>OX031020.1:14046676-14364176 GCA_943736025.1 Tenthredo mesomela | reverse complement strand
AGAAGCTTTTATCAAATTAAAGACTTATTTAACATCTTCTCCTATTCTTGCTTATCCCCAAGTAGAACAACCTTTTATTTTAGACTCAGACGCTTCTCTTTCGGGAATAGGTGGAGTTTTGTCTCAAATCCATGACGGAAATGAAAGGGTAGTCAGTTATTACAGTCGAGTCCTCTCTGTCTTACTAAGGACTCGACTGTAATAACTGACTACCCTTTCATTTCCGTCATGGATTTGAGACAAAACTCCACCTATTCCCGAAAGACAAGCGTCTGAGTCTAAAATAAAAGGTTGTTCTACTTGGGGATAAGCAAGAATAGGAGAAGATGTTAAATAAGTCTTTAATTTGATAAAAGCTTCTTCACATTCCTGAGACCATTCGAATTGAACCTTACTCCCTGTTAGATGATGGAGAGGTTTAGCTATGGAGGCGAACCCTTTAACAAAACGACGATAATAAGTACAGAGCCCTATAAAACTTTGAACACCTTCTTTATCTACAGGACGGGGCCAATCTGATACTTTTTCTATTTTTGTAGGGTCCGTCTTCACTCCTTCTGCGGAGACTATATGTCCAAGAAAATGAACCTCTCGTTGTAATAGGTGACATTTCTTCGGACTCATTTTGAGTCCTGCTTGTCTAAGGCGAGAGAAGACTTCAGTAAGATTTTCTACTTGTTCTTCAAATGTTCTTCCAAAAACGATTATATCGTCTAGATATACCAGACACTTCTTTTCTGTAATTCCTCTTAGTATTGTTTCCATTGTTCTTTCAAAAGTTGCAGGAGCGTTGCATAACCCAAAAGGCATAACTTTGAATTGCCATAATCCTCCTAAGCCGGTCACAAAGGCTGTCTTTTCTTTATCGTCTTCATGCATTTCTACTTGCCAATATCCACTCTGTAAGTCTATAGTGCTGAACCATTCTGCTCCAGCTATTAGATCAAGAGTTTCTTCTATTCTCGGCAAGGGGTAAGAATCTTTTTTGGTTATGTCATTTAACCTCCTATAATCGATGCAAAATCTTTTCGTTCCATCTTTCTTTGAAACAAGAACAATTGGTGAAGCCCAAGGACTTGAAGATGGTTCTATTACGTTGATGGCTAGCATTTCGTTGACCATCTTCTCTACTTCTTCTCGACCATTTAATGGAAGTCTTCGGGCAGCTTGTTTTATAGGTGCGTTATTTCCTACATCGATGGTATGAGTCGTTATGGTACTTCTTCCTTTATCGTTACTATTTTTAGCAAAAGCATCTTGATATTCTTCAATTAATGTCTTAAATTTCTCTTTTTGAATGGAATTTAAACCAACAGATGACTTTTCTAAGAGATTTTCTAAATGAAGTGGAAAAGGAATTAATTCTTCTCTGGAAAGATCTATAACTTGAATCTGAGGAAAATCTGATGTCTTATTCCTATTAGTTAAAAGAGCAATCTCGTGTCGACCCGACGTTAATAAATTCCCTTCGGTTGAAATAACACAATTATGCGCTGCAAGAAAATCAATCCCTAAGATCCCTTCATCCTCAATATCTGCTACGTAAACTTTATGTGAAGAATCGATACACCCTATCACGTTAATCTGAACTAAAACTTCTTTTAAAACCGGAGTTATTTCTCCTGTAGCAGTTCGAAGGGAAGCAGAATTTTGAGAATGGTTAATAGATTTCAAGAGATCCGAACGGACTACTGTGACTTCTGCCCCAGTGTCTATCACCCAGAGGCAGTTAATTCCGTTGACAGTCCCTCGCGCATATAAACCTGTTTGTCTTAGGCTTCTTAATAAAAATTGTGTTAAAATAGGGCTTTCGTTGGATCGAACACTTGATGACTTTCGCCCTTCTAAATCATCAATAATTAGTTTTTTTGGTTAGAAGAACCCTGAGGTTTTTCTGAAGTTTTATGAGAATTATCTGTATTATTTTCACTATCTTTCCTCCACGACATTTTTTTATCTAAAGAATTTTCGTTATTAGCTTGATTTAATTTTTCTAATGAAAAACAACGATTGGCGTCATGTCCAATCTTTTGACAGTATTTACATTTTAGCGGGGGTCTGTCTCCGTAATTTGGTCTTTTATAATTATTATTACTATTATTTCTATTATAGTTATTATTATTATTATATCCGTTATTATAATTATTTTGCTGCCTGGGAGTATTTTTCTCTGAATCATTGGTTTTACTAGGGAAAGTAGGAGTTTTATCTGTTTCTATACGTCGAACTTTTCCTACCCCAAGATGGTGTTTAGTTAATGCTTCTATTTCTAGACCTTTAATAACTGCTTCTTGGACAGAGGAAGGTCCTGTCAAACTAAGAGTATGTCTTAATTCTGCATCATTTATTGCATTAATAAATTTGTTACAAGCTAATATATCTCTAGTTGGTTCATCACAATTAGGTAAAGCTATCCTAGCTAATCTTTCTATTTCTACTCCAAGAGAGGCAAGACCTTCTTCTTTAGCCTGTTTTTTAAGATCTAATTGAGTTAGAGATAATTTTGATATGAGTTGACTTCCGAATCTCAAACGTAAGGCTGCACTGAGTTTATCATAATTTTCAATGTCTGAATCAGCCAGAGCCGATAGAACAGCTAAGGCAGGACCCCTCAAGCTTCCTGCAAGCTGTCCGGCTTTAGTGATAGAGGACCAAGAGTTTACTTTTGCAATTATTTGAAACTGTCGCTCATAATCAGCCCAAGGAATTGATCCGTCAAAGAAATTTACTTTAAGGTTTGACGATTTTTTCGTTGACTCAGTACAACCTTCATTACGAGTAATAACTGTATCGTTAATCTGTTTATCGCGACTACTCCCGGCGCGAGATAAATTGAGAGGAAGGTTATTAATTGTATTGTCTATATTTTGGTCACCAGCCATTTGATTAATATTCTCTACGTCTCGTGCGTCCCGAATTGGACCTCCAATTCGGTCGCTTTGAGTATTTGTACGAGTGTGCGGCGTGAAAGTCGCCGCTCCACCCGTACGAGGTCTACGTATGGTTGGGGAAGGTTCTTCTTCCCCATAATTCTGTACAGACCGAATGTTTGCTGGTTCGATTATTTCCTCAATCCTCACTGGGGATCGTCTGGGAGTCGAAGTTTGAGACATAGTTTCCTGTGGTTCCAGGCGTCTCATCAGTAGGGACATGGTGGTTTGTTGGGCTGTCAAATTTGCCTCGCGTTCAGCTCGGCGTTCTTCCCTCTCCTCTTTTTGTGCTGATAAAATAGCTTCTCTTTCTTCTCTTTTAGCCAATAGTTCAGCTTCTCTTTCCTCTCTTTTTGCTAATAGTTCAGCTTCTCTTTCGATACGTTTTGCTAATATTTCAGCTTCTCTTTCTTCTCGTTTTGCTTCTCTTTCTTCTCTTAATCGAATCATTTCGCGTTCTTCGCGATCTTTTTGTGCTGCCAAATTAGCTTCGTGTTGGGCAGTTTGAGCAGCTAGGCTTGCTTGTTGTTGTGTAGCCATAACTTGTAATAGTCGTTCCATCATATCAACCTGGGGCTGAGGTGCTGGAACTTGTTGAGGTTCTCGTCGACGAGACATTTCGTTTCTTTTTTAAATTCTTTTTTTTTTTTAAATCCTTTCACAGTCACGAACTCTCTTTCAAAAATTCACTTTATCGATCCCGGTAAGATCCCGATTCTGACACCAATGTAATATTTTTAATATTTGTAATAATTTATTTAATAACAAAAAGTTTAATTTATCATTCTAATTTAAAAGAAAATATTTAAAAAGGAATTTATAATTTTGATTTAAAAAGATATTTAAAAGGAATCTATAATTTTGAAGAGTTTTTAGAAAAACTCAAATTTAAGACCTTATTATTTTGAGAGAATAACATTTGTCCTCCTGTCTAGGTCGTATATGATTTATTTCGAAGAGGTTTGGAGTTGGATCTCCTGGAGTTCATATTCGGACTTTCGTTCCAGTCTTTGGTCCTTCTACCCCTCCAGCCCCTTCCTGTTCCAGTATTCAGGACCTTCTTCATATTGACCAAGGGATTCTTCGCCTTGTTCCTGTTTGCTGATTCTTATTTCCTGATTCCTGTCTACTGATCCTGTATTCCTGAGTTTCTACTCTTGTTCCTGGTTCCTGGTTCCTGGTTCCTGGTTCCTGTTCTTGAAGATTTTTGTAAAAACCCATGTTGTGAAATTAAGTTAGACTATCTTTTTTAGAGGTTTTCTGTGGTTTCCCTACTAATAAGTTGACGAATGTCAGATAGTACTTAGGAAAATTTTTAATTATTTGAGCCACAGCTCCGATTTTCCTAAATAGAGCACATAGATTTTATGATTCAAATATCGACTTGCTAATCCTTATGATGATTTTAAATAGACAATTTTTATTATACTTACCTTACGAGTCGGGTCGACTCTTTCACTAAGGGGGGAGTAGTGTTATATTTGATGAATTTACCCCTATATATTACTTTCATACGATCTAGATCAAGTAGTCTATATGATAAAAGACATCTCTCAAAATATATGAATCGCCGTTGCCGTATCAATAAGTATTATTGTAAAACAAATTAGTCTGTCTTTAGCCTCGTACTGAAGCAGACCTGTTTTCCATGACGGAAATGAAAGGGTAGTCAGTTATTACAGTCGAGTCCTTAGTAAGACAGAGAGGAATTATTGTGTCACTCGTAGAGAACTTTTAGCTGTGGTAAAAACAGTAATACATTTTCATCATTATTTATATGGGAGAAAGTTTTTGATTAGGACAGATCATGCTTCTCTTAAGTGGTTGCTTTCTTTTAAATCTCCAGAAGGACAGGTAGCTAGGTGGATAGAGAGACTGGGCCAATATAATTTTGATATTCAACACCGCGCTGGATTATTACATGGAAACGCAGACGCTCTATCCAGAAGACCTTGCGAAGGACCTGTCGAATGTAAACAATGCACCAGATTAAAAAAACAATTAGACGAACCCTATAAAATCCGATCAATCACTTTTGAAGGAGATCTGAACCCATGGAAAAAGGCTCAACAAGAAGATGAAGTTCTATTACAGATTAAAATATGGAAAGAATCTGAATTACGCCCTGAGTGGCAAGATGTTTCTGCTAAGAGTCAAGATTTAAAAATCTATTGGACTCAATGGGATTCTCTGTTTTTAATAAACGGAATATTATATAGAAAATGGGAATCTCCAGATTTGAAGATAATTAGATGGCAGTTATTAGTACCAAAGAACAAAATAGAAGACATCCTCAAGCAATATCATGATTCACCGTCAGGTGGACATTTCGCTTCCAATAAAACCTTAGGTCGAATTAGAGAACGATTTTTCTGGGCTCGTAGCAGGATGGATGTAGATGATTGGTGTAGGTTATGTAAAGTCTGCATTGCGAAAAAAGGTCCACGCGGTAAGGGTCGCAGTCCTCTTCAAATATATAACGTCGGAGCACCCTTTGAGAGAGTGGCTATGGATGTTCTCGGGCCACTCCCTCTTTCTAGATCTGGAAATAGATACGCTTTAGTTATTGCTGATTATTTTACTAAATGGCCCGAGGTCATCCCTATCCCTAATCAGGAGGCAAAGACAGTTGCCCAAGTATTTGTTCGAGATTTTGTTTGTAGATATGGGACTCCTCTAGAATTACATACCGATCAAGGTCGTAATTTTGAATCAATTTTAATAGAAGAAATATCAACAGTTTTAGGAATCAGAAAGACTCATACAACCCCCCTTCATCCTCAGTCTGATGGAATGGTAGAACGGTTAAATCGAACTCTTCTAAGCTATTTAGCTTCCTTCGTTGACAAAAGTCAACGGGATTGGGATGAGTGGATTCCTCTTTTTCTTCTATCTTATCGATCAGCTGTTCACGAGACGACTAAACAATCTCCAGCTTCTATGCTTATGGGAAGAGATCTTCGGTTACCTTCAGACTTAGACAAGGGACCTATTCCTTCGCCAGACCCTCTTCAAACAGACTTCGTATCTAATTTAAGGGATAAATTAGAACAAATTCATGGTTTTGCTAGGAGAAGAATTGAAATCGTTTCAGATAGGACAAAAGGTCATTATGATATTAGGGCTAGAGATCTTGAATTTAAAACTGGAGATTTAGTATGGCTCTTCCAACCTAGACGAGAAAAAGGATGCTGTCCTAAATTACAATCTAATTGGGAAGGTCCTTATTCAATAATTGACAAAATAAATAATGTAGTTTATCGAATACAAAGATCTACTCGTACGAAACCTAAGGTGGTACACTTAGACCGCCTGGCTCCTTATAATTCAGATAAACTTACTCACAATAATAAAATAAAGAATCTTCGTTCTTTAAATATAGATGAAGACCATTCTGTAAATAATAATTTCTCTCTTCTAAGGGATGATCAAACTTTTACTTTGGATTCTTCCAGGTGGTCTGAGGAACTGCCTTATGGAATTAAACGAAGAGATTATAGACCTTTAACTATCCTCATTGAAGGAAATATTGGATGTGGTAAAACGACGTTTACTAAAAGATTTTTAAATGATAAAAATATTCTTACACTATTAGAACCTTTAGATGAGTACCGTAACGTAGCTGGTGAGAATCTCCTAGAGAAAATGTACAAGGATCCTAGCAAATATGCATATCATTTTCAGCATCACGCGGCTATGACAATGCGAATTAGACACTTAACTCAGACCGCGTTGCCTAATAAAATCATGGAAAGGTCTATTTATAGCTGCAATTGCTTCGTTGAGGCACGTAGGAGAATGGGAGATTTTGAAGATCTAGAAGCTCATCTTTTATTAGAAAATGTTAGGGTTTTGGTTAACGAATCTCCTGCCTTTGAAGTAGATTTGATAGTTTATTTAAGGTTATCTCCCGAAGAGTCGTTTTCGCGTATAAATTCACGCGCTCGTTCAGAAGAAGACGGTATTCCTCTATCTTATTTAAAAGTTCTTCATGACGTACACGAAGATTGGTTAGTTAGAAAGAAATTTGCGACTCTTCCAGCACCAGTCTTGATCTTAGACGCCGAAGCTTCCGCAGACGACGTTTATATGAATTTTTGCGAGGTTATGAAACCTTATGATTTCTAGCGTAGACTCGGAGTAGACTCGGAACAACTCGGAACTATTCGGGATAACTCGAAAGAAATCGGAACTAATAGTGAAACAATTTAGATGAAGTCGGTAATGAAGACGATAAATAACAAATAGAAGAATCAAATAAATGAAAGATAAAAATTTATTTATTTATTAACAATTTGAAATTTAGATTAAATTTATTTATTTTCGGTACAATTAATACGAAATAGAGTAGTTATTTGATTAATAATGATTTAAAACTTTCTTTTCAACGACGTGTTTGGTGAGGATCTTGAATTTTTCACACTCCTCACAATTAGACTCTTCTGAGACGATCAAAAGAAGAATTCTGCATAGATAGCAGGAGTTGTAGCTTCCTAAACAATTTAATGGTCCAATAAAAGACCGATGAAGGGGAATCATCCCGACAATACTGCTTTCCGGAATACTGAAATCAATAATTAAAAAAAAAAAAAAAAAAAAAAAAAAAAAAAAAAAAAAATTTTTTTTTTGATTTTAAAAAATTGAAATATGGTTTTACGAATTATGATAGTGATATTAACGAACCTTGATGCATAGCAATTAATGCATGTTCGAAGGGGTGAATTTCGCAGTATCACCGCTTTTCCTTTAGCACATCGAACTCTACCCCACTCTGTTTGAAACCAAACCTTAGTAGTTGGTATATTTAGTTCTAAAAGACTATTCCAATTGAATTGTGAAAGAAGAACTCCGAGACGAATAGCTTCCTCGTTCAATGAAGACATGGTGAAGAATGACGCTTCTTTAGATTTCTTCCCCCTTCTTATCTTTTATTTCTTTTCTTTTGTTATAAACAATTTTGCTTTTGTTTAAACAACTTTTCATTTATTTATAGATGTTTTAATTTAAAAGGCTCATTATAGGTCGTTTAAAAGACCCTCGTTTATTTCAATCTCGAATCCCGCCAAAATACTACGAAAAAATAGCGCTAGGTGTCGTTGTAATAAACTTGTAAAACTTATATAATAATGGCGTCTAGATAAAAAGAGATCCGAGCGGAAAAGCTAAATATAGGTTATGTTTTAGTTTCCAAACATTAACCCAAGTTTTTCCAGCTCCCGATATTCCGATAGTAGGATATTCTATTTAAATGACGAAACGATATTCTGAGACGAGAAGAAGGAAGTCTAAATCATCCCATCCTGACCTATTTACCAAGTTTCCACTTCCTTCCAGATAAGATCGTTCCAATTTATATTTATAACATTTATTTAACAGATTAATTTATCAACTTATTATATTTGAAATAATTTATTTAATAACAAAAAGTTTAATTTATCATTCTAATTTAAAAGAAAATATTTAAAAAAGGAATTTATAATTTTGATTTAAAAAGATATTTAAAAGGAATCTATAATTTTGAAGAGTTTTTAGAAAAACTCAAATTTAAGACCTTATTATTTTGAGAGAATAACATTTGTCCTCCTGTCTAGGTCGTATATGATTTATTTCGAAGAGGTTTGGAGTTGGATCTCCTGGAGTTCAGATTCGGACTTTCGTTCCAGTCTTTGGTCCTTCTACCCCTCCAGCCCCTTCCTGTTCCAGTATTCAGGACCTTCTTCATATTGACCAAGGGATTCTTCGCCTTGTTCCTGTTTGCTGATTCTTATTTCCTGATTCCTGTCTACTGATCCTGTATTCCTGAGTTTCTACTCTTGTTCCTGGTTCCTGGTTCCTGGTTCCTGGTTCCTGTTCTTGAAGATTTTTGTAAAAACCCATGTTGTGAAATTAAGTTAGACTATCTTTTTTAGAGGTTTTCTGTGGTTTCCCTACTAATAAGTTGACGAATGTCAGATAGTACTTAGGAAAATTTTTAATTATTTGAGCCACAGCTCCGATTTTCCTAAATAGAGCACATAGATTTTATGATTCAAATATCGACTTGCTAATCCTTATGATGATTTTAAATAGACAATTTTTATTATACTTACCTTACGAGTCGGGTCGACTCTTTCACTAAGGGGGGAGTAGTGTTATATTTGATGAATTTACCCCTATATATTACTTTCATACGATCTAGATCAAGTAGTCTATATGATAAAAGACATCTCTCAAAATATATGAATCGCCGTTGCCGTATCAATAAGTATTATTGTAAAACAAATTAGTCTGTCTTTAGCCTCGTACTGAAGCAGACCTGTATTTTCTGAATACATAAACCTTTTGCCCAATTGATTATATTTCATCTGATTCACTTTATTTCCCTCGGGAATCCATAAATATTAACTTATTATTACAACAAATATTAAAAATATTACAATATATATATACATATATATATATATATACTACATATAGCATATATATAAGCCTAGCTATGCGGCCTAAAAACGGTGACAAAAAACGTTACAACGCTTTTTTTTAAAGAGGATAGTTTGTCAAACCCAAAAACCCTTTTAATTGTTTAACGTTTTTCGGCTCAGGAAAGTTAGTTATAGCCTCTTTTTTCTCTAGCTGCGGTAGGATTCCATTCTTGGTAATCCGATGACCTAAGAAATCAATTTGATCTCGGAAGAATTTTGATTTGTTGAAATTTATGGTCATGTGATGCTTCCTGAAAACTGCGAATAGTGACTCCAGGTGTGCTAAATGAGACTGGAACGAATCAGATAGACACAATATATCATCAACGAAGTTGATTGTGAAATTTTCTGTTTCTCTTAAAACTAAGTCGAGAGTGCGAATTAGACTTGCCAAACTAGTATTTAAACCGTAGGGTGTCACCGCGAATTGGTATGTCTTCCCCTCATACATGAACGCTGTGTATTTTCTGGAATCTTTATGTAATGGAACTTGCCAAAAACTGGCGGTTAGATCAAGACTGGACATAAATGAAGCGTTTCCGCACTTCTGAAATAGAACCTCAGTAGACTGCGCACAGTCGTGATCAGGGACTATCAGCTTGTTGATGTAGCGTGCGTCTAATACCAATCTAATGTCGCCTGATTTTTTAGCTACCACCACTATGGGGTTGATGTACTCGCTGTATGAGCGCTCAATGATACCAAGATTTAACATTTTATCAATTTCTGCTCTGACTTTATCTCTGTGCATAATTGGCACTGGATACGACCGTCTTACGAAAGATCGATCCTCATAAATTTTTATTTTGTGTTCATAAACTGTGACTCTACCGGGTATTTTTGAGAAAATGTCGCGATACTTTTTTAATAAAGTTGAAAAATCGTTAATCTCACAAGCTTCAAGTACCTGACATTCCGACAATTTGCTGTTAATCTCATCATCGGTTAATCCAGGATTATGTCCAGTTTGATGACTATTAACCGACTCAATGTTTGAGATAATCTCCTTTTCTATTTTTTCGTCGTTAACGCCGGTCGTTTTATGAACCTCGATTTGATCTGTTTTATTTTTTATCTGAATTTGTAGTTTATTTAGTTTTAAATATAAATCAGCCTTCCATCGATGTGAAGTATCGATTCCAATGATCATGTCTTGCTTTAGTCCATGTACGACGAGAAAACACACCTCATCGGATGACGACCCTATTACGATTTTGGCTAAAAATTGTTCTTTTATCCGTGTAGGTTTGCCCCCTAACACTCCCAATACTTGAAAGTTAACTACTGGTAATTTTGTGCAGCTCAAAAAAGATGTTTTATGCCGATTGTACCAGCTACCCGACACGCACGTTATGTGACTACCCGTGTCGATCAGAGCCTTGACTTCGACGTCTTCGATGAGCAGGAGAACCTCCGGACATTGTACGGATGTTTGACAATCGCCTGTATCCTCCTTTACCAAATAATTAAACGGATTTTCAAATGAATTGTTTTGTGTATTTTCTTTATCCGGGTTTACCGCCGAAATATTTACGATACGCTGTACTGGTGTCGGTATCAATTCCTCTTCCAGCACAGCGCCTCCTAGTTTTCCGTATCTACGGTATTTGATTCTATTACCGACGGTTTACTTTCAGTGTTTACAACGGTCGCCTTTATGTGACTAGTTGTCCAATTCGACCTATTGTTGACATGCTCGACTTGTCCATGTTTTTGACGCGTTTCATGATCATCGTTCGCAGGTTTGAAATTTTGGCTTGTCATGTCGTTACGCCATGACACCTGTTTGTCTCGGTTTTCGGTTGAACGGTTGACGGTTGGATAGTGTTTGTTCGCGTACGTAGTTTTTTGTCTAGGCGCGTTTGATCTACCCCCGAATTGCATTTCGTCCAAAAACTCCAACAGTGCGTCGATGCCGCAAATATCGCGGCATTTAGCAGCTTCAACAATCGGCTCGTCAAAGTGCCGTGTAAGATTGCGAACGATCTCTTGTTCGGACATGGCTGGATTTAACCCGACAGCTAATGCGAATTTTCTATTGGCATACTCAGACCACGATACCCTCGCGTCCGGAATATAATATTCAAATTCGATATCTCTTCGTAATACCCGTTGTATTTCTACTCCCCAATATCTGTTCAAAAATCGTTTTTTAAACTCTACCCAGGAACGAATTACGTCGCGACGCGCGATCCACCAATCCTTTGCATCTAACGTGAGACTTTGCCCTAATAGCTTTAAGCAAATATCATCATGTCTAGCATCTATGAAGGTAAAGTATTCCTCTATTTCTTTTATATAATTTGCTGGTCTTTCCCAACTTTTTCCAGAGAATTGCGGTAGTCTGACGTGTTTGGAAATTAAATTGTTGTAATCACAACCTTGATTTGGATTCATCGATTTTACTTTTCTAATTTCCGCGTTCACGCTTATCTTGAAATTATCATGTTTTTTCTCGATATCTATGATTCTTTCCAAATTTAATTTTTGATTTCTCTCGATCTTATTATCCAAACAATTCAGACTATCGCCAAACTCTTCTCTTATGCTTCCATGCTCTTCATGGTGTGACGGACGGTATGGGTAGAGTGTTATTAATCCCTATGGTTTTATCACAAGCGAGAACCCATCAACCAATGGAATTAATCATCCCGTCACATCCACATAATAAATAATTATGAAAAAGATCTATTCTAAAATAGATCGGTAAATGGGAATCGTTGCCGCCTAGTCCTATACAGGTCTCAATTGATTTATTTAAATTGTTGTGAGGCTAGTTGATATAAAAAAAAAAAAAAAAAAAATAATAAAAAAATAATTAAAGTAAAATAAAATAAATGAATAAAAGGGTGGTTCAAATGATCATGAGGATTGACTGGTAAAATCAATAATGTATTCTTGAACGATTCTGGGAATAATAATATGGTTCAAGCGACGGACAAATGATTGTCGGTTGAACAGAATAATATAAAATAATGTAATCACAAAATAATAAAAATAATGTAATAATATAACGATATCCGACGTGGGGATCGTGAAGGCTTGTTACTATATAAAAATTATTATCAATGAAGGTAATGAAATAATAAAAGCCTCTTCACGATTCACACGCTGATACAAGTAATAAAAAAAAAAAAAAATTAAATCATGAAATAAGAACTCTCTCTCGGATAGTATCGGAAAACTATTGTATTACCTATAAAGATCTATAGGTGAAATTCCTCCAGGATCGAATCAAGATCGGTAAATACGAGCTTAGTGCTTTAAGGTGGAACACCAGAATAAAAGTCTCTATTTGACATAAAAGAATTCTCGCACTGGTATCAGGGTAGAGTCCGAAATTCTATGAATTATCCCAGGCGGTTTGTTAGATTGACAGTCATTCTGATCTTGGTTCAATTAAGAGAATAATAAATGAATTCCCCAATAAGGAAATTGAATATAAGTAAATATATGCGTAATATGTAAATTTTTCAATTATAGTAATAAAGTAATATTATAATTCGAGATCGCTAGTTATTGGTCTTAATGGCATTGAGAATTTGATGAGTAAAAGAAACAGACCCAACAGGATTAGGGTGAAACCCGGAATTCTATGAATTATCCTGCTTGGTTATTAATTTTATGACCATACCAATCTCGAGTTATTCAGTTAAAGTAATGCATATATGTTAGTTATAATTATATGAATAACTGGTAAAAATATAAATATTCGGATTGAACAATGAGTAGCAATGCAAGCTCACCGGGTGGTCTCGTTTTTAGGAAGGGATCACTCCGAAATACTGTTAATATGGGCCTATAACGATATTCCCGTGGTTGTACTACACATCAGATGGAATTATATTTTATCATGCATAAGATTAAAGTTAAAGAATTCTGGAAAACAATATATCGATTTTCGAATATGAAAGGTAAATTATAAAAGAGCGAATTTTGGGAGCGATCGTGGTTACTTAGCTTTGGATGAGATGGCGTAGCATGGGACTAATTTTCGATCCTTAGGTATTTGCCTCCCTCACCTTAGGTACCTCGAAGCCTTCGATTTGCGTAGAATTTAGATAGCGGTTTAGGATGTATTAACTGTTTTTGATGGATTTAAAAATGTTTTGAACTGAAGCTAATTTTACGATCAAATGTCCATTGTTCGTGAGTGATTCGATACACAGGTTTGAATGATTCTAGGTTTGTAGAAATAATAATGATGAAAGCGAAATTGATTTAATCTGAGATTAAATTTAATATAGGTTATATTAATAATACAAATACTCGAAATGAGTATAAGGCGGAAAGTGAAGTTATAATTTAATATTGAAAATATTTAATAGCTTGTGTCTCTGCACTGAATTTAAGAACTTAAACGGAACACTAAACTTTTAGATTTATCACGTTTAATAGAATTTGTTAACGGGTGCTGAGTCCTTTATACTACCACTTTTGTTATAAGAAATAAAAGATTGAGTATAACTCTTGGCTTGATTATTGCACACGGGTCCTTGCGACCACGCACTTCACGACTTGACAGAAGAAAGACACTAATTCAAATTCAAAGGCGACGAGGTAGCCGCGGTTGTAACAATGCATATATTATTGCGCGCGTGGCTTAGCCAATTAGGGCCTTGCTTAGTGGCTAATTGTCGCCTGATTGGTTTGAAGGACTACTTGCAGTTAAGCGTAGGGGTGGGGCCCTGGTGTCGTTCTGCGGTCCCATGCTATTCCATGCCTCACCTATACCCGTGTGGAAATTTCTCCGGGAAGGCCCGGTGTTTGCCCAGCCCCCGGATGGGCAATCCCGAAGATGGCCCAACTAGTCGGGTGCTACACGGGCAATAGATAGCATAACTGTAAATAATTTTTTCTAGTTTAGCTGTGCAGCCCCCGGTTAGCAAGGCCAGATATTTTCCCTGCATGCGTTTTGACATCAAAACTTGCCTAGGCCCTAGTTGGGAGAGCCCGAAATTGTAGCTGAGCTATTTATATGCTTACAATTTCGATCAACATTCATTATTAACCCGATATTCTCGACGGTAACCATATATGGACCCTGTTACGCATTCCTGTGTCAAACGACACATATTGAGTTTTGAGAAAATGGACATTAAAGTTTTTCTGATTAAAATGGTTTTGATAATACTTTTTGTAATTTTTTTTTTTTTTTTTTTTTTGTATACGCAGCAAATTGATAAACTTCTAATAGATATTCATGAATTATTATGAAAAATACTATGAATTTGAAGAAAAAATAATAATTTTTATATTTCTTATTTTCAATCAATTTTTGATGAATGATTATATAAATGAGAAATATATGAAGATATTAAAAATAAAGAGGTTAGAGCAAAAAGAAACATGACAAGCATTGAACATTTCAGGAAATAGTAGATTACACGCCTAGGCCAGTAAAGTAAGAAATGTCTCGGATCACATGTAATTGTCGGCCGAGGCGAAGCTGAGGTCGACAAACATGTGATCTGAGGCTTTCTTATTTACTGGCCAAGGTGTGTATACTAATTTTCTGTTCGACGCATCCGGAAAGCGGCAACTTCGTTTAGCGCAGCGGCCCGGAAGTTGACGCTTTTCGGCCGGAGGACAGAAAAGTTTTTTTTTTTTTTTTTGCATTTCAACAGTTTGAATGTAAAAAAGATATTTTCCTGAAATGTTTCATTTTGTCAATCATACCACTTTTGCTTTAACCCTTTCTGATATCAATAAACTAACCGGGGTCTGGCCGAGCGCTGTACAGCCGACCCGACAAATCTTCTAGCATTTGTCGGGAATGTTAGACGGGCGCTGGCCAGCTCGCGCTGTACAGCTGAGCGTTACATGCGTTGCCGGGCACTAAGCAGCCCGCCCGTTCAGCGCCCGCTTAGTGAACAGCGAAACTAGGCAACACCTAGCCAGCCCCCGAATTGAATTTCCACACGGGTAGTCTTTATTATTTAGCTTAGCTTTCCTATTTCCTTGGGAAATTAGAGAGAGAGAACTACATCTACGTACACTAGCTTAGTAGTGTGAAATTGAGGGGTCAGCAATACTGGGGTCCCGGTCTTGCTTCACCGTTGTCTACTGTCCGTGACTTATAGACATTTCAAGAAAGGAAATATTGTATTACATTTCCGTTTTGCATTAAAAAGGAAATATTGTATTACCGATTTCAGAAGTAAAATGAGTAAACTATTGCGCGTTAAAAGAACGAATCGGATATTATTTATCCGACTTTATCGATGATGATTGAAGAATGAATCAATGAAATGAATGAAAAGAAATTTAGAGTTTTGAAGGTTTCCGAAATTACGCACGTAACAATGGTATTCTTTTTGACATTCTATTAGCTTTTCCTCGAATTTTTCACTCGTAGCTTCTAATTTCTTATCTAATATCTCTAATTGTTTCCTATAATTTAATGATTGCTCTTCAAGCCTTTTTCTGAAATTATCTTCGCATGATAATATTGTTACGCTGGGCGAAACGCCCTATAGCTCTCAAATTATCAATATGTAATTCGTATAATCATCTAGTATAGCTATGAGATAAATGGCCATGCAGCGTGTAACCCGCAGGTGAATCGGCGACCGCACGCAGCACCGGCTCGAGAGCGAGGTTAAACGCCGCAGGGCTCATCGGGAATCCTTGCTTTACCCCGGATTGAATTTTTATTGGTTCAGTGAGCCCTTCGGCGGTGCGTACCCGGGTGGTGCAGCCATCATACATACTCTCCACGATGTTTTGGAGAGATAGATAGATAGATAGATAGATAGCGAGCGGAAGGAGCGCCCGCCTCCCCCAAGGCACGGTAGATAGCGGCATGGGTGACCGAATCAAACGCGTTGGTCAAATCCAGCCAAGCCACCACCACCTGACGGCCCCCCCTGCGAGCGTCGTTAAGCACCTCCTGCAGCACATAGTTGTGCTCGTAGCAACCTTCGCACGGCAGGAAGCCCTTCTGTGAATTACTGAGACGCTTATTCCGGATCGACCACGTAAGCAGACGGTTTGCTAGAAGAGCAGCAAAGAGTTTGGGAGTCGTGTCACCTAGCGCGAGCGGTCGCCAGTTCGAGAGATCGTCGCGATGACCCCCTTTTTGTGCACCAGCACGGTATTGGACTCCTTCCGGTTACAGGGGACCCTCTCCAGACGTAAACAGGGGTTGAAAAGAGCGGTGAGCAGTCGGCACTCTGGTTCTGCCCTTCGCAGGTCATCGTAAGTCAGATCGTCCGGTCCAGGCGCAGAGTTTGACGTCCGCCGGAGCTTCTGGTCTACCTCACTCACCGTAAAGGGCCGAAGCAGAGCACCGTTGCTCGCCTCGTCTGGAGGTCCGTACGGAGGCGGAGGAGGTGGTGCTCCGAGTGGCGCAGACGGAGCGTACATATTCTCAAAGTGAGCCCAGATCCGTTCCCGAAACACTTGACAGTGCTGGGAGGTACCCAGGAGCACCTCTTGAACCGCGCGCCGCCTGTTAGCCCGGAACAGTCTTTGAATTCTAGTTGCCTCCTCCACCCGGTCACCTCTACCCGAAAGGGCCGGCCGTGGCTGTTGCCGACGCTGGTGTTGCATTTGTCGGTCATCGCGGCGATCCCTCAAACCGCGCCTGCGATCCGCTTCACGCCCCCCTCCCCCTCGGCCACCCCTGCCACCGCTTACTCTGCTCCTCTGGACCCCCACCGCTTCTCCAGAGCCTTGGAAGAAGGCCGCAACTTGCGTCGCGGTCTCTTCCAGATCTTCGTGGGTGACGGCCGCTTCCGCCTTGCCGATCAGCAAGTCCCTCGTAGCCGTCAGCGCATCCTCGGCACGAAGCCGGGAATCCCGCTGACGACGGAGAGCCTGACCAGTAGTTGTTGGCGACCGTCGCTCTGGAGCTGGTGGGTGTCGAGAGACCGCAGCCGATCCGTGACTAATCGCAGGATGGGTCGCCTGCCCCGAGGAAGCGAACGCTCCCTCCCCTCCTCCGGATCCGGATGCACCTCGCCGAGTTGCTCTACCTCCCCTTGATCCCACCCCCCTGGACTGATTCAAAAACCCCACCTCAAACCCCAAATTCGTGAATTTACACCACCTTCGGTGGTATTGGTTATATTCAATCAAATATAACCAATAAAAATAATAGGTACGTAAGGACGTAAGTCTTACCTAACAAGTGTAAGTGAGCCCGTGTGCTCACTCACTTACTCATAAGAGTTAAACATGTGCGCATCCGACGAATGTAACTATACTATTATCCTTATCCTTATCGTTTTCCCCACGATCTGGCTCCCTCGTGGAGCACGTCTCAGGCATACCTGGGAAAATTGCAATAGATTCAATTGAATTATTTGTATTATTAGTATTCTCATCGAGACTGTTTGAAAGTAAACTAAAACGATTCTGAGAGCTATTTTGTCTATTATTAAAAGGAATATTGCTCCCTGCAGACTCACGAGGACCAGCCCCGAGGCCATGCCGAGAAGAATTTGGAGGTAAATTAAAATTGCTCTCTTTCGAGCGTCTTGCCTGAGCCGTTGTTCGGGACAGCCTGGTTCTTGGAGGAGCTCTTGGCGGGGACGGCGGTTCCTCTCCGGACGACGACTCCCCTGGTGACCTGGGCCCGCTCTGGTGGACTCTGCGGGCCCTTCTCGTCGCTGCCTGCCACGGCATTGTCGATCCTTGTTCTGGGATAGCTCTCGATGGACCGGCTACCCCGACTATGGCCACCGGGAGGAGCGCTGGAGCTGCTGGAGGTGGAGTTGCAACTCTCGTCTCCTCCTGCCCTGCCCTGTAGAGCCGGGTAGACATTATGGGCCTCCCGGATGTGGTGGTGGTGATGGTGGTCGTCGTAGCTGTCTCAGGCAAAGTGAGGGGGCATGACAGTCCGCTCACCGGGGTCCAGAAGTCCTCAGTGATGGTTGGAAGTAGGAGGGAACCCCGGCTTTTCCTCGTAGGAGGGCTGCGCGTGGTGTTGGGTTTCTGAGGCGGTAGAGAGGCAGCCCTCGTGGCGGAGCGCAGCCCTCTGCGTACTGTCGTAGCACCCCTCGCGGCCTGAGTAGACCGGCTGGTGCCTGCTGCGGTCACTGCAGCGTAGGTGGGGGAGCTGCTCATCCTTTTCTGCCCCGGCGGAGTTGGCCTTAGGGCGGTGGTTGCTAAGGGGCGCCTCGTAGAGCCTGTCACCGTTGGAGATTGTGTGGTGACAGGCGAGCGCCCCTTCGTCGACGCCGAGGCCATCTTCCTCACCATTGCTGCAGCTGTTCTAGGCACCGCGGCTCGCCTGCAGATGGAGTTGCGTTGAGCCGCTAGCCGGTCGCCCACCGGGACGCTGGAGGCCCTCCGGCTCCTCATCGTTGGTCCTGTGCAGAAAGAGGGCAGGGACTCTCGGGGGGAGCTTAGACCGCTCCCCGTCGTCGTCGGGGTGGCCATGTCTGGCCGTGGCACTTCAGGTGTCGGAGCTGGAGTCGACACCTGGGATGTAGTTGGCATCGAGGTCGTCGTCTCTGCTGCGGGGCTCAGGATGGAGTTGTCCCCGCGTCTGGCTGCAGCTAGTGGCGATGGGATGGTTGCTGCAGCCGTCGTTACCGCCGTCCGTTGGCTCCTCGTCGTCGTCGCTGTTGTTCGGCTGGTGGTGGCGGAGGCTGTCCCCCGTCTCGGTCCAGGCAATCTGTTTGAAATAAAATTATCGAACCTTCCTCGGCTCGAGGTATTAGTCAAACTATTTACAATTATACTAGGACTATCACAGACGTTTACAGTACAATTATTATTGGCGCTGGACTTTCTCAGGGTGGCAGATCTCGGAGCACGCGGGGCCGGATCCACAGCTTTGTGCCGCGTCGCGTAGTGCTGCTTCACCAGCTTCAGGGCATAGACTCCCTCGCCGATGAAGCAGCAAGCGGCACATTTTTTTACCATTAAGCTATTAGGATGGTATTTCTTGGCATGCTTCACCAGCTCCCCGTGCCCTTTGAACACACCGCCCGTCTTCCGCCCGTGATTGTGCTCGTAACAGAACGGGCACTGAAACTCCTCCGGGAACGGGAACTTTATTAAAATATTAATATTTTCATTATCATTTGAATCACTCATGGTGCTGCCCCGCGTTGGCTCAGTAGGCAGTTAGTGGGTATATAGAAAAGAGGGTAATAGAGTAGAGTGGGTAAGTAAAGAGGGATCGGAGGGTAAGAAGAAAAATAGCGACAGTCGGTATTTCCTCCGGAGCGGCGAGAGAGTTACCGACCAGAGGGGGCGGATTGCCTTTGGTTCGCTGCGTCGAAGGTAATAGTTCGCACTACCAGCTTCGACCGCTCGCTGCAGGGTGGCAGCAACGTGTCCGTCAGGACTTGCGAGAGTTCTAGAGTCAGAATGCGCTAGACCTCTGCCTTGGACGGACGCGGTGACGGACGCGGTGACGGACGGAATCTCGCAGCGAAGCTAGACTGCGCTGTGAGACTTGCACTTGTCTTGAGTCGCCTCAACGTGGCTCGTCGGACCCGTTTTCACGAGGTCAATATTCGAATCAACGCTAAGGGTCTTCAAGGGTGCGTTTAGGGAGAGGAAGACGTAGCTCTTTCCTTAGCTCACCGTACCTTCAGAGCTAATTACTTAGTCAAAATAGCGGCACGGCGGCACAGGCGAGTTATCCTAGGGTGACAGGTGGATTTGTAATGGCCGTCGGCAGGTGCGTGAGAGGCAAGAGAGAGGCCACCACGGCGCCACCTGTTGCCGGGGAAAAGAAGAAGAAGAAAGAACCACTTACCTTACCACCGCGCAGCAGCACCACCTATAGTCACAACAGTATTAACAGTAAGTCTTGCATTGGCATTTTTGTTTCGTCCGCGAGCTGTATGTCATTTACATCGTTTACTTCTAAGTAGATGATTTCATTTTCTAGAAGTCAAAATGTAATGTAATGTATTTGGTACAACTTTCATTCGAGTAATTGTATCGCACAATTGCTCATACCCTGTGCCTGAATTTGTCCGATTATTTTCAATTTTTTCCCTTGTTTGTACGAAATTTGGTTAACCATGTTCGAGATTTCAACTTCTACCTCGAATTTTCCGTCGGTTATAGTGCCCATGTACTCGTTCGCGTTGTTATATGTTTTGACAAACTCGTCCCTCAAGTATCCTGTGATTTCTAGATATTTTATTTATTCAAGATTGTTAATTTTTCGGTAGACATGTTATAGCATGTAGGGTCGCTTTGCAATCGAGATCTTTATCTTACTTATCCAGCACCCGCATTTTTCGGCTATATCAAGAAACCTATCAATTTCCGAAAGGTTCTCTTGGTCCAAAACGTATGTCCCTACACTGAGAGAAAAAAGTGGTTGAATCAAACATATGGATTCTGTTGTTAATAAATAGTTGTTTCAACCATAATTTTGTCTGAATGAATAAGCCGTAATTACCATAACACCTCTTGTTCATTTGAATCAAACAAATTCTGTTCAAGCAACCAATATTTTGTCACATCAACATAATATTCATTTCGCCACCCGTAACCGCCGCGTTTAGTTGGATCAAAGAATATTTGTTTCATTCAACCACTTTTTTCTCTCAGTGTAGTGTTGTAATTTTGGTGCAATTTTTGATCAAGAGTTCATATGCCATGGTTCCTTCGTTAAAACCGAACTTTTCTTTCGCCGTAGCGTTTTGAATGAGCAGAATCTGTAATATATTAGTGTTTCAACACACCTTTACAACATTTCCTTTCTATACTTGATTTATTTTGACCATATTGACGAATTTGCTTGCATTTTCGTTCCATGCCACACAAGAGATTTTTGAGCCCTCATTATTGTTTATCAAGAATTTGAATAATAATAAATCTTTGTTGTCTTTACTTCTCAATTTTTTAATTCCATTTATATTTTGTACGTAACCAACGATCGACCTGAAACATCGTATTTGTATATACTCAGCGTAATACTGATGCCTTGCATAATTTATGTTTCACTTACACAAATTTATCGTTGAACGCTACGTTTTGTAGGATATTTGAAGTGGTGTATGGAAGAATTTCTTCGGTACGGATTGACAATTTTGGTAATTTAGTCGCGATTTTTGGTGGAGATTCCTCATGCTTTCGGCGAGACATTGTTAAACGCTGAGTTCAAGTACGATTATTTTAATACTTTTAAATTTTACAGGAACCAACCAAACGTCAAGTTTCGGAAGTTTGTTATGAGTGGGATTTTGGGATTTGCTTGTTTTGTAACAAATGATTAAAACCTAATTTGACGTATGCCTGGAAGAACGATATATACGGTACAATTGTTTGAAATCAATTTCAAGCTATAGTCTAGTATACTACTCTAAGCTACAAGGTAATTGGTTCAGTGCAGCCCGGGGCAGCCCTCGATTTGTAAAACGAAAGGACCTAATGTTTATTTCACTGCGATTCATAATTCATAAAAAATCTGGTCGTTTTTTAGTCGCGGTTTTTGGTGGAGATTCCTCATGCCTTCCGCGAGACATTGTTAAACACCGAGTTTAAGTACGATTATTTTAATAATTTTAAATTTTACAGGAACCAACCAAACGTCAAGTCTCGGAAGTTTCTTTGAGTGGGATTTGTTTGCTCTGTAACAAATGATTGAAACATAACTTGACGTATGCCTGGAAGAACGGTACAATAGATACGGTACAATCGTTTGAAATCAATGTTTATTTCACTGCGATCCATAATTTATCAAAAATCTGTTAATTCCAATTAAAGACTTAAACTAAAGTAAAGATAAGAAAAAATACTAAGAAAGATTAATAAAAGATCAAAACGTGCAATGGTTGATCGAAATACGAAGTGGGCAATATTATGACCAGTAACTAGAATAAAGTTCTACATGCGATTGTACTGGACCATGTGAAAATATTGCGTCTAATACTGTGCCACCTTTTGTTGTACTGTGATTTAAGTTGGATATTGGACGTCATTTTAGTGTTTCCCACAGATAATCAACTAAGGATTCACCATGTTTGCTGCGCATGTTAATGTTAAAATCGCCGCATAGTATAAACGTATACTTGCAGTCAGTGTCTAAGTTATGTGATATGAAATATTGTTTGGGGTTCCGTTTCGGCAGTGAGGACGAGCGGACGTGTTTTCTGTAGTCTTGTGTAATATGATTGTTAGATTGTAAGTTTCTTTGATAAAAGATTTATTGACTCGTGTTAGAAGAAAATAAAAATTAAAGAGTCTTCAGTAGATCAAATGAAATATAAATTTCGGTTTATTGAAGAAATTCAGAGAGAGATTCTCATGATAAATTCGGATTATTAATCTGAGGTTGAGTGGACACGTTTTGGCAATAAAGGAGTCTCAGTCCGGAAATAAGTGTTAAGTGTGTAAAGTCCAGTATTAGACGAAAATTCATTTAGAAAAGTCGTAGAGAATAAAGAAATTATTAACCACGGTTAATTATATAGAGATCGATTAAGACGATTTTATAAAGGTCAAGAAGAATATAAAGGTTTTATTAATTGAATATTAAGTTAAACCACATTGGAAAGAATTCGTTTCGTGTAGTCTTGTATAATATGATTGTCAGATTAGAACTATTAAGAAGATTTCATAAAGGTCAAGAAGAATATAAAGGATTTATTAATTGAATATTAAGTTAAAACACATTGGAAAGAATTCAATGCCTAATGAAGAAGGGTCATGAATAACAAACTGAGGATCAAGGTGGTTATAAAAAAATCGGTTTATTGAGTGTCTCAGACAGGTAAAAGAAAAAATAATATAAAATAAAATAAAAAAAATAATAAAAAAATAAAAAAAAGTTAAAAAAATATTAAGTGTTTAATGTAAAAAGTCTCTTTCATTCTCACGAGGGGTTAAAAGATTTTCGAACGAAAGGAATCTCCTCTTAAATCCATAATCTCGGTCGCTGGGTACTGAGTGATCCGGGTCTATATGTTATATGTATAGCCTCATGAGATGACTTGTACGTAAGATAGCGGAGGGATAGGATCGCTACCATTGATTTCGTCAATTGTCAGTGTTATCTGGAAATTCCTAGTTTCACGATTTTCGAGGAAACGAGATGGATGGGAGGAGAATGTCGTCAGCTTCTATAAATAATTCAAAAACAAAGGGGTACTAACTTGAAAAACAATCAAAATAAACATAAAACTAATTAAAAATAAATGAATAAAAACGGAGAAATAAATTAAAAATAATATTAAGAATTAACATAAAGCTTTACAAGTTTTTAAGTGGTTCACATGGACCCGACTACATGCCTGTATAAGGCGATAAGTCGTTAATGGATGAAAGAAAAGAAATGAAATATTGTTTGGCTTATGTCAATGTTTTTTGATTCCGTGTTATTCTCGAGATTTTGAATGTTGGTAATTACATTATCATTTTTCGCATAAAGAATTGTACCACCCGATTGTTCATCTGTCCGAACATTGCAAAGAGAACAAGCTGTGTGATTTTCAATCGGTGGAGTTTTATCTAGGCTTTTCAACCAGACTTCTGACAGTGCTAGTACGTTGCACTCTAGGAAGGTTGGATCGGCTGCAATATCGTTCACATGGGCAGGTAGACTTTGAACGTTGTGATACATGATCGTGAACTGTGATGTGTTTCGTTGTAGCCTTTCTATCATTGTAACATATTGATGTTTGGCTGCTCGTGCTAGTTCATTGCGTAAGTTGGTATCCGCTTTGCGACCGTCTGCCAAGAAGAATGTAGGTGTGGGACTAGTAATATAGAGGCCGTTTATTGTTCGACTGCGTGAAAGTGCCACGTAGGTCAGCTGTCGAGAATCTTTCTCCGAGTAGTGATAAGCTACTTGATCGAACGAAGAACCTTGGGATTTGTGCACAGTAATTGCGGCTGATGGAACTATTGGAAATTGATCGCGTATCACTCCACCCTGTTTGCTGGTTGTTGTCATTATGCGTGCTCGTTTCCGTTCTATTGGAACCCATGATCTAGGATATTGTTTTTCTGAAGCATACACTCGCATCTTACGTCGAGCTTCAACGCCAATTGCTATGAAATCGAACTTAATCCACAGCCGTCTCGGTATTGGTATTTCTAGCTCAGTTGTCATTTCGTATTCTTGTAGGATTCCGAACGCTCCGTTCACCAATCCATCCGAGGTGTCAATATTTGATATGAGCATATAGGGTGTGTATTTTTTCAGTTTTAAGACAGTAGGCAGACCTTTATTTTCGGTGGATGAACGGTAGCGAACTGTTCGCAACATGACGTTCCCCGCGTCTACAGATGCGTCTCCTTCCAACGTATCGATGGCATGAAATATGATCGTAGCATCCTGCAATGTGTGATTGTTGTATGTGTCGACTAACTTGTTTGTGGAAAACACACGAATTGCATTGGTGGGTATATATTCTGTGCATACAGTTGTTGGATCAGACGTGACGATAAAACGGCTTTCGATGATACAGTTTTCCTCATCACTCGGAGGATCACCGTTTCCAATTTTGGTCAGTATGGTAGAAAAGATGATGTCGGATTGTCTCATTATCTGAGTTAGTTCAAACTGCTGAAATTCCAGCCAGAGTAATGGTCCAAAAGTGTCGCGACTTCGGTATATAGGTAAGTCTTGCACCGGTGGCAATTGGTGAAGATCACCGCAAAATATGACATCTATACCTCCGAAACTTTGGTCCGGTGTCCCTTTAGCTTGTCGTAGGCGTTGGTCTACCATTGTTAGTATACGGTGTGATATCATGCTCACCTCGTCTAATATTACAGCTTGAGTATGCCTGTAGGCATTCACTATTTCTTGTCTTGCCTGTCCGCTTAGAGTGGTGTTGAAATTATGTATGGAAAGTTTGAATGCTGAATAAACAGTCACTCCGTAGATGTTAAACGCGGCTTTGCCAGTGGATGCACAAACTATAACAGTGACTGTGTCACTTTCGGGACATGGGTACAGCTTTTCATATACTTCAATGAGCATGTGAATCGTGAATGATTTACCTGAGCCGGCGGGTCCAGTGAGGAAAATGCGTAGCGGTTCAGCGTTTTTGGTGAATTTTCGATACATGATTTCGTACAATAGAGCTCTCTGTTTGAAATTTACTATACGCATTTGGGACATGAATTTTTCGTGCGTCATGCTAGTTTTGCGCTTCAACAGTCGAATCATGGTATTGTGCTGCAAATATTCTGGATCAAAGTCAGGTGCAACGTTTTCAATGTTGATACTACCGAACACCTCACCTGGATCGTAACCCAACTCGGTATATTTGGCGTTGTGTATTGAACCTGAAGTTGATTCCTCGTTTGGTGTTTCATCCTCCTCGTACCATGCTTTTTGTTCTTCCATCACCTGTTCCTAGTCCAACCGATATTCGCATTCTAATCGTGCTGTGTTAATTTGTTCCATATTTTCTCGGTGTACTTGTAGCCAACGATTGTCTTTCAATATTTCAAAATCTTCGTTACGCCAGGGATGATATAGGGTAACCAATTCGCGTAAGTGTTGGTCGTACTCATCGCGCTTCCTGTAGCCCCGATACCGCAAAATTTTATTCAATCGTCGTTTTCTGTATCGAGGGGACTTGGATTTTGGTATTGGCTCGTACCCTGCAGCAAATTGTGCTAGTGTAACCGATTCCATATCTGTTGATCTCACGGCATATTTTTCAAATTTATGTTTTTGCCACAAATCGGTATCATTATCCTCAAGTTCACGTAATAGTTCAATCAAATAAGGTCTGAATTAAAAAAATTCCGAAGTGGCCTGCATTTTTGGCATTAAGGGGTTTTCGACCCTCAGGAACCCGAATCTGAAGTCATTTTTGAGATTCAAGGTCACAGTTTTGAGAAAACAGCAAAATTTTACGTTTTTTTTCGAATTTCTCAAAAACGGCTATCGACAGGTGAAAAGCGACTCAACCATCGTGTAGAGCGGAAAATTTGCGATCGAATTGGGCCCTTTTATTTCGGAAACGAAGTCGGATTGACGAATTTACAAGAAATTTATCCGTTTTACTAAAATCCCCCGAATACTGTCGATAAAGGAGGGCAGTGCTTCGTAGCAGACAGCTGACAGGCCTCGCTCAACAATTTTAAACAATGAGCCTCGGGCCTGATTTCTGCGCCGTATCGTACTGCGCACGTCGAGCTAGGCTCAAAGCTGTCTGCTACGAGGCACTGTTCTCCTTTATCGACAGTATTTGGGGAATTTTGGTAAAACGGATAAATTTCTTGTAAATTTGTCAATCCGACTTCGTTTCTGACAAATGAGGGCTTAATTCGATCGCAAATTTTTCGCTCTACACGTTGGTTGAGTCGCTTTTCACCTATCGATAGCCGTTTTTCAGAAATTCGGATAAAACGTAAAATTTTGCTGTTTTCTCAAAACTGTGACCTTGAATCTCAAAAATGACTTCAGATTCGGGTTCCTGAGGGTCGAAAACCCCTTAATGCCAAAAATGCAGGCCACTTCGGAATTTTTTTAATTCAGACCTTATTTGATTGGACTAGTAAGTCGGCCATTGCACGATGAGCCCGAACTCGCTCATGTGGCAGCAGAGTCAGATCACGTCAAGTGGACCCCCCCCTTTTCCACTTGATCATGGAATACTTGCTAAAATATATTAATCGAAAGTAGTCATCACTAATAATCATCCCTCAAAACAGTTTTTGAAAATTTTGAAATTAACAACAATTTTTTTTACAATAAAAATTTTAAGTACTTTTAATTAAAAAATCAATTGTAAAAAAACTGTTGAAGATAACTTAACGAAATTTGCAGAGCTTATAGTGAAATATTTATAATTTCATAAAAAAATAAAAAAATAAATTTATTTGTTTATTATCATACTTTTTATTAACTTTTATATAAACAAATGAAAATTTTAATGACTTCTCAGTACGATAATCGAATTTTTTTTTTTTTAGTTATACGCGTTATACATTCAAGCTCCATATTCCGAAAGAAAATTTCACTGCCCGGCATTAGTTTAAATAATATATATTTTTATATCACGTAGCGACGAGCGGTGTCAGTGCAGCGCGCTGCCAAGCTTGGCTGCTCAGGCTATAGATCGCTCCATAGGACACAATTTAATAAAAAAAATTTACTGTAAAAATTATTTCACAGAATTTTTTTTTTTTTTAATTATATTTAAAAGAATATTTTTAACAAATAATCAAAATAATCACACATTTTTTTATTAAATAAAAACAGTCAAACGAAATAAACATTTTTTAATACAAATAAAATCAATAAATAAATTAACACTTTAAATTATTTTTTAAACTTTTTTTTGTTATTTTTTAAATGCAATGTTTGTTGTAATTTTTTGATCTTCAGAAAAAATTTTGCATTTTAAGGATTCTTTATTGATACCTTGGAAATGAAGAAACTGACGCGTATTTTTTATTGTTATGGCTTGTTCATACCGCGGTTTGTATTCAGCTTCATGGGAATTATGATCTTCTTGAGAACAAAAACCGAAATCAATATTTTTGAAAAAATGTTTAGCCCATTTAAATAGTGACTCTGCTGTAAAAAAAACCCGGAAGTGATGAAATCTTCAAAAGTTTCGTGGACCATCTTCACCAAAAACTTGATTTTCCCCCCAAATTTCGTTCGAATCGGTCGAGTCGTTTTCCCGCAGTTCAGGATACACGTAATAATTAATTGAATTGTGAAACACTTGAACCGGAAGTGATGAAATCTTCAAAAGTTTCGTGGATCATCTTCACCAAAAACTTGATTTTCCCCCCAAATTTCGTTCGAATCGGTCGAGTAAAAAAAAAAAAAGTTTAAAAAATAATTTAAAGTGTTAATTTATTTATTAATTTTATTTCCCAATAAACCATAACGTAGGAAAAATAGGGCTGATGTCCGGCTAAAACACGTGTATTAAACGTAATCACGTTTAATTTAGCCGGACATCAGCCCTATTTTTTCTACGTTATGGTTTATTGGGTTGTATTAAAAAATGTTTATTTCGTTTAACTTTTTTTATTTAATAAAAAATGTGTGATGATATTGATTATTTGTTAAAAATATTCTTTTAAATATAATTAAAAAAATAAAAATCCTGTGAAATAATTTTTACAGTAAATTTTTTTATTAAATTGTGTCCTATGGAGCGATCTATAGCCTGAGCAGCCAAGCTCGGCAGCGCGCTGCACTGACACCGCTCGTCGCTACGTGATATAAAAATATATATTATTTAAACTAATGCCGGGCAGTGAAATTTTCTTTCGGAATATGGAGCTTGAATGTATAACGCGTATAACTAAAAAAAAAAAAATCGATTATCGTACTGAGAAGTCATTAAAAATTTCATTTGTTTATTTAAAAGTTAATAAAAAGTATGATAATAAACAAATAAATTTTTTTAAAAATTTTTTTATGAAATTATAAATATTTCACTATAAGCTCTGCAAATTTCGTTAAGTTATCTTCAACAGTTTTTTTACAATTGATTTTTTAATTAAAAGTACCTAAAATTTTTATTGTAAAAAAAATTGTTGTTAATTTCAAAATTTTCAAAAACTGTTTTGAGGGATGATTATTAGTGATGACTACTTTCGATTAATATATTTTAGCAAGTATTCCATGATCAAGTGGAAAATGGGGGGTCCACTTGACGTGATCTGACTCAGCATTGTACAAACAAATATGCAATTTCGAGAACCACAAGTGATTGGAAATCGTAGCAAAGACCAAGCTGCCGCTTGTGCAGAAATTTCTACGACCTTCAGCAAATTGGTACTGTAACTGGCCATAAGTTTGCGTGAACTGACGTCTATCCGAGCTTCTACAACTTTCTCGCTGTTGGATCCCGGTTGCATGTCCTCACCCCTAATTAAATCCCGGAACTTGCGATGCAACAAGCTCATGCCTCGGTTAGCTTTGTTGATGTAGTCAACTATATACGCAGCACAAGCATATTCTTCGAGAATATACTGTATATCATACCCCGGCACACTAATTAGTCGAAAGAGCCTAAGCTGTAAATCCACTTAACCCGTTCACCGACACTAATCCTAAAATCCTTTTAAAGCCATTTCTTGGATTTTGGTAGGTATGAGTGGGAATATGCAGGTTTGCAGTTGTTGCCGTCCCAAATAGACCGCACACCCCTTAGTTCCTTTTATTTCTCCTGAACGCTGCCCCTACCATTGCACTTCCAGGTAAGGACGAGTGACCGTTTTCAGGTAGACCGAGGGGATTACGGGTCGCACTAATTGTCACTTAGAGCCGCTGGCTCCGCCGGAGCCCGGCGAGGCCGGGATATGCTGTATATCGTTGTTCGATGCCATCATTTGGAGCAATGCTGGATTATAACTGTTCACATATATATTCTTGATGTCTTGATGTTGCATTACCAATGGCCTTTTTAGTGTGCTACGGATAGCCAGTTCGTATTCCTCTAAGCCTGTGCAACCGGAGGAATCCATCAGCGATTCAAGTGTTTTGTGCCCACCGTCTATTAATTGATCGTACAATACGCTGTTCAGTTTTTGTAAACGTTTACGCTCAGTATTAGTTGACTCATCGGCATTCGGTAGTACTTTTTGTAAAGGTCGCATTACTTTTGTCTTGATCATTGGCCAAAAAGGAATATTGAATCGACATTTTTTCTTATGATGTACATTATTATTTTTCTTGTAGCATGTGAACGTGTGTCGGTGAATTTGACGGGTAGGCACATAATCGTGGTTTTCATTGCATGCCACATATCGCTCTACAAATGCGGCGATCTCATTATCGGATGAATCAGTTGTTGGTGCATCCTCACACCAAACCATCATGTGGGCATGAGGACTACCTCTCTGTTGGAACTCGATACGGTAAAAATAGTCCTTCACAGTATTTGATCCAAACACACCAACTGTTTTTACAGTCATTAGGTTCATCATGATGTCAAGTTTTCGCTTGAACCAAACAGCACAGGTTACAGGATCGTCTCGAACCAACGCATATTTCAAATGAGAAGGTAACGCTTGGGCTTCCTCCACGGATATAGTGTCACCACGCAAAATCTTTGTCAAGTTTTGCAATAAATCAGGCCAAATAACTTCTGCAGCAGTTAGGGTAATAAAAAACGTTGGCTTACCAAGTTGACGCAACATCGCATGTACGTCACGCTTCCGTTCCTCCATGTAGGCGGGCATTGTATTAATGCTTTTGGTAAACGCTAAATTTTTTTCCGTGAATTCCGAGATGAAGTTTTTATTAAGCAACTGCACAGCTGTGATGGGTTTGTTATTATCGCTACTTGTGCGCTTAAACGCGGTGGTCAAACTTTCGCTCATTCGTAGACGCAGCACTTTCATCATTATGTACAGCAGGTGGTCAGGGCGAACACCTCGACGATCGCTGCGTCTAATTTCACTGCTGGAAATCTCGAATGCTTTCGGTGGTGTACGATTGGTGGAAAACGTCCGTTTTTGACCCAAGTAGATTCCTGGGAATGATAGCTTTTCGGCATCCTCATCGAACACTAATCCAGCGGGCCGTTCCCGTTGTGCCGGTGCTATCGCAAGAGCCATGTCCTCATTCCACATCATAGTTGTTTGTTGATGTGACTGTTCGACATGATAGTCTAATTGACTTTCTTGTGGCGGTTCGTCTAATTCAAAGTCTTGAATCGCATCAGGTGGTTCATCGCTATCTTCAGAGACAGATGGTATTTCAGATTGGCGTGTATTGAAAGCCTTACACTGTCGGTCTCGTCTAAGGTCTTCCAACGTTAGAGGGACTCCCAACAAAGCGTCTTCATTGAGTTTGACATTATGATTTTCATAAAGTGGTTGTTTGACAAGAAATGTACACCACTTGAGTAAGTCACTACGAGTAACCAATCCACTCATGTATGTTGACTTGTGCACAAGCTTTCGTTTAAGGTGTATATTCACTACTTGATCGTCGCTCAATGGTCGTGGTATTGCGCGTACCATATTGTTAACGTTAACAGGTACATTGATGATAGAACCCACAGAACCAAATTGCCCCAGAAGAGGGCGCTGCAAATTTCTGATCTGCATAAATGGCAAGCGAGGAGAAACCATGCGTTCGAGCATCGAATTCAACGGGGGTAGATGATCAGGCATCGGTGGGTATTTAAATCCGTTAATTGCAGCCATTGGAGGAATTTCTAGTTTTTCCAAATAAGATTTACAGTGACTGCAGGCATGGGTTATTGATTGTAGTTGTTGTTCCTCGCTAAACTCTCGAGCAGCTTCACTAATTGGCTTCAGTTCACTTTTGAACCACAGACGATCACACGAATGGCAAACCGACCCAAACCTATCGGACATACGTGAGTCATAAATTCTTTTCAATACAGCTGGCAGCATATACACTTTTAGTGATTCTGCGTCGTCTTCGTTTTGATCAACTGTGAAATTTCTCCCTATTTCAGGTAAAGTAGCACGACGAACAATCTCCACCCTTATTAACTGAACCTTCGCAATGTGATCGGTACTAATTTCGTTACGCTTTCGTCTAGAGGGACCTGTGTGTAAATGTCTCTAAGTCTCGTTCCAATGCTATTTTGAACAGATATTGGTAGCTCACTTGTAAATGGTTCCATTGGCCTCAGCCCCCCTGACAACGCATAACGAGCCTCAGTCCCCCCCCCCCCCCCCCCCCCCCTCCCCTCCTGCCGGGAATCTTAGCATACAGCTCAGCATACATGCTAAAATTTTAAGCTGCAATATTTCAAAAACGAAAAAGAACACGTTCTCGAAACTCAACGTATCGCTTATAGTTGCCATTGGGAAACTACAGTATTTTTTTCAGATTTTTAAATCGTATCACTCATTGTGAAAATGACTCTCGAATACCGCAGCTACGCGTCCGTCGAGTAGCGGCGAACAGCAGTCTAACGCACGTCATTACGTTCCACGCGGCGTCGACTCGGAATTGGCGCGCGCCGCCAACTTTAGCGATTTTTTACTCGAAAACAAAAAATAACACGTTCCTAAATTTAATTCACAGGCTGTAGTATAGTGCAAAGTATATGTCAGTATTTTAAAAAATTTTTTGATCGTGTCACACCCTGTTTTAAAAATCTTTGAAAACTTAATTGTTAAATAAACAATGGATGAACAAACTTTTTTCAAAGTACATATTTTTTTATACATTCTATGACTTTTTCCGCGTAAATTGAAAAAAAATAATTGAGTCCAGTGTCATTTTTGGCGGAGTTATGATTTTTCGAAAAAAACCTTGCACGAATTTGTTTATACTGTAACGTGGTGCACGTTAGACTTCCGCCTAACCAACCTACGGACGTGTATAAGCCCAGCCGCCCGATTTAAATCGCGCCGCTCTCCCTCAGCGACGCCATATTGGCCGCAGATCCTCGCACATGGCGATCGGGTCGCCGCCAGCGCTCGCTTACCGGGCGACGCCGGTTGGTACTATAGATAACGGAAGAGAACCTCATTCCATTTTCTGGACTAATAGAGCGTACCTCGTGTCGACAGGAAAATCCAAAAAGTGTGAATAAAAGAGTGAGAGAGTGTGAGAGAGTGTTGTAAAGAGTTGTGAGAGAGTTTTGGGAGAGTTTGTGTGGAGAGTTTTGTTTGTGTAATATTTCTGTGACTATAACGACCCGTGCTTGTGTACCTGGATATTGATTTGGCTTGTGGATCATTGGACTCTCGATTTGGAACCTAGACGACCTACGCTAACCCCCGGCTCTCCGACCATTGATTATTTGATACCGTCGCAACCGGGGCCGTATCTACGTCTGCACCAGGTAGGATCAATCTGATTCACAACCCAGTCTATCCGTAGTAGAACCCGCATCCCCCGAATAAATACCCTGAGCCTCTAGAAGCCTCGTGTCTGGATCTCAACCGTTTCCCGCGAACCGTTGGATTCAAAAGTTGACACCGGGCGCCTTGTTTACGCTGCGCGTAGCCGTGCCAGCATTGGTCACCGCTGCGCAGAAAACTAGTATACGCCATTTTGCCACCGACCTCTGACGTCACGCGCGACGCTCAGCTGTCACCCGTCAGAGCTCGTCTGCTTCCTCCTAGTTCGAGCGAACGAGCAATAGACCGTAGGTAGAGTCGACTCTGTCCTCCCTACCGTCTAACTAGATCTAGGATACTCTGGATAGAGTAGACCCAGAGAGAGAGAGCGCTAATAGTTCGTCGTAATTTAATAGAGTTTATATTTCCATATTTCATTATTTCAGTAGCTTCATTTATTTGATTGTGATATTTAGTAAATTGCCTGTGATAGTTAAAAATTAGAGTAGAGTCATTGTAAAATAAGAAAGTCGAGTCAGTAAAGTAACCGTAGAGTCAGTATTATAATTTATCGTTTTGTAAATACGCCAGGTAGCGGGCGTGGTATTAAATTCGCCACCTTTTCTTTTTTTCTTTTTAATAAATAATAATAATAGCAATTCTACCGAGTGTCTTTATTCCTCGCCCCCACGAAATCCCTCTACCCTTAGAGTTAGTCGGAGGGTCGCAGAGTGAGCGAGAGAGAGGACTTCTAAGTGAAGTCTGGCGCCCAACAGCAGTCCCTAGCTACCCGTAGGCCCCGGTTTGTATTCGGCTTATTATTTCTGGGTACCCGAGCCCAGGAAAACCCGTTACAAATTTGGCGCCCAACGTGGGGCCCGAAATAAAGACACTTCGGGTATTGGCCGAATTCACCCCCGCTATTTAGGCTAGTTAATATTAGATTCTTTTGTTTTTCGTGAGTTTTGATTTTTTTTCTGCACTTCCTACGAGTCTCCTAGATCCCTCACCACGGTGATTACCTCGTGTGACGATGGGAAATCTGCAAGCGGCGCTTACTGCCCCGGCAGAACCAACTCCGCCGCCAACGGAAACCGTCCCGGGTCTTGGCTTCCACCCGGACAACGAGTTTGCCGTCATCTCCTGGGCCAGCGGCTTGCCGGTCACCGAGCTGGACGTGCTGCTACAAGCCAACCACCTGCAACCCACCGGTACTGACACCGACCGCAGGTGGCGGCTGGTGCGCTACCAGATGACGACCCGCGGTCAAAATATCACCTGGGACCCCGAGGTGGATGAACTACCGCGTCCGTCCACCTCCAACGCGACCAGAACCGAAGTTAGGTCGCCATCTCCCCCTCCACGCCGTCCCACCGTCCGGAGCCGATAAATCCCCCCTCCCGAGCAGGCCGACCGGTCAGCCGCCTACAGCAGTACGCCGCTAGGTCGGACTGCCATCCCGCTGCCGCCGTATGAGTCGACCGGTCGCGCACAACCCAGTGCTCGATCCCGGGTCCACTTTGCGGAGGAGCTGGACCGCGCAGAGGCTCCCCCTACCGATCAGGGGCACCCTCAATTTACTCTCGGTGTATCTGGCACCCCAGAGCACCAACCCCAACCCCCAGAACCCCTCACAGGAAGGGCGGAAGCCGCTAGTCATGCATTCGGGCCGATGCATCGCGTGCCGCAGCCGAATTCCACCCCTGGATACCCGTATCCGAACCCCTACCTTCAACAGACCCCCCCGTGGTACCCGGTCCACCCTGGGGACCCGTACCACGCCGCCAACCCCTACTCCCACTACCCCTACCCCCACTCAACCCCCTATCCGCAACCACATCCCTACCAGAACCATCCCTACTATCCAGCCACTCCCTATCCTGGTCACCCCTACTACCCAGCCACCCCGGATCCCAACCATCCCCACTTCCCGCTCAACCCTTACCCCCTCCACCCACCGTACATGGCCACTCCACATCCCCATCATCACCAGCACCTAGCCAACCCCCACTCGAATCATCCCACACCACCCCAACACCCAGAACCCCCTCCCCATACCCAACCACCTCACCAGAGTACCTCCACCACCACCTCAGCGACCCCGGACACCACCTCCGCGTCCGAACGCCGCCGCGATCCCCACAAAACAGTCCGAGAATGGAAGCTGACATTCTCCGGCCAGGATGACGTCAGCGCCGAAGAATTTCTCCGTTGCGTCGAGGAGAACCGGCTAGGTTTGACCCTGACCGACCGAGATGTGCTCGGTGCGTTGTCCTCCATGATGACAGGGGTCGCGCGACAATGGGTCCGGCAGAATCGCGAGACGTGGGAAAATTGGTCGGAGTTCGCCAGCGCGTTCAGAGAGAGGTTCGGCGGTGAAAATTATGAGATCCGCGTCCGCGACGAAGCCCGCCGACGTACGCAAGGCCCGCATGAACGAATTGCCGACTTTATAGTCTGCATGATCGGGATAATGTCGAGCCTTTCGAATAAATGGCCGCTCCAAGAGCAATTGGACATGGCCTACACTAATTTGCACCCCCGATACCGATCGAGAATCGCGAGGAACGAGATAGCGACGTTTAAGGACCTAGAGCAGGCCGGTAAAAGAGTAGAATCCGCCTGGGACTTAGACCGTTATTATATTCCCCCACCCCCGGTCGATCGCACGTTCCTACCGGAGTTTGCGTGCCAGGCACCCAAATCCACGGCAGCGATACCGACCCCGAGCCAACCTCAGACTATCAGGTATGAGGTAGTGCAGGCGTCCGCGAACCCGACCACCGCTACGGCTGCCCTAGATAGGCCAGCACCAGAGTCCAGAACGAGAACCAGGGGCGGGAGACCGAGTTCTCCTCCCCCAAACCGAAATCGCACGTCCCATATCCCCCCCCTAATGACCCTACCCCCTCCGCACCAGATCCCAAGGACCCCAGCACCGCTGAACGACGCTCGAGGGCGATCTGCGGCCGCACCCACGCAACTAGCGCCCCCAGATCCCCCTACCGGCTGCTTCAGGTGCTACTCCCTGGGACATTTCGTTCGCGACTGTCCCCACCCCCCTAGCTACGTCGCCTGTTCCCGATGCCGAACGCCAGGAGTAGTTGACGCGAGTTGCGGACGTTGCCTAGGTACCGGTCCGGGAAACGCCAACAGGAATTAGTAGGTCGGGTCCCTACTTATTCCTCCGTGGTGAAAGGACCCTATTCCTCCCGAGCCGTCTCGGCAAACGAGCCCCCAACTGAGGAAGACTACCGCGATCCCCGCTACTTTATCGACGTGGAAGTAGCCGGTCACCTCCTCCGTGCGTTATTCGACCCCGGATCCAGCCGAACTTATATCGGAGGACCGGCGTTGAACCGGTACCGCGCCTTGCTACCTAGGTTAACTCCTCTCCCTCCGGGAGGCGTTATTTATCCCAACGGAGCCACAGACTCGGTAACCGGGGAGATGAAGATGCCTGTACGCATAGGCAGGAGAACTTGCCGACTAATAGTCCGCGTCGCGCCGACATTCGAATACCAGTGCATCCTCGGGATGGATGCGCTGACGGCATTCGGTTTCCGCGTGGATTTCGGCCGCGGTACCTGGACCATACGGTCCCCAGGGGGTACCGACCGCTCGGAAGAGTCCTCCCACCACCCCCGAGAGGGAGAGAGAGAGATAGAGAGTAACCAGGAGAGAGAGAGAGAGAGCCCCCAAGAGAGAGAGAACCCCCAAGAGAGAGAGTTTCCCCACCCCCCACCCCCAGAACAAGCCTGCGCCGGACTATCCGAGCTCAACAGCTCCGAACAGTCCCGCCTGGACGCCCTAATACGCCGGATCGTACCCCCTCACAATCCTCACCCCGGAACTACGAACCTCGCTACCCACCGCATCAATGTGCAGGGCCATCCCCCAATTAAGCAACGGTACTACCAGGTCTCCCCGAAAGTACGCGAGTACATGTACGAGGAGGTAGATACCATGCTGGCTGGTGGCATAATTGAGCCGTCGTATAGCGAGTGGTCGAGTCCCATCGTGATGATTCGAAAACCGTCCGGAAAATACCGCTTTTGCCTTGACTTTCGAGCAGTCAACAGGGTCGCGAAGAAAGATGCCTATCCCCTCCCGCACATGAACAGCATTCTCGATAAGCTGCGCGAGGCGAAATACATCACAACTCTCGACCTGAGCCAAGCGTATTTTCAAATTCCCCTAGAGAGAGAGAGTCGGGAAATAACTGCGTTCACCGTCCCGGGACGCGGTCTGTTTCAATTCACGCGAATGCCGTACGGCATATCAGGTGCTCCAGCCACCTTCCAACGCCTGATGGATCGCTTGATTGGACCCGAAATGGAACCCCACGTATTTGTGTACCTCGATGACGTAATCATCGTGAACCAGACGTTCGAGGACCACCTGCAGTGGCTCGAACGGGTTCTACGCAAGATCACCGACGCCAGGCTCACTATCAATCCAGATAAGTGCGAGTTCTGCCGTTCGGAGGTCAAATACCTGGGCTTCCGAGTGAACCGCGACGGACTGCAAGCGGATCCCGAGAAGGTAGAAGCGATTGCGCAATACCCGGTGCCTCGCACGGTTAAGCAGGTTCGCCGTTTTCTCGGTATGGCTTCTTGGTACCGACGCTTCATAGATGACTTTGCCACGAAGGCGGAGCCTCTGAACCGTCTGCTCAAGAAGAGCCGACGCTGGCAGTGGGACGCCGAACAGCAGCAGGCTTTCGAAACCCTAAAGCTTGCTCTGGTCTCCCCACCCACCCTCGTATGCCCGGATTTTGAACTCCCCTTCGTAGTGCAGACTGACGCGAGCGATTACGGCATAGGCGCGGTCCTCATACAGATGACTCTGCAAGGCGTAGAACACGTAATAGCCTATGCTAGTCGATCCCTCACGGAAGCGGAGAGAAAATATACGGTCACCGAACGCGAATGCCTCGCTGTTCTGTGGTCCATCCGTAAATTCCGGCCATACCTCGAAGGTTATCATTTCACTGTGATCTCCGATCACAGTAGCCTGCAGTGGCTGCATAACCTTCACAACCCCTCGGGTCGCCTCGCGAGGTGGGCGTTAGAGCTCCTAGAGTATGATTTTAAAATCCTACACCGCAAGGGCGCACTACACCACGTTCCCGACGCACTATCCCGAATCCCAGAACCAACCCCCCTTCCCGTAGCGACGGTAGAGGAAACCCGCGACGAATGGTATCAACAGCGGGTGATAGCCGTACAGACGATGCCAGTACAGTTCCCGGATTGGAAAGTAGAAGAAGGTAGACTGTACCGCCACCGCGTGGACCCCCTCGCCGATCCCCTCTTCCCAGACTTAGACCCTTGGAAGTTAGTCCTGCCGAGAGCAAAGCGCCTCGCAGCCCTAACCGAGGCTCACTCAGTCCCTACGGCTGGCCATCTTGGAGTTGAGAAGACGTATGCTCGTATCGCTCTCCTCTACTATTGGCCAGGGATATACCGGGACGTAGCTCAATATATTCGCACCTGCGAAGCGTGCCAGCGCTGCAAGGTAGACCAAGCCGGACCCCAAGGTCTGATGGGTCGCCGAGTCGCCGAGGCACCCTTTGTAGCCGTAGCTGCCGATATTATGGGTCCATTTCCGCCGAGCCGGCAAGGCTTCGCATACGTCTTGGTTATCCAAGACCTGTTCACGAAGTGGGTAGAGTGCGTACCTTTACGCAAGGCGAACGGCGCTACCATCCTCAAGGCGCTAGAAGAACTGGTCTTCTACCGCTGGGGAGTTCCGGAGGTCCTGTTGACCGACAATGGCACAGAGTTCGTCAACAAGGTCATAACCTCCGCGTGTGCCGACCTTGGCGTATATCATACGACAATTCCCCCCTACCATGCACAGGCAAACCCGGTCGAGCGCGTGAACCGCGTAATTAAGACTATGATCAAGACCTTCCTGGAAGGGGATCACCGCGAATGGGACCGGCACCTGGCCGAATTCCGGTTCGCAGTTAATTCCGCCGTTCACAGCTCCACCAAAGTGTCACCGGCCTTCCTCAACTTCGGGAGAGAGCTTAGGCCCCCGAAGACGGTCCGCCGAGAGGAAGAAGGCCCCCCGGTGATACAGCTACAAGGCCTAGAGGAGTGGGAAAGCCGCGTGCGAAGGCTAGACGCGCTGCGGGATCTGGTCACCCAGAACCTGGAGGACGCTAACGCGCGACAAGCGCACTACTACAACCGCGGGCGTCGCGACACGGTGTTCAAACCCGGTGACTTGGTCCTACGCCGTCAACGAGTACTGTCTTCCGCCGCTAACTACGTCACCTCCAAGCTCTCGGCGAATTTCAGCGGTCCGTATGTTATAAAACAGCGGAGAGGTAAGTCCACCTACAGCCTGAAGAACCCAGACGGTAAAGCCGCAGGTAAGGCCCACGTGAATGACCTGAAACCCTACCGCCAGGCTTCAGCGGACCTGTCTGAAACCCCCGAAGCCTCGAGACCCGTAGAAGACCCCCCTCCTCCCTCCTTAGATCCTCTCCCTCCCCTTCTGCCGATAAATAATGTGCTAATACAAGATATTCCGCAGGAAGACGATGAGAGGGAGCCTCCGAGGCCGCCGGGCGATCCACCCCGAAACCCCCGGGCCGCCGACCGAGGAGACGCCCCGCAGCGGCACCCCAGTCGACCTCAACGAGGAGATGGCGGTGCTGTCTCTCCTCATGGAGGAGAACGAGGCAGAAAAGGCCGCGCTGCCACCACCGCTGACGCCGGAGGCCGTCAACCAGCCGCCTCAGCAAGGGGAGCCGATGGAGCGGCCACCGCTGCTGACCCCGGAGGTCGACAACCCTCCGCCGCCGCCGGACGAGCCGATGGAGCAGGAGGAACCACACCCCACACCCCCGCCGCAGGGAGTGTGCGGAGAGGCCGAGGCCGGCCTAGAAAGGCCAAGGGAGGTGGTGCAGGCCGCGGTGCAGCCCAGCACCAGCCGCCAACCCTCCCAGACCCCTTCCTCGACCCCCAGCCCTCAACGAGCGCTGGGACCTCCTCCTCCACCCCCCGTCCCTACTACCTCCGCCCCAGGTAGCTCCCGACGCCGCCGCAATCGGCCGCGCCACCGTCGCCGCACGACCCGTCCGGAGGAGTCGACGGACTACAGCCGGTCGAGCTCGCTCGACTCGCGCCCGGACCCTCCGAAACGGCGTGCCGCGACCAACTCGGGAGGACAAGAGCCGGAACAGCCGTTCCAGCCCCCCCATCCACCCCCCGAGATACCCCCGGCCCCCATCGCCCGCCAGCTCGACTGGCCGGCTTGATGGACCGGCCGTATCCCCGACCGTCGACCAGAGGACGAGGGGGGACCGGGCCTACGCGAACCGCCCCGGCTTCGCGAGCCCCGGAGACCAGGTTCGTCCTGGTCGCACCCACCTCGTCGGTCACGACACCCCCTCCCCCTCCGCTGACCCACGGCAACGGTCAGGTGACCCGTGCTACTCGACCCCCGCGTCGAACTAGCACCCTGTGCTGGTCTTGTGACCAGCCGGGTCACCTACCGGCCGCGTGTCCGCAACCCCAATTCCCGCACTGTTCCGAGTGCGGCTGGCGCGGGTACTCCACGAGTACCTGCCCCGCGCACCGGAACAGGGAGGCCTCGGCTCCCCCCGAGCCTCCCAGCATCCCAGCTCCCGCCAGCGCGTCAGTCGCCGCTGCCGGTGCCCCCGCACCGCAGCCGCGCCGTAACCGCCGCGGGAGGCGCCCAGGAGCGTCTCAGGCACGCAATCCCGCTCTATTAGCGGCGATTGCGGAAGTGCTTGAGCGCTTCCTGTGAAAAACTCTCCCCTTCCCGACTCCTTGAGACCCCGCACCCGCCTCCTCGCCTCGAAACCGTCCTGAGAGACAAGACTGATTAGTCACATAAGTAACACAGAGGCCGGTTGAGCCGGAAGTTGCGGAACGTCCGAGCTGCACCCGTACGTTCCGTTTGGCCGAGGGGTGTTGTAACGTGGTGCACGTTAGACTTCCGCCTAACCAACCTACGGACGTGTATAAGCCCAGCCGCCCGATTTAAATCGCGCCGCTCTCCCTCAGCGACGCCATATTGGCCGCAGATCCTCGCACATGGCGATCGGGTCGCCGCCAGCGCTCGCTTACCGGGCGACGCCGGTTGGTACTATAGATAACGGAAGAGAACCTCATTCCATTTTCTGGACTAATAGAGCGTACCTCGTGTCGACAGGAAAATCCAAAAAGTGTGAATAAAAGAGTGAGAGAGTGTGAGAGAGTGTTGTAAAGAGTTGTGAGAGAGTTTTGGGAGAGTTTGTGTGGAGAGTTTTGTTTGTGTAATATTTCTGTGACTATAACGACCCGTGCTTGTGTACCTGGATATTGATTTGGCTTGTGGATCATTGGACTCTCGATTTGGAACCTAGACGACCTACGCTAACCCCCGGCTCTCCGACCATTGATTATTTGATACCGTCGCAACCGGGGCCGTATCTACGTCTGCACCAGGTAGGATCAATCTGATTCACAACCCAGTCTATCCGTAGTAGAACCCGCATCCCCCGAATAAATACCCTGAGCCTCTAGAAGCCTCGTGTCTGGATCTCAACCGTTTCCCGCGAACCGTTGGATTCAAAAGTTGACACCGGGCGCCTGGTTTACGCTGCGCGTAGCCGTGCCAGCATTGGTCACCGCTGCGCAGAAAACTAGTAGACGCCATTTTGCCACCGACCTCTGACGTCACGCGCGACGCTCAGCTGTCACCCGTCAGAGCTCGTCTGCTTCCTCCTAGTTCGAGCGAACGAGCAATAGACCGTAGGTAGAGTCGACTCTGTCCTCCCTACCGTCTAACTAGATCTAGGATACTCTGGATAGAGTAAACCCAGAGAGAGAGAGCGCTAATAGTTCGTCGTAATTTAATAGAGTTTATATTTCCATATTTCATTATTTCAGTAGCTTCATTTATTTGATTGTGATATTTAGTAAATTGCCTGTGATAGTTAAAAATTAGAGTAGAGTCATTGTAAAATAAGAAAGTCGAGTCAGTAAAGTAACCGTAGAGTCAGTATTATAATTTATCGTTTTGTAAATACGCCAGGTAGCGGGCGTGGTATTAAATTCGCCACCTTTTCTTTTTTTCTTTTTAATAAATAATAATAATAGCAATTCTACCGAGTGTCTTTATTCCTCGCCCCCACGAAATCCCTCTACCCTTAGAGTTAGTCGGAGGGTCGCAGAGTGAGCGAGAGAGAGGACTTCTAAGTGAAGTCTGGCGCCCAACAGCAGTCCCTAGCTACCCGTAGGCCCCGGTTTGTATTCGGCTTATTATTTCTGGGTACCCGAGCCCAGGAAAACCCGTTACAATACAAATAACTCAACGAATTTTGCACTAATTGAAAAATCCTTTGGCACAAAAATCTAACTCCCCGAGGACAATCGACATGCAAAATTAAAAAAATATCTGAGAGGTGACTGATCCGGTTCACGTGAAATGGCCCATATGTATATAAAAAATCAATAAATAAAAGCCAGACCCTGGTCCCTCGCCGACTAGATTGAAATATATATATATATATATATATAGGACCAGTACTGGTCCTGAGTCAGGTACATCAAGTGTGGTCAGTCAATTTAAATAAAATAAGGACCAATACTGGTCCTAAGTCAGGTAGCGTTGTGCTTAAAATCATTTTTAGCTACCTGTAGAGCAAGGGAGGCTATTCCCTATGGCCTTTGGCCTGGAGGAGGTCCCGGGTTGCCCGCAGGGAGCTCGTCAGCTACTCTATATTGACGTACGCTTGAGACGTGCTCCACGTATTGTAACGAGGCGGATAATTAGGCCTCGTAAATGAACCATCTCCTTTTTCCCCAGACCAAAGTGACCACCTTAATATAGAATATTGAAATCAAAGCGAGAAGTCCCAGCTCAAGTGCCCAAGGTCCATTGTAGTAATTATAAGTTCATGTACTAATACTTTTTCCCGTTCCCTATATCTCATATGTCCTGTACCGTTCCGAGAAAACAACGAGCACGATCATCCCTTCGGATTATCCGGCCTGGTGGGCCACCCGGCCTTCGAGTGATTAACCGGGGGAATCCTGCCGTCGTATCCAGAGATATGCCTGGAAGAGCGCTGCATAAAGAATCAATCGCATGGAGTAGCCTTCTCCCTTCCTCTACCTGTCCCGTACCGGCTTGGTCCACCGGTCCAAACTGCAGTAATTCCGCCTTCCAGGATATCGACAATTAAGAACATGACGAGCCATCTAACAACCCCCTGGCGAAAGCTTAAAGTGCCAAAAGGCCCTGTCAGGCCCGCAACAAAACTCAGCGGAAAGAAGATACGCCCATTAATGAGATGCGTAGAACCCCCTCCACCCCCAAAATTGCATCTGCATAGAGACAGAGCTGGACGCTTCACTTCTTGCTTGGATATCGTATTGTAGAGTCTTGTTTTGTTTGAAAAGCCTGAATTGTTTTATTTGTTCCGAAGATATAATTGAAAAAGCCTAAGATCTTGTAGATTCAGTAACGTCTGTTAGTGAGTGCTAAAGAGCCTTAATTAAGGTAAGATTCCAACTCCAGACAACCCTTCGATTGATAATAGATTGATAAAATAAAAAGAGATTCATTTCTTATTGCGTACTTGGGTCAAGCCTCAAAGAGGGTGACGCCATTAACATATCATCGAATTGTTGTGGTTTAGTTTCGTTTAATTATTGATTGTTGATTATATTATCGATTATTGTGTTCTCAATTATATGTAATATTGTCTTATTGATCGATTTTTCGAGAAAGTACCGTCATTAATTATCGTATCGTCCTTTATTATTGTATCGTCATTCATTACAGTATCGTTATTATCGTCATTTATTATAGTATTGTCATTATCGTCATTTATTATCGTATCGTCATTATCGTCATTTATTACTATACCGTCATTTAATTATCTTACTGTTATTTCTTTGTCTTTTGGTTGCCTATTTCCGTACCTATTCTCTGGTAAACGTTATTAATTGATGGTCTGAGGTCCGGTAATTATTATTTTGTCAAGTCCCCGGAATAAGAATCCCCACGTGGAAAAATTAGTTGCGTAGTAAAATACGATAATTGATCTCGACGGCTTGTTGAGCCATGTGTTTCTGGAAGAATCGATCTACTGGTTGTAGATCTGATATCGTGTTAGTATTCCGAGTTAGATTTTCGCGTCCCTTTTGTTAGCTTGTTACTGTGTAACCGACGCCTGTATATCGTGTAACGTTGCCTTTGGCCATCTAGGTGTGAACTTATTTGAATTAGATTTCGACGCCTTGCCCTTGTCTAGGGAAATATTCTGTAATACCGACTTGTTCATTAGTTACTAAAAGTCCCCAAATTATTGATTCCGGACTGTTGATCTCTCTACGTTATCGACCTATTTGTTATAACTAATACCCTCCTATTATTTATTTCTACCGTACCATAAGATATTTGTTCCCTTTCTTGTTCTGTTATTTTATTTGTTCTACATTATCTTGTTTATATTATCTTGTTTATACTATCTATCCATTTAATTAATTTCGTTCCGTTTATTTTATTTAATTCATTTCGTTTATTATTATTATTATTATTATTATTATAATTATTATTATTATTATAATTATTATTATTCTTTCATTTTGAGTATTTGGAGTTTCGTTTTCGTACCGCGGTACCTGAAGGTACCTGGTGCCCAACATACCGTAAATTTAGTTAGACTAAGCTAGATTATAAGAAGTAGTATTTGATAGCCAAACTCTAATCGAAATAGAACGTTGGAAGTGAACGATTTTTGTAGTCGCCTAGCTGCCCGGAATAAATCCCCCACCGTCGGCGGTGCCCGTCACAGTATATATCCCGCCCCCATTTAATGGTCTCCGACACAATGAGCCTTCGCATTAATTGAGCATATTTTGAACTTATTCTTAATTGTTTTAAAACAGGCTCATTGGCCGGATCCCATGAGCCGAGGGCACCGACGACGATCGCAGAGACCGTCACGCGATAGCCGTGCCTGTGCAATTCATCGGCCAGGGATTTGTATTTGAGGATTTTCCTCGCCCTGGCCTCCTCGAACGCTAGATAGGTGTTTTCGAAAGGCACGGTGATATCGACGATGACGATACTCTTTGAGGGCTGGTGCCTGACTACAATGTCAGGGCGGAGGGGAACCTACACGAATAACTCGGGATTTAATAACTCCGGTCAAAACAACTCGGTCATTACAACTCCGGGCACTAACAACTCCATACAAAAACAACTCCGGGCACTAAAAACTCCATACAAAAACAACCCTGGTCACAATGACTCCGTTCAAAAACAACTTGGTGCAAAATCAACTCCGACAATAACAATTCGAAGGTTAGAATAGGTTAGGACTCCATTGATCTGTCACTCATCCGAAACCACAACACCATACCCAGTACGAAACGTGCAGTCGGTGGTTATGGCACCCCCGAATGTTAGAATAGGTTAGGACACTAGTATTGCATCCTCGAAGGTTAGTATAGGTTAGGACTCCATTGATCTGTCACTCATCCGAAACCACAACACCATACCCAGTACGAGACGTGCAGTCGGTGGTTATGGCACCCGCAAATGTTAGAATAGGTTAGGACACTAGTATTCCATTCTCGAAGGTTAGAATAGGTTAGGACTCCATTGATCTGTCACTCATCCGAAACCACAACACCATACCCAGTACGAAACGCGCAGTCGGTGGTTACGGCACCCCCAAATGTTAAAATAGGTTAGGACACTAGCATTGCATCTTTGAAGGTTAGAATAGGTTAGGACTCCATTGATTCGTCGCTCGTCCGGGTAAAACAACTCGAAAAACAATGAAAAATGAAAATTCATATTTATCAAAATTTAGAACAACACATTTATTTCAAGTAATCATGATATAATTGTATAAGATTGATGATTACTAATTAATTCCTCATCACATATAATAGTATCATTAATGGTATCTTTGATTTTTTATCATATCCATCATTTTTTATCATTCAATACTGATATGTTGATATAGCTACTATCAAAAATATTGATCAAGAATATCCAAGAAATATGCGTAAATCATAAATTATGAGCTATACCTCGTAAATAATTAATAATATCATCACGATCATAGTTTTCAACAGCAAGTTTCAGACGTCTATGACGATTTGCAACTTTTGCTTTTTTTGCAGGTCTTTCATCACCATGGTATATCTGTTGGATTTTTATATCAGCTTTAGATTGTTCATCTTGCAATAGATTGATGAATTTCCAGATATTTACATGACATGCATCAGCATTAGCATTAAAATTCTTATGCCAGCTTTCGACGTTATTATTGGTTTTATATGAATCCGATAATACACTATCATAATGATTCCAAATTGTTGTATCATAACATGGACCACGACGACCACGACGACGAAGTTTTACGCCAACCCAAGTGGCTTCGTAATATCCGATTAACGGAACAAGTTCGTCTTTATGCTCAACATAGAATAGCGTTTTTATTAGTTGTTCAAACGCGTAAACAACATCATCATCTGGAACAAATGCTATTGCGTTAAGCATTTTTAAGTTCAGTTCATAGTTTATGTCATTTCCGTATTGCTGTTGCAATCCACACGACTAAATGTTTCTCCAAATACATTGTGAAAAATGGAAATAACATCCTTTTACACTGGCGCGTGGAAATACTTTTGAAACCGCTTTTATGTAAGCCGATTCAAAATCACTCATAACCACGTCAGGAGATAAACGTGGTTCCAAAGTACACAATTCACGCAATACAGCTTCATAAGTTTTGGATGATTTTCCAGTCGTTAGAACATATAGAGTAAGTTCGTCAGATACGGTCATTGTTGATTTTTTAATTTTTTATTGGTGACGTTTCGGCTGGCGACGGCCGGCCATCTTCAGACTACGGATACAAGAATCAAATACATGTGGTCTTAGGTTATGTTACATATTAAACAATTCCGTCTTTTGCTACATAGGTGATTTATGCGTTAAAGCTAGCTTATCCGAAAAAAGTTCATATTTTAGAAAATAAATCAAGAGTAACATCGGAAATTATTACCGAAAGTCGACATTCCTTTAGCCTAGGTGTTCATCGTGCGGCGTTTGGACGGGAAGTGACACTTCATGTGTGTAGTAAAGATGGTAACGTGTCATTGCGTAACTAGTTAGACAGTGTTACGTACGTCTAATTAGGTTTAAGAATCTCAGAATAAAGATGACTAAGGTTTTGAATGTCAGTTCTTTTGTTGCAAGCAGTATTGTTGAACTTAGTTATTTGGATCATCTCTTTGATTAGCCTTTTTTTAGTGTTATTCTCAGTGCACAGGTAAGAACCGTTAGCAAAGCTAAGAACTGCCGCATTTTCCTTCTGAAATGTCGCGTTATTCCATGTACGGGAAGCCGTGCGTCATGCCATTGGCCGAGCCCCGTACGACGCGATAGTAGCGAGGCGCGCGGCGCGCCAACCTCACGCAACGCCGGACAAATAATTGTAAAAAAAATACTTAGAAAAATAGCTCCATCTTTTTTAAAAAATCGTCATCTTCAGAATTGAATAAGGAATGCGATCATATTTTTTTTAGAATTTTAAAAATGGCCTTAGATTGCGAAAAAAATCGATAAACATTTTGATTGCTCATAAAAATAACAAAACTATATTTTTTGAAGAATTGAAAAATTTTATCGAAAAGTGTCTTTCATTGCCTTTAAAACGCGTTTTTAAACATTTCTCTACGGTGAAAGGGACTCGAGATATTAATTCTCCAAGCCGCCCTCGCGCTACTTTCACAGTAAAATTCGATAATTCATAACTGGCGTAAAAAAAACTTTTTGGACCAACGAAAAAATACGGGTCTGCTTTTTTGACGTAGATTTCACGTAAAGAAAGTTTAAGTCGATTCAAAAAATACGAGGTCATTTCTCGGCCGATTTGAGGTGGAATTGCCCATGAGCTATTTTGGGTACCCAGATAACAAAATGTCTGCACAGTGATGGCGTATGAGCCCGCACGCGTGCGGATTTACCCGCACCGTGTGCTCTCACCTGAGCCAGCATTTGCGTCATCCATGGAGATGCATATCGCTCGCACGTCGTGATGGTATGAGATTTGTCCAGATGGTACCAATTCAATTTGATATGTTTCGGAAAAAAATCGTAAATTATGCAAAATTTTTATTCAAAATACGTAGAAAATCAATAATAAAAAAAAAAAAAGTGAAAAAAAAAGTAATAATGGTAGAAAAAAAAAACACGGAATCTGACATATTTTATCGTCAGTTGACCCTACCTACGCATCGTATCGACGAAAATGCATTTTACAACCACTGAAAAAACCGCTGGATTTTTCGTCCCCGCTGGGATTTGAACACACGTCCGCTTGGTTACCAGTCGCACGCCCTAACCACTACGCTAAACTACCATTTGATATAAGATCTAACACTCTCCTACTTGTTCAGAGCCCATCAAAGTGTCAAGTTATTACTCGAAATATTTCAGTCATCAAAATTTTGCATTTGCAAGACTAGATTGAAGTGCTTGCATATTAGGGTGTCCGTTATTTCCCAAATTGACTTTTTTCACTTGGGTATGGTCCAAATGATCTTGATGTATCAAATAGTTTATGGCCTAAAAACAATTGTGCATTTTTTTTTTTTTCAAGTGCCATTAACCCGTGCCTGTAGGACGATACGTCTCCCATTTGATTAACATGGGATTTTCGCACTTTTCATACTTCAATTTTTTTTTGCGCTTACTACATTCTTTCACAACTTTCATTACCTCATCAAATATTTTTGATTCTACTACTGTTCTGATCTCTTTAGATGTGTATATTTTTACATTGGAAAAAAAATTTCCCAACCCAACACGGGGAAAGCCCGATAAAATTTCTACTAGGGATTCGCACTAAGTCCATCGATATATTTCATATATTGAGGCTTTCTCTAATGGCATTATATCAATTATTGGCTCCCGTAAATAATTGTTCCACTAAATTTCGATATACTTTTACCGTTAATTTACACAAAAAGTCTAGTTCGGTGCATGCGCGAATTCGAATGTATTCAAAGTTATCGGGTATTTCAAAATTCGTTACGAATATTTTGCGGGGTCAATTATCCTCGTCGAAAACGAAATGGAGACTTTCGTAGCCACTTTTTCGTGTAATAAAATTTTTTTTTCTGGAATAATTGTTTTTGCATTTATTGTTCATCTATCAGTTTTACACAGTCTTGTTCTGACACTTTTTTTTTTAAATGTCTATCAAATAAATAATTCCGCAGCAGTTTTTATAACATCAAACGAACGTTCCAAATATTGAAAAAAAAAAAAATTAACTAGCGTCATTCAGCATTTTGCGGGAGTGACAAATGAAAAAAAAAAAACGAGAAAAAGTGAATAAAAAACATCATTTCGCAAAAAAGGTTCAACAAATTTTGCTCCTAATCCTGACAATTAGGTTTGATCTTGGAAAATATTTGTCACGAATTCTGAAACATAGAGTAAATCTTAGGAACTGTTTTATGATGAAAATGATATTGATCATCTCATATCGAATGATTGCACACTGACATCATGGTGCCCGCACGCGGTGCCGCGCACAACGGCGACACACGTGATTGTATGTCTTCGCACGCGTGATGCCTAGATGCGACTCATTACGCTCGCACATGTGTTGGCGTCACTTCGTGCTAGCAAGAATGGCGCGTTCTCGCCCGCACGACGTGAGCCGCACGTTGTGATGGTTCCGTGCGTCGCACGATTGTTATCTGGGTACGTTCCGATATTCGTTCCGAACGCTGAAAACGGTGAACACGAAAAGAGCGTACCGATATTCCAAGCGCGCTCAACTACTCTGAATAACGGAACGACTCAGGACAACACTCCAGTCGACGCAATGAACTGCAATGGCCGTGTTCCGATATTCGCTCGAAGTAAGAGGACATAACCATACACTGGATAAAAAAGAAGAAAAAGAAGAAGAAATCGTGGAGCGCTGAAAATTGTTATTAATGGTTTCACTAACGCGTTAAGTATGATTCAAATTGATTTCATATTTTATCAGTCAATTTTTCAATTTCAATCATCAATTTTTATTATAGGTTATGTCCACAGAAGAAGAATTTGCCATTGTAGCTGCTGTGACGGCTGTTAGGCGATTGCTAGAATCCTCATCTGAAAGCTCCAATGACAGCGATGATGAATTGGTAATTGTGAACTAAACTTTCCATGGAGAAGCCCATGGATTCCCTGGAGTTAGTGGTGCCATCGATGGGACCCATATCAACATCCGAGCCCCGCGGGAAAATTCTGAGAGCTATGTAAACCGAAAAGGTCGGCATTCCATACAGTTGCAGGTGATTTGCGATAACAAAATGCAGTTTATGCATTGTTATACTGGTCAGCCAGGATCGGTTCATGACCAGCGTGTATTCCGTCTCTCGAACGCACAAAATATTCTTGATGATGATGAAAAATTTCCAAATGACAGTCACATATTAGGGGATAGTGCGTATGCAATTCAGAAGCGTTTGTTAGTTCCGTACAAAGATAATGGACACTTGACATTACGACAGAAAAATTATAATTATCATCTCTCAAGTGCTCGGATGGTTGTTGAAAGGTCACTAGCATTACTGAAAGGACGATTCCGTAGTCTTCTAGACTGCCTGCCTATGACGAGAGTGGACCTAATTTTACGTTACATCATTGCCTGCTGTGTGGTACATAACATCTGCCTTATTAAAAACGATCAGTTTGAAGAACTATTAGTAATCGAAAATGACAACGTTGAGCCAGAAATGCGCAACATACCTGCTGCTACAAGAGCAGATGGTTCAATGAAACGAGTGACCATTACGAATTCTCTACCTATGAGATTGATGTAAAATCAGACATGTGTAATTGTAAATACTTGTATACGTATGTATTCATGTTATATTCATCGCAAAGAAATACAAAATAAATTTTTTTTATTAAAAATATTTTAATTGAAATCCTCTATATTGTACAATGCACATAATATCACAGTACGTATCTTGTAGGTACTTTTTAGGATTGTTATAAGAGAATACGTATATAGGTATAAAACTTGACAAGTAACAAATATTTGTATGGATAATCTTTGGACTGCTTTGATGATTCTCTATTCTATTAACTGAATTTAAAATATTTTGGTTATCACTTAAACGTCAAACTAAAATAAAAATAACGTACTGAGTACATTCCAGTTACTCAAAATAGCAGCATCTATCATATAATACGTAAAAGTAGGATCACGGAAAATTAAGTTAAAAAAGTGAGGTAAGTATGTCATTATTTCTGAAATAAGTATAGGTAAATGCTTTCAAAGGCATGTGGATTAATCTGAAGTGTCATTCTCATTGAAGTCAGTCGTACGATCAGAAAATTTAGATCGAGTTTTCTGGCTAAATAACTTTTCTAGTATTTCACTGAGTCTTCTTGCCTCGCGAATTTTCTCATTGTGCTGGAGTTCCTTTTGTGCTGCGTACTTTTGCTTTTCTTCAATTAAACGTTCGATTAAGCTATCGCTAGCTCTCTTCCGCTTCTTAGGAGTAACTTCTATCAAAAAAAGGTAAGAGTACAGTGAGTGAAACTAAAAGCTCATTCACGTCTTTCATTCCCATGAAAATTAATCAACAGTTTTCCTTCAGTTGTTACACCGCACGACACTTGCATACGAAAATTAGCAATTGATGAGCATATTAACTAATTAACAATTGATTGTCGATATTATAATGAAATTTTCACAATAAGATTGAAATACTTACTGTGACGGATTGAACTGTCAGACGTTGAAGGAGTAGTTTCTGTATCAGATTTATTCTGGCTGTCGGACGAAGCAGTGGAGACGGGTTCCATCCATGGTTTGGACGAGAAGAGTTCATCCATCAGCTATAAATGTAATCAAATTTTGCGAATTTAACTACGATTCTTTTGTATAGATACAACATAAGATCGTTGTTGAGATTGATAAAGTGCGTCTACAAATCAGTGTAATGCATCACTTACATCCAAGAAATACCAGGCTCTCCGTTCGTTCCCTGATTTGTTATTATGATCCTTCACCGACTTGTATGTGCGTTTCAACGAAAAAAACTTGGAGGTACATTTACTTCCAGGTACTGTATATCCTTTGGTTGACATGACATCGCTCAATTGTTCCCAAGCTCGATTTTGGCTCATCTTTCCGCTTGTGAAATTCGATTCTTTATCCTTGTAAGTGCGGACAAGCAGCATGACCATTGGTTTTGTCCAGATGCAATCCCCTATTTCTATATATGTAACGAGTAATATCAGACAAATGTTGTATAGTACCCTTTTCAATGACGATCTTGGATATTTGTTCAGGGGCAGAAATCTTTATGATCCTTCTGTTAACAAGCTAAGTCATATGTGAATAACTTACATTTTATAAGAGTAACAACAAGGTGAGAAGACTGAGACAGCAGATAACATTTATTCTTACCCTCGTCCTTCTCGTCAGCAGTTTCGATGTTTTGAGTTAGGGATTCCGAAGCTGAAGTTCCTGCCTCGGCTTCGTATGAGCAGTGGAGAGGTATTGATCTAATGGCAGAAGAATCGACAGGTTCCGCAGTTGGAATAGCAGGCAAAGTCTTTGAGGGAATCACAGTTGTAATAGCAGGCAAAGCGTTTCGGGCAACCACAGTTGTAACGGCAGGCAAAGCCTTGGGGACAGCCGCAATTCTTGTAATAACAGGCAAAGCCTTTGGGACAACCGCAATTCTTGTGCCAATAGGCAAGACCTTCGGGACAACCGGAGTCCTAGCTTCAGCGGCTAGCTTTGCGGATACTGCTGCTTGTAATTGAGCCTGCTTGAATAGCTTAGTCGCAAAGACTAAATCTGTGAAAAAAAAGTTTGCGTGTAATACATTTTTAGAATTTGAGGTGAATATATCCAACGTAGTCCAGTCAAAATGCCAGAACAAAAGTTTCTCAGAATAAAAAAATACACAAAAAGTTATGTCAAGTTCAACAGCGTATTTCTACAAATAAGGGTGTAAAACCCATGTAAAGATTCTAAGAATTTCATCCCGATTCTAAAGGGTTGCCGGGGCTGAGGGCTGGGGGCGAAAATTTCATTGGGGTATCATTCAGTATTCATTCACCTCCCTTCAGTTAAAAAAAAGCAATCTACCCCTTAAAAAGTCTTCACTTTCGGGCATTTTGACTGGATTAACAATAAATAAGTTTCAACTATCACGCAACTAAACTCATGCTAGTTTAGGTTTAGCCGTAAATATGCAAAATTCACTATTGATGTTTGAAATTCAATGGAACTTACCTTGCCCAGCCTTCTCCGCATCTTCAGGTGACACTATTATTTTATATGTCTCCTGTGTCATAGGATCAACAAGCGATAATATAACAGAGGAGCGAATCGGGGTTGACATTTTGAGTCGATTAAGGCCCAATATTTGCTTCAAGCATGATTTCAAATTTTCAAGATTGCTGACAGCGCTTCGAGCGCATTTCGGAACGCATCCAAGCGATAGGATAGTGGGGACGCGTCGGATGCCTCAGCTCCGGAGCTCCACTCCAGTCGTTTTAGCGTCCCCACTCCTCTCTCGCTCGGTACGTGCATCGTTTTCCACGAATAACGGAACGGACTAAGCTTGCTGAGAGCGCTTCGAGCGGATATCGGAACGTACCCTTTGTCTATCGATAAAAGAAATGTCGCTCCCTGCGGACTCACGAGGACCAGCCCCGAGGCCATGCCTAGAAGAATTTGGAGTTGAATTAAAATTGCTCTCTTTCGAGCGTCTTGCCTGAGCCGTTGTTGGGAAGAGCCTGGTTCTTGGGGGAGCTCTTGGCAGGGACGGCGGTTCCTCTCCGGACGACGACCCTTCTGGTGACCTGGGCCCGCTCTGGTGTGATCTGCGGGCCCTTCTCGTTGCTGCCTGCCACGGCGTTGTCGATGTTTCCAGTCCTGGGGTAGCCCTCGATGGTCCAGCTACCCCGACTATGGCCACCGGGAGGAGCGCTGGAGCTGCTGGAGGTGGAGTTGCAGCTCTCGTCTCCTCCTGCCCTGCCCTGTAGAGCCGGGATGACATTATGGGCCTCCCTGATGTGGTGGTGATGATGGTAGTTGTTGTCGCCGTCTCAGGCGAAGTGAGGGGGCATGACAGTCCGCTCGCCGGGGTCCAGAGGTCCTCTACAATGGTTGGAAGTGTGAGGGGACCCCGGCTTTCCCTCGTTGGAGGGCTGCGCCTGGTCTCGGTCTCCTTCGGCGGTAGAGATGCAGCTCTCGCAGCGGAGCGCAGCCCTCTGCGTGCTGTCGTAGCACCCCTCGCGGCCTGAGTAGACCGGCTGGTGCCTGCTGCGGTCACTGCAGCGTAGGTGGGGGAGCTGCTCGTCCTTTTCTGCCCCGGCGGAGTTGGCCTCAGGGTGGTAGTTGCTAAGGGGCGCCTCGTAGAGCCTGTCACCGTTGGAGATTGTGTGGTGACAGGCGAGCGCCCCTTCGTCGACGCCGGGGCTATCTTCCTCACCGTTGCTACAGCTGTTCTAGGCACCGCGGCTCGCCTGGAGATGGAGTTGCGTTGAGCCGCTAGCCGGTCGCCCACTGGGACGCTGGAGGCCCTCCGGCTCCTCGTCATTGGACCTGCGTAGAAGGAGGGCAGGGACTCTCTGGGGGAGCTTGGACCGCTCCCCGTCGTCGTTGGGGTGGCCATGTCTGGCCGTGGCACTTCAGGTGTCGGAGTTGGAGTCGACACCTGGGATGTAGATGGCGTCGAGGTCGTCGTCTCTGCTGCGGGGCTCAAGGTGGAGTTGTCCCCGCGTCTGGCTGCAGCTATTGGCGATGGGTTGGTTGCTGCAGCCGTTGTTACCGCCGTCCGTTGGCTCCTCATCGCCCTTGCGGTTGATCGGCCGGTGGTGGCGGAGGCTGTCCCCCGTCCCGGTCCAGGCAATCTGTTTGAAATAAAATTATCGAGCCTCCCTCGGCTCGAGGTATTAGTCAAACTATTTACAATTAAACTAGGACTATCACAGACGTTCACAGTACGATTATCATTATTATTGGCGCCGGGCAATCGGACGGTGGCAGCTCTCGGAGCACGTGGAGCCGGATCCACAGCTTGGTGCCGCTTAGCGTAGTGCTGCTTCACCAGCTTCAGGCCATAGACCCCCTCGCCGATGAAGCAGCAGGCGGCACATTTTTTAACTATCAAACTGTTCGGGTGGTATTTCTTGGCATGCTTCACCAGCTCCCCGTGCCCTTTGAACACACCGCCCGTCTTCCGCCCGTGATTGTGTTCATAACAGAACGGGCACCGAAACTCCTCCGGGAACGGGAATTCTATTAAAATATCAATATTTGCATTATCATTTGAATTACTCATGGTGCTGCCCCGCGTTGGCTCAGTAGGCAGTTGGTGGGTATATAGAATAGAGGGTAATAGAATAGAGTGGGTAAGTAAAGAGGGATCGGAGGGTAAGAAGAGAAATAGCGACAGTCGGTATTACCTCCGGAGCGGCGAGAGAGTTACCGACCAGAGGGGGCGGATAGCCTTTGGTTCGCTGCGTCGAAGGTAATAGTTCGCGCTATCAGCTTCGACCGCTCGCCGCAGGGTGGCAGCAACGCGTCCGTCGGGACTTGCGAGAATTCCAGAGTCAGAATGCGCTAGACCTCTGCCTTTGACGGAACGCGGTGACGGACGGGATCTCGCAGCGCAGCTAGACTACGCTGTGAGACTTACACTTGTCTTGAGTCGCCTCAGCGTGGCTCGTCGGACCCGTTTTCACGAGGTCAATAATTGAATCAACGCTAAGGGTCTCCAAGGGTGCGTTTAGGGAGAGGAAGACGTAGCTCTTTCCTTAGCTCACCGTACCTTCAGAGCTAATTACTTAGTCAAAATAGCGGCACGGCGGCACAGGCGAGTTAGCCTAAGGTGACAGGTAGATGTGTAATGGCCGTCGGCAGGCGCGTGAGAGGCAAGAGAGAGGCCACCACGGCGCCACCTGTTGCCGGGGAAAAGAAGAAGAAGAAAGAACCACTTACCTTACCACCGCGCAGCAGCACCACCTATACCTACGAAGAAAGTCCCGTAGAAGCCTCGGCACCCGTTCCGGCAGATTGCGCTTGGATCGCTCCTCGGAATAGAAAATTTTGCAGAAGGCACTTTTGGACTTCTGACTTTTGGAAGTTGGCGGGGTTTTTATTTAGATAGTTTAATGGGCCGGACCTAACGGCACTGCAATGCTAGGCCAACCCGCGGCAGAGCCGGAGCAAGCCCCAGACACTCCGCCAACTTCCAAAAATCAGTTTAATATTCTGGCTCCTCAATGAGGAGCGTATCAGATATTAAGCTGATAAGAACAGATGAAAGGCGTTTATTCTTTTCAACACATGTTCCCCCGGGTTTACAATAGTGCACCCGGGGGTATCAGTACAAATTCATTCGCCTTTAGGCGAGGGCTATAAATAATGTTTTGTTTTTTGTCTTATAGACTCAGTCTTTTAATTGCAGTTATTTGGGGGTTTCCAGGGCCTGGTGGTGAGTAATGAGATGGATGACGGTGGTGGATGAGACAAGTAGGTGATGGTACATAGAGTGGTAGTCAAAGGGGTTAAAAATAAAATGTGAGGACAGAACAGATGTGAAGTATAAAGAATTATCGGTAGATAAAATCGGACAGATACAATAATAGAAAGTGTAAAATACAGTCAGAGATAAATAATAAATAAAATGATGAAAGCGGAGTAGGATAGTATGAGATGGGTGGATGACGTGCGAATCGTGTGTATATAGATAAAAATAAATAAAGAACTAGGTATCAATCAATAAAAGCCAGACCCTGGTCCCTCGCCGACTAGATTAAAATATACATATAGGACCAGTACTGGTCCTGAGTCAGGTACATCGATATGTTCAGTCAATTAGATAAAATAAGGACCAGTACTGGTCCTAAGTCAGGTAGCGTTGTGCTTAACCTATTCGTAGCTACCTGTAGAGCGAAGGAGGCTGTTCTCTATGGCCTTTGGTCTGGGGGAGGTCCCGGGTTGTCCGCAGGGAGCTCGTCGGCTACTCTGTATTGACGTACGCCCGAGACGTGCTCCACGTAGATGTCCCTACCCCATTTTATGGTCTCCGACACAATGAGCCTTCGCATTAACTGTGCATACTTTTTGCTAACCCTTAGTTGTTTTAAAACAGGCTCATTGGCCGGATCCCATGAGCCGAGGGCACCGACGACGATCGCAGAGACCGTCACGCGATAGCCGTGCCTGTGCAATTCATCGGCCAGGGGTTTGTATTTGAGGATTTTCCTCGCCCTGGCCTCCTCGAATGCCACGTAGGTGTTTTCGAAAGGCACGGTGATATCGACGATGACGATACTCTTTGAGGGCTCGTGCCTGACCACAATGTCAGGGCGGAGAGCCCCCAGCTCGCCGTCGACACCCTCAACCCGTCTGTTTACCCTTATGTCCCCTGGAAGGCGGCAGGCCTTCGCGATACGATTGACGACGGCGTCGTGTCTATGTTGTCGGGCCGCCGAGTGCGGCCCGCAGTGGTTGAGGACGTGGGGAAGGCTCTCCAGATCGTGCCCGCAGCGCCGGCAACGCCTATCCCCGTCACCCCAACGTCTTGCTCCGTTAAGAGGCAAGACATCGAGGCGCGCACGGTGGATAAAACGCCAATCAGCGAAGCGGGTGAAACTGCCGCCACGAAGGAAATGATTCGACACGTGTGACCGTGCCGAGACCTGGAAAACCTTCCCCTGGTCCGGTTTACGTTTGAGCCTAGTCGCGTAAAATTCTGTCACTGCCAGCCGCAATCGGCGGATGACCTGATCGCGTGACTCTGGGGACACCGTCGTCTCACGCTCGCCCGAGCCTCTCATCGTCAGCACCAGTTCCTCTCTTATCTCCGACCACTTCCAAGTGGCTGCGATCCTATCCTTGGATCTCCGGGTCGCGTTCCGAGCCCTCGTCCACAGCGAAGAAATGTCCCCCCCGTCGCGTGCGAACTCCCCCTCCAGTGAACCGGAGAGGTAAGTTGCGATGTCGTTATTGCTCGGGTCTCTACCTATTCTCCTGGCTACCGCATGCCTCAGCGATGCCCAGGCCAATGCTCTGACCACCCCATCATCCACCGTCAACAGGCGGTAGGCATGAGCGATGGACAGCGCATCGGCCATGTCTGCAAGTGGGAGCAGTCCACAGCCCCCCCGGCTGGGAGGGAGGTAGACTGGCTCAGCGCTGGCACGCTGGGGCAGGTGGAGCCAGGATTTTACCGTTTTTCTGATTAATTTATCGGCTTCTTTTAGGGGACCTTTCTCCACTAGTGCACCCCGCAGCAGGAATTCTAGGCGTGGCACCAAAAAGGTAGCCACGGTCTCGGCCTTCTGCCAGGGGGTGAGAAGAGACCCGTCGACGGCGCGGAGATCCCGGAGAAGATCGTCGATGGTTAATAGCGGAGTCTGTCTAACTTGGAAACCGGTGGGGACTCCGAGATGCTGGTAAGGCTCGCCGGCTGCCAGGGCCCTTATTTCTTCGCCTTGGAGGGTGAAGCGGGTGGGCAAGACCCTGCGAGTGCCTCTGCAGTCCTGATGCAGTGTTGCACACTTCGCAGGGTTGAACCGAAGTCCGATCCCACCAGCCGCAGCCTCCACTTTTCTCAATAATTCGCCCATACCCTCAGTGGAATCTGAAATGAGAGCCAGGTCGTCAGCGTATGCTAATATTTGGTGTCGATGGCCATGCAGCGTGTAACCCGCAGGTGAGTCGGCGACTGCACGCAGCACCGGCTCGAGAGCGAGGTTAAACGCCGCAGGGCTCATCGGGCACCCTTGTTTAACCCCCGATTGTATTTGTATTGGTTCAGTGAGCCCCTCGGCGGTGCGCACCCGGGTGGTGCAGCCATCATACATACTCTCCACTATGTTTTGGAGAGCGGAAGGAGCGCCCGCCTCCTCCAAGGCACGGTAGATAGCGGCATGGGGGACCGAACCAAACGCGTTGGTCAAATCCAGCCAAGCCACCACCACCTGACGGCCCCCCCTGCGAGCGTCGTTAAGGACCTCCTGCAGCACATAGTTGTGCTCGTAGCAACCTTCGCACGGCAGGAAGCCCTTCTGTGAATTGCTAAGACGCTTATTCCGGATCGACCACGTAAGCAGACGGTCTGCTAGAAGAGCAGCAAAGAGTTTGGGAGTCGTATCACCTAGCGCGAGCGGTCGCCAGTTCGAGAGATCGTCGCGATCACCCTTTTTGTGCACCAGCACGGTATTGGACTCCTTCCAGTTAGAGGGGACCCTCTCCAGACGTAGACAGGTGTTAAAAAGAGCGGTGAGCAGTAGGCACTCTGGTTCTGCCCTTCGCAGGTCATCGTAAGTCAGACCGTCAGGTCCAGGCGCGGAGTTTGACGTCCGCCGGAGCTTCTGGTCTACCTCACTCACCGTAAAGGGCCGAAGCAGAGCACCGTTGCTCGCCTCGTCTGGAGGTCCGTACGGAGGCGGAGGAGGTTGTGCTCCGAGTGGCGCAGACGGAGCGTACATATTCTCAAAGTGGGCCCAGATCCGTTCCCGAGACACTTGACAGTGCTGGGAGGGACCCAGGAGCACCTCTTGAACCGCGCGCCGCCTGTTAGCCCGGAACAGTCTTTGGATTCTAGTTGCCTCCTCCACCCGGTCACCTCTACCCGGAAGGGCCGGCCGAGGCTGTTGCCGACGCTGGTGTTGCATTTGTCGGTCATCGCGGCGATCCCTCGAACCGCGCCCGCGATCAGCTCCACGCCCCCCTCCCCCTCGGCCACCCCTGCCGCCGTTTACTCTGCTCCTCTGGACCCCCACCGCTTCTCCAGAGCCTTGGAAGAAGGCCGCGACTTGCGTCGCCGTCTCTTCCAGATCTTCGTGGGTGGCGGCCGCCTCCGCCTTGCCGATCAGCAAGTCCCTCGTAGCCGTCAGCGCATCCTCGGCACGAGGCCGGGGATCCCGCTGACGACGGAGGGCCTGACCAGCAGCCGTTGGCGACCGTCGCTCTGGAGCTGGTGGGTGTCGAGAGACCGCAGCCGATCCGTGACTACTCGCAGGACGGGTCGCCCGCCCCGAGGAAGCGAACGCTACCTCCCCTCCACCGGATCCGGATGCACCTCGCCGAGTTGCTCAACCTCCCCTTGATCCCACCCCCCTGGACTGATTTAAAGACCCTACCCTTACTGTATCATTATTATTTTCGTTTTCCCTGCGACCTGGCTCCCCCGTGGAGCACGACTGGGGCGTACCTGAGGAAATTTCAACATGTTCTATTAAATTATCTGAATTATCTATATCATTTGTGTTATTAAAATTGTTATTGTCAAGGCTGTTCGACAGCAAGTTAAATCTATTATATGAAATGTTAAGAGAAGTAAAATCATTGTCATTATTGTTTTTATCGCTCCCTGCAGACTTCCGGGGACCAGCCCCGAGGCCATGCCGAGAGGAATTTGGGGTTAGATTAAAATTGCTCTCTTTCGAGCGTCTTGCCTGAGCCGTTGTTGGGGACAGCCTGGTTCTTGGGGGAGCTCTTGGCGGGGACGGCGGTTCCTCTCCGGACGACGACCCTTCTGGTGACCTGGGCCCGCTCTGGTGTGGTCTGCGGGCCCTTCTCGTTGCTGCCTGCCACGGCGTTGTCGATGTTTCCCGTCCTGGGGTAGCCCTCGATGGTCCAGCTACCCCGATTATGGCCACCGGGAGGAGCGCTGGAGCTGCTGGAGGTGGAGTTGCAGCTCTCGTCTCCTCCTGCCCTGCCCTGTAGAGCCGGGATGACATGATGGGCCTCCCTGATATGGTGGTGGTGACGGTGGTTGTCGTAGCAGTCTCAGGCAAAGTGAGGGGGCATGACAGTCCGCTCGCCGGGGTCCAGAGGTCCTCTACAATGGTTGGAAGTGTGAGGGGACCCCGGCTTTCCCTCGTCGGAGGGCTGCGCCTGGTCTCGGTCTCCTTCGGCGGTAGAGAAGTGGCTCTCGTAGCGGAGCGCAGCCCTCTGCGTGCTGACATAGTACCCCTCGCGGCCTGAGTAGACCGGCTGGTGCCTACTGCGGTCACTGCAGCGTAGGTGGGGGAGCTGCTCGTCCTTTTCTGCCCCGGCGGAGTTGGCCTCAGGGTGGTAGTTGCTAAGGGGCGCCTCGTAGAGCCTGTCACCGTTGGAGATTGTGTGGTGACAGGCGAGCGCCCCTTCGTCGACGCCGGGGCTATCTTCCTCACCGTTGCTACAGCTGTTCTAGGCACCGCGGCTCGCCTGGAGATGGAGTTGCGTTGAGCCGCTAGCCGGTCGCCCACCGGGACGCTGGAGGCCCTCCGGCTCCTCGTCATTGGACCTGCGTAGAAGGAGGGCAGGGACTCTCTGGGGGAGCTTGGATCGCTCCCCGTCGTCGTTGGGGTGGCCATGTCTGGCCGTGGCACTTCAGGTGTCGGAGTTGGAGTCGACACCTGGGATGTAGATGGCGTCGAGGTCGTCGTCTCTGCTGCGGGGCTCAAGGTGGAGTTGTCCCCGCGTCTGGCTGCAGCTATTGGCGATGGGTTGGTTGCTGCAGCCGTTGTTACCGCCGTCCGTTGGCTCCTCATCGCCGTTGCGGTTGATCGGCCGGTGGTGGCGGAGGCTGTCCCCCGTCCCGGTCCAGGCAATCTGTTTGAAATAAAATTATCGAGCCTCCCTCGGCTCGAGGTATTAGTCAGACTATTTACATTATTACTACTAAGACTATCACAGACAATTACATTCGCGCCGGGCGTTCTCAGGGCGGCAGCTCTCGGAGCACGTGGAGCCGGATCCACAGCCTGGTGCTGCTTAGCGTAGTGCTGCTTCACCAGCTTCAGGGCATAGACTCCCTCGCCGATGAAGCAGCAAGCAGCACACTTTTTAATTATTGGACTATCTGGATGGTATTTCTTGGCATGCTTCACCAGCTCCCCATGCCCCTTGAACAAACCGCCCGTCCTCCGCCCGTGGTTTTGCTCGTAACAGAACGGGCACCGAAACTCCTCCGGGAACGGAAATTCTATTAAAATATTAATATTTTCATTATTATTTGAATCACTCATGGTGCTGCCCCGCGTTGGCTCAGTAGGCAGTTGATGGGTATAGAGAAAAGAGGTTAATAGAATATAGTGGGTAAGTAAAGAGGGATCGGAGGGTAAGAAGAAAAAATAGCGACAGTCGGTATTACCTCCGGAGCGGCGAGAGAGTTACCGACCAGAGGGGGCGGATAGCCTTTGGTTTGCTGCGTCGAAGATAATAGTTCGCGCTACCAGCTTCGACCGCTCGCCGCAGGGTGGCAGCAACGCGTCCGTGAGGACTTGCGAGAATTCCAGAGTCAGAATGCGCTAGACCTCTGCCTTGGACGGAACGCGGTGACGGACGGGATCTCGCAGCGAAGCTAGGCTACGCTGTGAGACTTACACTTGTCTTGAGTCGCCTCAGCGTGGCTCGTCGGACCCGTTTTCACGAGGTCAATAATTGAATCAACGCTAAGGGTCTTCAAGGGTGCGTTTAGGGAGAGGAAGACGTAGCTCTTTCCTTAGCTCACCGTACCTTCAGAGCTAATTACTTAGTCAAAATAGCGGCACGGCGGCACAGGCGAGTTAGCCTAAGGTGACAGGTAGATGTGTAATGGCCGTCGGCAGGCGCGTGAGAGGCAAGAGAGAGGCCACCACGGCGCCACCTGTTGCCGGGGAAAAGAAGAAGAAGAAAGAACCACTTACCTTACCACCACGCAGCAGCACCACCTATACCTACGAAGAAAGTCCCGTAGAAGCTTCGGCACCCGTTCCGGCAGATGGCGCTTGGATCGCTCCTCGGAATAAAAACTTTTGCAGAAGGCAATTTTGACTTCTGATTTTTGGAAGTTGGCAGGGTTATTTATTTAAATAGTTTAATGGGCCGGACCTAACGGCACTGCAATGCTAGGCCAACCCGCGGCAGAGCCGGAGCAAGCCCCAGACACTCCGCCAACTTCCAAAAATCAGTTTAATATTCTGGCTCCTCAATGAGGAGCGTATCAGATATTAAGCTGATAAGAACAGATAAAAGGCGTTTATTCTTTTCAACACATGTTCCCCCGGGTTTACAATAGTGCACCCGGGGGTATCAGTACAAATTCATTCGCCTTTAGGCGAGGGCTATAAATAATGTTTTGTTTTTTGTCTTATAGACTCAGTCTTTTAATTGCAGTTATTTGGGGGTTTCCAGGGCCTGGTGGTGAGTAATGAGATGGATGACGGTGGTGGATGAGACAAGTAGGTGATGGTACATAGAGTGGTAGTCAAAGGGGTTAAAAATAAAATGTGAGGACAGAACAGATGTGAAGTATAAAGAATTATCGGTAGATAAAATCGGACAGATACAATAATAGAAAGTGTAAAATGCAGTCAGAGATAAATAATAAATAAAATGATGAAAGCGGAGTAGGATAGTATGAGATGGGTGGATGACGTGCGAATCGTGTGTATATAGATAAAAATAAATAAAGAAATAGGTATCAATCCATAAAAGCCAGACCCTGGTCCCTCGCCGACTAGATTAAAATATACATATAGGACCAGTACTGGTCCTGAGTCAGGTACATCGATATGTTCAGTCAATTAGATAAAATAAGGACCAGTACTGGTCCTAAGTCAGGTAGCGTTGTGCTTAACCTATTCGTAGCTACCTGTAGAGCGAAGGAGGCTGTTCTCTATGGCCTTTGGTCTGGGGGAGGTCCCGGGTTGTCCGCAGGGAGCTCGTCGGCTACTCTGTATTGACGTACGCCCGAGACGTGCTCCACGTAGATGTCCCTACCCCATTTTATGGTCTCCGACACAATGAGCCTTCGCATTAACTGTGCATACTTTTTGCTAACCCTTAGTTGTTTTAAAACAGGCTCATTGGCCGGATCCCATGAGCCGAGGGCACCGACGACGATCGCAGAGACCGTCACGCGATAGCCGTGCCTGTGCAATTCATCGGCCAGGGGTTTGTATTTGAGGATTTTCCTCGCCCTGGCCTCCTCGAATGCCACGTAGGTGTTTTCGAAAGGCACGGTGATATCGACGATGACGATACTCTTTGAGGGCTCGTGCCTGACCACAATGTCAGGGCGGAGAGCCCCCAGCTCGCCGTCGACACCCTCAACCCGTCTGTTTACCCTTATGTCCCCTGGAAGGCGGCAGGCCTTCGCGATACGATTGACGACGGCGTCGTGTCTATGTTGTCGGGCCGCCGAGTGCGGCCCGCAGTGGTTGAGGACGTGGGGAAGGCTCTCCAGATCGTGCCCGCAGCGCCGGCAACGCTTATCCCCGTCACCCCAACGTCTTGCTCCGTTAAGAGGCAAGACATCGAGGCGCGCACGGTGGATAAAACGCCAATCAGCGAAGCGGGTGAAACTGCCGCCACGAAGGAAATGATTCGACACGTGTGACCGTGCCGAGACCTGGAAAACCTTCCCCTGGTCCGGTTTACGTTTGAGCCTAGTCGCGTAAAATTCTGTCACTGCCAGCCGCAATCGGCGGATGACCTGATCGCGTGACTCTGGGGACACCGTCGTCTCACGCTCGCCCGAGCCTCTCATCGTCAGCACCAGTTCCTCTCTTATCTCCGACCACTTCCAAGTGGCTGCGATCCTATCCTTGGATCTCCGGGTCGCGTTCCGAGCCCTCGTCCACAGCGAAGAAATGTCCCCCCCGTCGCGTGCGAACTCCCCCTCCAGTGAACCGGAGAGGTAAGTTGCGATGTCGTTATTGCTCGGGTCTCTACCTATTCTCCTGGCTACCGCATGCCTCAGCGATGCCCAGGCCAATGCTCTGACCACCCCATCATCCACCGTCAACAGGCGGTAGGCATGAGCGATGGACAGCGCATCGGCCATGTCTGCAAGTGGGAGCAGTCCACAGCCCCCCCGGCTGGGAGGGAGGTAGACTGGCTCAGCGCTGGCACGCTGGGGCAGGTGGAGCCAGGATTTTACCGTTTTTCTGATTAATTTATCGGCTTCTTTTAGGGGACCTTTCTCCACTAGTGCACCCCGCAGCAGGAATTCTAGGCGTGGCACCAAAAAGGTAGCCACGGTCTCGGCCTTCTGCCAGGGGGTGAGAAGAGACCCGTCGACGGCGCGGAGATCCCGGAGAAGATCGTCGATGGTTAATAGCGGAGTCTGTCTAACTTGGAAACCGGTGGGGACTCCGAGATGCTGGTAAGGCTCGCCGGCTGCCAGGGCCCTTATTTCTTCGCCTTGGAGGGTGAAGCGGGTGGGCAAGACCCTGCGAGTGCCTCTGCAGTCCTGATGCAGTGTTGCACACTTCGCAGGGTTGAACCGAAGTCCGATCCCACCAGCCGCAGCCTCCACTTTTCTCAATAATTCGCCCATACCCTCAGTGGAATCTGAAATGAGAGCCAGGTCGTCAGCGTATGCTAATATTTGGTGTCGATGGCCATGCAGCGTGTAACCCGCAGGTGAGTCGGCGACTGCACGCAGCACCGGCTCGAGAGCGAGGTTAAACGCCGCAGGGCTCATCGGGCACCCTTGTTTAACCCCCGATTGTATTTGTATTGGTTCAGTGAGCCCCTCGGCGGTGCGCACCCGGGTGGTGCAGCCATCATACATACTCTCCACTATGTTTTGGAGAGCGGAAGGAGCGCCCGCCTCCCCCAAGGCACGGTAGATAGCGGCATGGGGGACCGAACCAAACGCGTTGGTCAAATCCAGCCAAGCCACCACCACCTGACGGCCCCCCCTGCGAGCGTCGTTAAGGACCTCCTGCAGCACATAGTTGTGCTCGTAGCAACCTTCGCACGGCAGGAAGCCCTTCTGTGAATTGCTAAGACGCTTATTTCGGATCGACCACGTAAGCAGACGGTCTGCTAGAAGAGCAGCAAAGAGTTTGGGAGTCGTATCACCTAGCGCGAGCGGTCGCCAGTTCGAGAGATCGTCGCGATCACCCTTTTTGTGCACCAGCACGGTATTGGACTCCTTCCAGTTAGAGGGGACCCTCTCCAGACGTAGACAGGTGTTAAAAAGAGCGGTGAGCAGTAGGCACTCTGGTTCTGCCCTTCGCAGGTCATCGTAAGTCAGACCGTCAGGTCCAGGCGCGGAGTTTGACGTCCGCCGGAGCTTCTGGTCTACCTCACTCACCGTAAAGGGCCGAAGCAGAGCACCGTTGCTCGCCTCGTCTGGAGGTCCGTACGGAGGCGGAGGAGGTTGTGCTCCGAGTGGCGCAGACGGAGCGTACATATTCTCAAAGTGGGCCCAGATCCGTTCCCGAGACACTTGACAGTGCTGGGAGGGACCCAGGAGCACCTCTTGAACCGCGCGCCGCCTGTTAGCCCGGAACAGTCTTTGGATTCTAGTTGCCTCCTCCACCCGGTCACCTCTACCCGGAAGGGCCGGCCGTGGCTGTTGCCGACGCTGGTGTTGCATTTGTCGGTCATCGCGGCGATCCCTCGAACCGCGCCCGCGATCAGCTCCACGCCCCCCTCCCCCTCGGCCACCCCTGCCGCCGTTTACTCTGCTCCTCTGGACCCCCACCGCTTCTCCAGAGCCTTGGAAGAAGGCCGCGACTTGCGTCGCCGTCTCTTCCAGATCTTCGTGGGTGGCGGCCGCCTCCGCCTTGCCGATCAGCAAGTCCCTCGTAGCCGTCAGCGCATCCTCGGCACGAGGCCGGGGATCCCGCTGACGACGGAGGGCCTGACCAGCAGCCGTTGGCGACCGTCGCTCTGGAGCTGGTGGGTGTCGAGAGACCGCAGCCGATCCGTGACTACTCGCAGGACGGGTCGCCCGCCCCGAGGAAGCGAACGCTACCTCCCCTCCACCGGATCCGGATGCACCTCGCCGAGTTGCTCTACCTCCCCTTGATCCCACCCCCCTGGACTGATTTAAAGACCCTACCCTTACTGTATCATTATTATTTTCGTTTTCCCTGCGACCTGGCTCCCCCGTGGAGCACGACTGGGGCGTACCTGAGGAAATTTCAACATGTTCTATTAAATTATCTGAATTATCTATATCATTTGTGTTATTAAAATTGTTATTGTCAAGGCTGTTCGACAGCAAGTTAAATCTATTATATGAAATGTTAAGAGAAGTAAAATCATTGTCATTATTGTTTTTATCGCTCCCTGCAGACTTCCGGGGACCAGCCCCGAGGCCATGCCGAGAGGAATTTGGGGTTAGATTAAAATTGCTCTCTTTCGAGCGTCTTGCCTGAGCCGTTGTTGGGGACAGCCTGGTTCTTGGGGGAGCTCTTGGCGGGGACGGCGGTTCCTCTCCGGACGACGACCCTTCTGGTGACCTGGGCCCGCTCTGGTGTGGTCTGCGGGCCCTTCTCGTTGCTGCCTGCCACGGCGTTGTCGATGTTTCCCGTCCTGGGGTAGCCCTCGATGGTCCAGCTACCCCGATTATGGCCACCGGGAGGAGCGCTGGAGCTGCTGGAGGTGGAGTTGCAGCTCTCGTCTCCTCCTGCCCTGCCCTGTAGAGCCGGGATGACATGATGGGCCTCCCTGATATGGTGGTGGTGACGGTGGTTGTCGTAGCAGTCTCAGGCAAAGTGAGGGGGCATGACAGTCCGCTCGCCGGGGTCCAGAGGTCCTCTACAATGGTTGGAAGTGTGAGGGGACCCCGGCTTTCCCTCGTCGGAGGGCTGCGCCTGGTCTCGGTCTCCTTCGGCGGTAGAGAAGTGGCTCTCGTAGCGGAGCGCAGCCCTCTGCGTGCTGACATAGTACCCCTCGCGGCCTGAGTAGACCGGCTGGTGCCTACTGCGGTCACTGCAGCGTAGGTGGGGGAGCTGCTCGTCCTTTTCTGCCCCGGCGGAGTTGGCCTCAGGGTGGTAGTTGCTAAGGGGCGCCTCGTAGAGCCTGTCACCGTTGGAGATTGTGTGGTGACAGGCGAGCGCCCCTTCGTCGACGCCGGGGCTATCTTCCTCACCGTTGCTACAGCTGTTCTAGGCACCGCGGCTCGCCTGGAGATGGAGTTGCGTTGAGCCGCTAGCCGGTCGCCCACCGGGACGCTGGAGGCCCTCCGGCTCCTCGTCATTGGACCTGCGTAGAAGGAGGGCAGGGACTCTCTGGGGGAGCTTGGACCGCTCCCCGTCGTCGTTGGGGTGGCCATGTCTGGCCGTGGCACTTCAGGTGTCGGAGTTGGAGTCGACACCTGGGATGTAGATGGCGTCGAGGTCGTCGTCTCTGCTGCGGGGCTCAAGGTGGAGTTGTCCCCGCGTCTGGCTGCAGCTATTGGCGATGGGTTGGTTACTGCAGCCGTTGTTACCGCCGTCCGTTGGCTCCTCATCGCCGTTGCGGTTGATCGGCCGGTGGTGGCGGAGGCTGTCCCCCGTCCCGGTCCAGGCAATCTGTTTGAAATAAAATTATCGAGCCTCCCTCGGCTCGAGGTATTAGTCAGACTATTTACATTATTACTACTAAGACTATCACAGACAATTACATTCGCGCCGGGCGTTCTCAGGGCGGCAGCTCTCGGAGCACGTGGAGCCGGATCCACAGCCTGGTGCTGCTTCGCGTAGTGCTGCTTCACCAGCTTCAGGGCATAGGCTCCCTCGCCGGTGAAGCAGCAAGCAGCACATTTTTTAATTATCAGACTATTTGGGTGGTATCTCTTGGCATGCTTCACCAGCTCCCCGTGCCCCTTGAACACACCTCCCGTCCTCCGCCCGTGGTTGTGCTCGTAGCAGAACGGGCACCGAAACTCCTCCGGGAACGGAAATTCTATTAAAATATTAATATTTTCATTATTTGAATCAGTCATGGTGCTGCCCCGCGTTGGCTCAGTAGGCAGTTGGTGGGTATATAGAAAAGAGGGTAATAGAATAGAGTGGGTAAGTAAAGAGGGATCGGAGGGTAAGAAGAAAAAATAGCGACAGTCGGTATTACCTCCGGAGCGGCGAGAGAGTTACCGACCAGAGGGGGCGGATAGCCTTTGGTTTGCTGCGTCGAAGGTAATAGTTCGCGCTACCAGCTTCGACCGCTCGCCGCAGGGTGGCAGCAACGCGTCCGTGAGGACTTGCGAGAATTCCAGAGTCAGAATGCGCTAGACCTCTGCCTTGGACGGAACGCGGTGACGGACGGGATCTCGCAGCGAAGCTAGGCTACGCTGTGAGACTTACACTTGTCTTGAGTGGAGTTCCGCTTCGGACGCGGTCCGGAGTGGTTATGTCCTAGTTATGTCATGAATTAGAATGGAAGATTATATGTTAAGTGTGAAAATTGTTTGTTAGTAACCGGTAAATCGTCTTGTTTTAAATAGTAATTATTGAGATTAATACCTGAAGTCAATTCATATAAATATTCATAAAACAAAAATAAATAAAGAAAGCAACAAACTCAATAAATTAAATGAAGTACCTGTGAGGAGCTGATATATTGTCTCGGTGTAAGTCAAGAATTCAAATATCAAAACAATGAAAGCGATCTACAGCGGAAGGGAATCTATACAAATAATCTAATAATAAAATTAATACTGAGGAGGATAGCTGTAGATATATCTTGAATTCGAATGGAAGAGTATATGACAAGTGTGAAAATTGTCGGATAGTAACCGGTATATCGGCTCGATTTAAGCTGAAATTATTGAGACCTACACCTGAAGTAAATTCACATAATTATTCATATAATAAAAATAAAGAAAGAATGCAAGAAGCTCAAGAAATTAAATTAAGTGTCTGTTAGGAACTGATATATTGCCTCGTTTTAAGACAAGAACTTAAATATCAAACAGATCTAAGGTATTAAACTCATTAAACTTACTAAACTGTCCGTAAACAACTGAAATATCGACTCATTATAAAAAAAAAAAAAAAAAAAAAAAAAAAAAAAAAAAAAAAAAAAAAAAGGTATCTATAGTGATCCACAGTGGAATTGAATAGAAACATAATAATAAGAAATATAAACAAATCGTGGGATTACGAGAGAATACTAAAGTCTCTGATATTTTTGAAAAAGCGGTTGAGCATTTACGAAATCACTATGAAGATAACAATAGGGAAAGGGCTTATAGAATAAGAACAGAAAAGAATAACAAGAAATATAAACAGATCTAGGGTTCACGAGAGAATAATAAGCCTCTGATCGCCTAGGAAAAGCGGTTGAGTATTTTGAAATCACAAAGTCAATACAACACAGGACAGAACCAGTAGTATTCCAGCATTAGAAAAATCGAAGCAAGGAGGGGGAAAGGATAGCTCGGGTCGGTCATCCCTCGATGCAAGACGAGGGGTGTTCCTGGGGGAGCTAGACTTCCGTGGGTTCTGCCTAGCTCTGTCTATGCAGAGTGACTAGCAGAGCTCACGAAATCCTGTTCCTATGAGAGGGCCAGATCAAGTCTTACACAAAAATAAATAAATAATCCAGAAGACTAAGAAAAATATCAGCAGCTGGAAAAGAAGGAAGTGGAGCTAATGCCATCTGTTAGCCAGCGTCAGAACGAGGAGTGAAGGAATAAATAGCCCATAGGTTAATATAAAAAAAAAAAAAAAAAAAAAAAAAAAAAAATCTCGGACTAGACAGAACACAGAGTGTGCACTTAACAGTTCAGAAAAGAGCAAAATGAAGTTGAGTGTCCCTAGGTGTTAAATTCACAGAAAAAACAATCCAGGACTTGACGCATACAGAGGTGTGCACTAAACTGAGTTCAGAAAAGAGCGACAATATAGTGTTAGTGCCACTCCAGAAACAGAGAGAACCTAATTAAAAACAAGTTTATTCAGTGCGTCGGCTCGGCCGTGTGCCTTAAATAAAAAAAAAAAAAAAAAAAAAACTTGTCTTGAGTCGCCTCAGCGTGGCTCGTCGGACCCGTTTTCACGAGGTCAATAATTGAATCAACGCTAAGGGTCTTCAAGGGTGCGTTTAGGGAGAGGAAGACGTAGCTCTTTCCTTAGCTCACCGTACCTTCAGAGCTAATTACTTAGTCAAAATAGCGGCACGGCGGCACAGGCGAGTTAGCCTAAGGTGACAGGTAGATGTGTAATGGCCGTCGGCAGGCGCGTGAGAGGCAAGAGAGAGGCCACCACGGCGCCACCTGTTGCCGGGGAAAAGAAGAAGAAGAAAGAACCACTTACCTTACCACCACGCAGCAGCACCACCTATACCTACGAAGAAAGTCCCGTAGAAGCTTCGGCACCCGTTCCGGCAGATGGCGCTTGGATCGCTCCTCGGAATAAAAACTTTTGCAGAAGGCAATTTTGACTTCTGATTTTTGGAAGTTGGCAGGGTTATTTATTTAAATAGTTTAATGGGCCGGACCTAACGGCACTGCAATGCTAGGCCAACCCGCGGCAGAGCCGGAGCAAGCCCCAGACACTCCGCCAACTTCCAAAAATCAGTTTAATATTCTGGCTCCTCAATGAGGAGCGTATCAGATATTAAGCTGATAAGAACAGATAAAAGGCATTTATTTTCAACACATGTTCCCCCGGGTTTACAATAGTGCACCCGGGGGTGTCAGTACATTTTATTCGCCTTTAGGCGAGGGCTAATGGTATAATAATTTTCAGTTTATAGTCTTGCCGACTCAGTCTTTTGGTTTCAGTTTTTTGGGGTTTCCAGGGCCTGGTGGTGTGTACTGAGATGAATGACGGTGGTGAATGAGACAAGTAAAGTGATGATACATAGAGTGAGAGTCAAGATGGTTAAAAATAAATGTGAGGACGGAACAGGTGTAAAGTATAAGAATTATCAATGGATAAAATCGGACAGGTACAATAAAAAGTGTAAAATACAGTCAAAATAAATAATAAATAGAATGATGAAAACGGAGTAAGCTAGGATGAGATGGATGGATGAGATGCGGATCTTATTTACTACATATATAAAAGGAATTAATAAATAAAAGCCAGACCCTGGGCCCTCGCTGACTAGATTAAAATATATATAGGACCAGTACTGGTCCTGGGTCAGGTACATCAATATGTTCAGTCATTTTGTATAAAATAAGGACCAGTACTGGTCCTAAGTCGGTAGCGTTGTGCTTAATCTATTAGTAGCTACCTTTAGAGCGGGGGAGGCTATTCCCTATGGCCTTTGGTCTGGGGGAGGTCCCGGGTCGCCCGCAGGGAGCTCGTCAGCTACTCTATATTGACGTACGCCCGAGACGTGCTCCACGTAGATGTCCCTACCCCATTTTATGGTCTCCGACACAATGAGCCTTCGCATTAATTGAGCATATTTAGAGCTTATTCTTAATTGTTTTAAAACAGGCTCATTGGCCGGATCCCATGAGCCGAGGGCACCGACGACGATCGCAGAGACCGTCACGCGATAGCCGTGCCTGTGCAATTCGTCGGCCAGGGGCTTGTATTTGAGGATTTTCCTCGCCCTGGCCTCCTCGAATGCCACGTAGGTGTTTTCGAAAGGCACGGTGATATCGACGATGACGATACTCTTTGAGGGCTCGTGCCTGACCACAATGTCAGGGCGGAGAGCCCCCAGCTCGCCGTCGACACCCTCAACCCGTCTGTTTACCCTTATGTCCCCTGGAAGGCGGCAGGCCTTCGCGATACGATTGACGACGGCGTCGTGTCTATGTTGTCGGGCCGCCGAGTGCGGCCCGCAGTGGTTGAGGACGTGGGGAAGGCTCTCCAGATCGTGCCCGCAGCGCCGGCAACGCTTATCCCCGTCACCCCAACGTCTTGCTCCGTTAAGAGGCAAGACATCGAGGCGCGCACGGTGGATAAAACGCCAATCAGCGAAGCGGGTGAAGCTGCCGCCACGAAGGAAATGATTCGACACGTTTGACCGTGCCGAGACCTGGAAAACCTTCCCCTGGTCCGGTTTACGTTTGAGCCTAGTCGCGTAAAATTCTGTCACTGCCAGCCGCAATCGGCGGATGACCTGATCGCGTGACTCTGGGGACACCGTCGTCTCCCGCTCGCCCGAGCCTCTCATCGTCAGCACCAGTTCCTCTCTTATCTCCGACCACTTCCAAGTGGCTGCGATCTTATCCTTGGATCTCCGGGTCGCATTCCGAGCCCTCGACCACAGTGAAGAAATGTCCCCCCCGTCGCGTGCGAACTCCCCCTCCAGCGAACCGGAGAGGTAAGTTGCGAGATCATGATTGTTCGGGGCTCTACCTATTTTCATGGCTACCGCATGCCTCAGCGATGCCCAGGCCAATGACCTGACCACCGCATCATCCACCGTCAACAGGCGGTAGGCATGAGCGATGGACAGGGCATCAGCCATGTCTGCAAGTGGGAGCAGCCCACAGCCCCCCCGGCTGGGAGGGAGGTAGACTGGCTCGGCGCTGGCGCGCTGAGGCAGGTGGAGCCATGATTTTACCGTTTTTCTAATAATTTTATCGGCTTCTTTTAGGGGACCTTTCTCCACTAGTGCACCCCGCAGCAGGAATTCCAGGCGTGGCACCAAAAAGGTAGCCACGGTCTCGGCCCTCTGCCAGGGGGTGAGAAGAGACCCGTCGACGGCGCGGAGATCCCGGAGAAGATCGTCGATGGTCAATAACGGAGTCTGTCTAACTTGGAAACCGGTGGGGACTCCGAGATGCTGGTAAGGCTCGCCGGCTGCCAGGGCCCTTATTTCTTCGCCTTGGAGGGTGAAGCGGGTGGGCATGACCCTGCGAGTGCCTCTGCAATTCTGATGTAGTGTTGCACACTTCGCAGGGTTGAACCGAAGTCCGATCCCACCAGCCGCAGCCTCCACTTTTCTTAGTAATTCGACCATACCCTCGGTGGAATCTGAAATGAGAGCCAGGTCATCAGCGTATGCTAATATTTGGTGTCGATGGCCATGCAGCGTGTAACCCGCAGGTGAGTCGGCGACTGCACGCAGCACCGGCTCGAGAGCGAGGTTAAACGCCGCAGGGCTCATCGGGCACCCTTGTTTAACCCCCGATTGTATTTGTATTGGTTCAGTGAGCCCCCCGGCGGTGCGCACCCGGGTGGTGCAGCCATCATACATACTCTCCACTATGTTTTGGAGAGCGGAAGGAGCGCCCGCCTCCCCCAAGGCACGGTAGATAGCGGCATGGGGGACCGAACCAAACGCGTTGGTCAAATCCAGCCAAGCCACCACCACCTGACGGCCCCCCCTGCGAGCGTCGTTAAGGACCTCCCGCAGCACATAGTTGTGCTCGTAGCAACCTTCGCACGGCAGGAAGCCCTTCTGTGAATTGCTAAGACGCTTATTTCGGGTCGACCACGTAAGCAGACGGTCTGCTAGAAGAGCAGCAAAGAGTTTGGGAGTCGTATCACCTAGCGCGAGCGGTCGCCAGTTCGAGAGATCGTCGCGATCACCCTTTTTGTGCACCAGCACGGTATTAGACTCCTTCCAGTTAGAGGGGACCCTCTCCAGACGTAGACAGGTGTTAAAAAGAGCGGTGAGCAGTAGGCACTCTGGTTCTGCCCTTCGCAGGTCATCGTAAGTCAGACCGTCAGGTCCAGGCGCGGAGTTTGACGTCCGCCGGAGCTTCTGGTCTACCTCACTCACCGTAAAGGGCCGAAGCAGAGCACCGTTGCTCGCCTCGTCTGGAGGTCCGTACGGAGGCGGAGGAGGTTGTGCTCCGAGTGGCGCAGACGGAGCGTACATATTCTCAAAGTGGGCCCAGATCCGTTCCCGAGACACTTGACAGTGCTGGGAGGGACCCAGGAGCACCTCTTGAACCGCGCGCCGCCTGTTAGCCCGGAACAGTCTTTGGATTCTAGTTGCCTCCTCCACCCGGTCACCTCTACCCGGAAGGGCCGGCCGTGGCTGTTGCCGACGCTGGTGTTGCATTTGTCGGTCATCGCGGCGATCCCTCGAACCGCGCCTGCGATCAGCTCCACGCCCCCCTCCCCCTCGGCCACCCCTGCCGCCGTTTACTCTGCTCCTCTGGACCCCCACCGCTTCTCCAGAGCCTTGGAAGAAGGCCGCGACTTGCGTCGCCGTCTCTTCCAGATCTTCGTGGGTGGCGGCCGCCTCCGCCTTGCCGATCAGCAAGTCCCTCGTAGCCGTCAGCGCATCCTCGGCACGAGGCCGGGGATCCCGCTGACGACGGAGGGCCTGACCAGCAGCCGTTGGCGACCGCCGCTCTGGAGCTGGTGGGTGTCGAGAGACCGCAGCCGATCCGTGACTACTCGCAGGACGGGTCGCTCGCCCCGAGGAAGCGAACGCTACCTCCCCTCCACCGGATCCGGATGCACCTCGCCGAGTCGCTCTACCTCCCCTTGATCCCACCCCCCTGGACTGGTTTGAAAACCCTACCCTTACTGTATTATTGTTATTTTCGTTTCCCCTGCGACCTGGCTCCCCCGTGGAGCACGACTGGGGCGTACCTGAAGAAATTTCAATATTTTCTATTAAATTATCTGAATTATCTATATTATTTGTGTTATTAAAATTGTTATTGTCAAGGCTGTTCGACAGCAAGCTAAATCTATTATGTGAAATGTTAAGAGAAGTAAAATCATTGTCATTATTGTTTTTATCGCTCCCTGCAGACTTCCGGGGACCAGCCCCGAGGCCATGCCGAGAGGAATTTGGGGTTAGATTAAAATTGCTCTCTTTCGAGCGTCTTGCCTGAGCCGTTGTTGGGGACAGCCTGGTTCTTGGAGGAGCTCTTGGCGGGGACGGCGGTTCCTCTTCGGACGACGACTCTCCTGGTGACCGGGGCCCGCTCTGGTGTGATCTGCGGGCCCTTCTCGTTGATGCCTGCCACGGCGTTGTCGATGTTTCCCGTCCTGGGGTAGCCCTCGATGGACCGGCTACCCCGACTATGGCCACCGGGAGGAGCGCTGGAGCTGCTGGAGGTGGAGTTGCAGCTCTCGTCTCCTCCTGCCCTGCCCTGTAGAGCCGGGATGACATGATGGGCCTCCCTGATATGGTGGTGGTGACGGTGGTTGTCGTAGCAGTCTCAGGCAAAGTGAGGGGGCATGACAGTCCGCTCGCCGGGGTCCAGAGGTCCTCTACAATGGTTGGAAGTGTGAGGGGACCCCGGCTTTCCCTCGTCGGAGGGCTGCGCCTGGTCTCGGTCTTCTTCGGCGGTAGAGAAGTGGCTCTCGTAGCGGAGCGCAGCCCTCTGCGTGCTGACATAGTACCCCTCGCGGCCTGAGTAGACCGGCTGGTGCCTACTGCGGTCACTGCAGCGTAGGTGGGGGAGCTGCTCGTCCTTTTCTGCCCCGGCGGAGTTGGCCTCAGGGTGGTAGTTGCTAAGGGGCGCCTCGTAGAGCCTGTCACCGTTGGAGATTGTGTGGTGACAGGCGAGCGCCCCTTCGTCGACGCCGGGGCTATCTTCCTCACCGTTGCTACAGCTGTTCTAGGCACCGCGGCTCGCCTGGAGATGGAGTTGCGTTGAGCCGCTAGCCGGTCGCCCACCGGGACGCTGGAGGCCCTCCGGCTCCTCGTCATTGGACCTGCGTAGAAGGAGGGCAGGGACTCTCTGGGGGAGCTTGGATCGCTCCCCGTCGTCGTTGGGGTGGCCATGTCTGGCCGTGGCACTTCAGGTGTCGGAGTTGGAGTCGACACCTGGGATGTAGATGGCGTCGAGGTCGTCGTCTCTGCTGCGGGGCTCAAGGTGGAGTTGTCCCCGCGTCTGGCTGCAGCTATTGGCGATGGGTTGGTTGCTGCAGCCGTTGTTACCGCCGTCCGTTGGCTCCTCATTGCCGTTGCGGTTGATCGGCCGGTGGTGGCGGAGGCTGTCCCCCGTCCCGGTCCAGGCAATCTGTTTGAAATAAAATTATCGAGCCTCCCTCGGCTCGAGGTATTAGTCAAACTATTTACAATTAAACTAGGACTATCACAGACGTTCACAGTACGATTATCATTATTATTGGCGCCGGGCAATCGGACGGTGGCAGCTCTCGGAGCACGTGGAGCCGGATCCACAGCTTGGTGCCGCTTAGCGTAGTGCTGCTTCACCAGCTTCAGGCCATAGACCCCCTCGCCGATGAAGCAGCAGGCGGCACATTTTTTAACTATCAAACTGTTCGGGTGGTATTTCTTGGCATGCTTCACCAGCTCCCCGTGCCCTTTGAACACACCGCCCGTCTTCCGCCCGTGATTGTGTTCATAACAGAACGGGCACCGAAACTCCTCCGGGAACGGAAATTCTATTAAAATATCAATATTTGCATTATCATTTGAATTACTCATGGTGCTGCCCCGCGTTGGCTCAGTAGGCAGTTGGTGGGTATATAGAAAAGAGGGTAATAGAATAGAGTGGGTAAGTAAAGAGGGATCGGAGGGTAAGAAGAGAAATAGCGACAGTCGGTATTACCTCCGGAGCGGCGAGAGAGTTACCGACCAGAGGGGGCGGATAGCCTTTGGTTCGCTGCGTCGAAGGTAATAGTTCGCGCTACCAGCTTCGACCGCTCGCCGCAGGGTGGCAGCAACGCGTCCGTCAGGACTTGCGAGAATTCCAGAGTCAGAATGCGCTAGACCTCTGCCTTGGACGGAACGCGGTGACGGACGGGATCTCGCAGCGAAGCTAGACTACGCTGTGAGACTTACACTTGTCTTGAGTCGCCTCAGCGTGGCTCGTCGGACCCGTTTTCACGAGGTCAATAATTGAATCAACGCTAAGGGTCTCCAAGGGTGCGTTTAGGGAGAGGAAGACGTAGCTCTTTCCTTAGCTCACCGTACCTTCAGAGCTAATTACTTAGTCAAAATAGCGGCACGGCGGCACAGGCGAGTTAGCCTAAGGTGACAGGTAGATGTGTAATGGCCGTCGGCAGGCGCGTGAGAGGCAAGAGAGAGGCCACCACGGCGCCACCTGTTGCCGGGAAAAAGAAGAAGAAGAAAGAACCACTTACCTTACCACCGCGCAGCAGCACCACCTATACCTACGAAGAAAGTCCCGTAGAAGCCTCGGCACCCGTTCCGGCAGATGGCGCTTGGATCGCTCCTCGGAATAAAAATTTTTGCAGAAGGCACTTTTTGACTTCTGATTTTTGGAAGTTGGCAGGGTTATTTATTTAAATAGTTTAATGGGCCGGACCTAACGGCACTGCAATGCTAGGCCAACCCGCGGCAGAGCCGGAGCAAGCCCCAGACACTCCGCCAACTTCCAAAAATCAGTTTAATATTCTGGCTCCTCAATGAGGAGCGTATCAGATATTAAGCTGATAAGAACAGATTAAAGGCGTTTATTTATCAAAACATGTTCCCCCGGGTTTACAATAGTGCACCCGGGGGTATCAGTACAATTTATCGCCTTTACGGCGAGGGCTATATAATTAATTTAATTTGGCTTATAGTCCAGTGGACTCAGTCTTTGGGTTTCAGTTATTTAGGGTTTCCAGGGCCTGGTGGTGAGTAATGAGATGGATGATGGTGGTGAATGAGGCGAGTAAAGTGATGATACATAGAGTGGGAGTCAAAGGGGTTAAAAATAAATGTGAGGACAGAACAGGTGTAAAGTATAAGAATTATCAAGAAATAAAAACAGACAGATACAATAATAAGAAGTGTAAAATACAGTCAAAAATAAATAATAAATAGAATGATGAAAACGGAGTCTAGTATGAGATGAATGGATGAGATGCGGATCTTAGTTAGTATATGTCTATAAAAATCAATAAATAAAAGCCAGGCCCTGGTCCCTCGCTGGCTAAATTAAAATATATATAGGACCAGTACTGGTCCTGTGTCAGGTACGATTGAGTAGAGTCAAAATTAAATAAAATAAGGACCAGTACTGGTCCTAAGTCAGGTATCGTTGTGCTTAATAATATCCGTAGCTACCTGTGGAGCGAGGGAGGCTGTTCCTTATGGCCTTTGGTCTGGGGGTGGTCCCGGGTTACCCGCAGGGAGCTCGTCATTAATTCTATACTGGCGTACGCCCGAGACGTGCTCCACGTATATATCCCGCCCCCATTTAATGGTCTCCGACACAATGAGCCTTCGCATTAATTGTGCATATTTAGAGCTTATTCTCAATTGTTTTAAAACAGGCTCATTGGCCGGATCCCATGAGCCGAGGGCACCGACGACGATCGCAGAGACCGTCACGCGATAGCCGTGCCTGTGCAATTCATCGGCCAGGGGTTTGTATTTGAGGATTTTCCTCGCCCTGGCCTCCTCGAACGCTACATAGTTGTTTTCAAAAGGCACGGTGATATCGATGATGACGATACTCTTTGAGGGCTCGTGCCTGACCACAATGTCAGGGCGGAGAGCCCCCAGCTCGCCGTCGACACCCTCAACCCGTCTGTTTACCCTTATGTCCCCTGGAAGGCGGCAGGCCTTCGCGATACGATTGACGACGGCGTCGTGTCTATGTTGTCGGGCCGCCGAGTGCGGCCCGCAGTGGTTGAGGACGTGGGGAAGGCTCTCCAGATCGTGCCCGCAGCGCCGGCAACGCTTATCCCCGTCACCCCAACGTCTTGCTCCGTTAAGAGGCAAGACATCGAGGCGCGCACGGTGGATAAAACGCCAATCAGCGAAGCGGGTGAAACTGCCGCCACGAAGGAAATGATTCGACACGTTTGACCGTGCCGAGACCTGGAAAACCTTCCCCTGGTCCGGTTTACGTTTGAGCCTAGTCGCGTAAAATTCTGTCACTGCCAGCCGCAATCGGCGGATGACCTGATCGCGTGACTCTGGGGACACCGTCGTCTCCCGCTCGCCCGAGCCTCTCATCGTCAGCACCAGTTCCTCTCTTATCTCCGACCACTTCCAAGTGGCTGCGATCTTATCCTTGGATCTCCGGGTCGCATTCCGAGCCCTCGACCACAGTGAAGAAATGTCCCCCCCGTCGCGTGCGAACTCCCCCTCCAGCGAACCGGAGAGGTAAGTTGCGAGATCATGATTGTTCGGGGCTCTACCTATTTTCATGGCTACCGCATGCCTCAGCGATGCCCAGGCCAATGACCTGACCACCGCATCATCCACCGTCAACAGGCGGTAGGCATGAGCGATGGACAGGGCATCAGCCATGTCTGCAAGTGGGAGCAGCCCACAGCCCCCCCGGCTGGGAGGGAGGTAGACTGGCTCGGCGCTGGCGCGCTGAGGCAGGTGGAGCCATGATTTTACCGTTTTTCTAATAATTTTATCGGCTTCTTTTAGGGGACCTTTCTCCACTAGTGCACCCCGCAGCAGGAATTCCAGGCGTGGCACCAAAAAGGTAGCCACGGTCTCGGCCTTCTGCCAGGGGGTGAGAAGAGACCCGTCGACGGCGCGGAGATCCCGGAGAAGATCGTCGATGGTCAATAACGGAGTCTGTCTAACTTGGAAACCGGTGGGGACTCCGAGATGCTGGTAAGGCTCGCCGGCTGCCAGGGCCCTTATTTCTTCGCCTTGGAGGGTGAAGCGGGTGGGCATGACCCTGCGAGTGCCTCTGCAATTCTGATGTAGTGTTGCACACTTCGCAGGGTTGAACCGAAGTCCGATCCCACCAGCCGCAGCCTCCACTTTTCTTAGTAATTCGACCATACCCTCGGTGGAATCTGAAATGAGAGCCAGGTCATCAGCGTATGCTAATATTTGGTGTCGATGGCCATGCAGCGTGTAACCCGCAGGTGAGTCGGCGACTGCACGCAGCACCGGCTCGAGAGCGAGGTTAAACGCCGCAGGGCTCATCGGGCACCCTTGTTTAACCCCCGATTGTATTTTTATTGGTTCGGTGAGCCCCTCGGCGGTGCGCACCCGGGTGGTGCAGCCATCATACATACTCTCCACTATGTTTTGGAGAGCGGAAGGAGCGCCCGCCTCCCCCAAGGCACGGTAGATAGCGGCATGGGGGACCGAACCAAACGCGTTGGTCAAATCCAGCCAAGCCACCACCACCTGACGGCCCCCCCTGCGAGCGTCGTTAAGGACCTCCTGCAGCACATAGTTGTGCTCGTAGCAACCTTCGCACGGCAGGAAGCCCTTCTGTGAATTGCTAAGACGCTTATTTCGGGTCGACCACGTAAGCAGACGGTCTGCTAGAAGAGCAGCAAAGAGTTTGGGAGTCGTATCACCTAGCGCGAGCGGTCGCCAGTTCGAGAGATCGTCGCGATCACCCTTTTTGTGCACCAGCACGGTATTAGACTCCTTCCAGTTAGAGGGGACCCTCTCCAGACGTAGACAGGTGTTAAAATGAGCGGCGAGCAGTAGGCACTCTGGTTCTGCCCTTCGCAGGTCATCGTAAGTCAGACCGTCAGGTCCAGGCGCGGAGTTTGACGTCCGCCGGAGCTTCTGGTCTACCTCACTCACCGTAAAGGGCCGAAGCAGAGCACCGTTGCTCGCCTCGTCTGGAGGTCCGTACGGAGGCGGAGGAGGTTGTGCTCCGAGTGGCGCAGACGGAGCGTACATATTCTCAAAGTGGGCCCAGATCCGTTCCCGAGACACTTGACAGTGCTGGGAGGGACCCAGGAGCACCTCTTGAACCGCGCGCCGCCTGTTAGCCCGGAACAGTCTTTGGATTCTAGTTGCCTCCTCCACCCGGTCACCTCTACCCGGAAGGGCCGGCCGCGGCTGTTGCCGACGCTGGTGTTGCATTTGTCGGTCATCGCGGCGATCCCTCGAACCGCGCCCGCGATCAGCTCCACGCCCCCCTCCCCCTCGGCCACCCCTGCCACCGTTTACTCTGCTCCTCTGGACCCCCACCGCTTCTCCAGAGCCTTGGAAGAAGGCCGCGACTTGCGTCGCCGTCTCTTCCAGATCTTCGTGGGTGACGGCCGCTTCCGCCTTGCCGATCAGCAAGTCCCTCGTATCCGTCAGCGCATCCTCGGCACGAGGCCGGGGATCCCGCTGACGACGGAGGGCCTGACCAGCAGCCGTTGGCGACCGTCGCTCTGGAGCTGGTGGGTGTCGAGAGACCGCAGCCGATCCGTGACTACTCGCAGGACGGGTCGCCCGCCCCGAGGAAGCGAACGCTACCTCCCCTCCACCGGATCCGGATGCACCTCGCCGAGTTGCTCTACCTCCCCTTGATCCCACCCCCCTGGACTGATTTAAAGACCCTACCCTTACTGTATCATTATTATTTTCGTTTTCCCTGCGACCTGGCTCCCCCGTGGAGCACGACTGGGGCGTACCTGAGGAAATTTCAACATGTTCTATTAAATTATCTGAATTATCTATATCATTTGTGTTATTAAAATTGTTATTGTCAAGGCTGTTCGACAGCAAGTTAAATCTATTATATGAAATGTTAAGAGAAGTAAAATCATTGTCATTATTGTTTTTATCGCTCCCTGCAGACTTCCGGGGACCAGCCCCGAGGCCATGCCGAGAGGAATTTGGGGTTAGATTAAAATTGCTCTCTTTCGAGCGTCTTGCCTGAGCCGTTGTTGGGGACAGCCTGGTTCTTGGAGGAGCTCTTGGCGGGGACGGCGGTTCCTCTTCGGACGACGACTCTCCTGGTGACCGGGGCCCGCTCTGGTGTGATCTGCGGGCCCTTCTCGTTGATGCCTGCCACGGCGTTGTCGATGTTTCCCGTCCTGGGGTAGCCCTCGATGGACCGGCTACCCCGACTATGGCCACCGGGAGGAGCGCTGGAGCTGCTGGAGGTGGAGTTGCAGCTCTCGTCTCCTCCTGCCCTGCCCTGTAGAGCCGGGATGACATGATGGGCCTCCCTGATATGGTGGTGGTGACGGTGGTTGTCGTAGCAGTCTCAGGCAAAGTGAGGGGGCATGACAGTCCGCTCGCCGGGGTCCAGAGGTCCTCTACAATGGTTGGAAGTGTGAGGGGACCCCGGCTTTCCCTCGTCGGAGGGCTGCGCCTGGTCTCGGTCTTCTTCGGCGGTAGAGAAGTGGCTCTCGTAGCGGAGCGCAGCCCTCTGCGTGCTGACATAGTACCCCTCGCGGCCTGAGTAGACCGGCTGGTGCCTACTGCGGTCACTGCAGCGTAGGTGGGGGAGCTGCTCGTCCTTTTCTGCCCCGGCGGAGTTGGCCTCAGGGTGGTAGTTGCTAAGGGGCGCCTCGTAGAGCCTGTCACCGTTGGAGATTGTGTGGTGACAGGCGAGCGCCCCTTCGTCGACGCCGGGGCTATCTTCCTCACCGTTGCTACAGCTGTTCTAGGCACCGCGGCTCGCCTGGAGATGGAGTTGCGTTGAGCCGCTAGCCGGTCGCCCACCGGGACGCTGGAGGCCCTCCGGCTCCTCGTCATTGGACCTGCGTAGAAGGAGGGCAGGGACTCTCTGGGGGAGCTTGGATCGCTCCCCGTCGTCGTTGGGGTGGCCATGTCTGGCCGTGGCACTTCAGGTGTCGGAGTTGGAGTCGACACCTGGGATGTAGATGGCGTCGAGGTCGTCGTCTCTGCTGCGGGGCTCAAGGTGGAGTTGTCCCCGCGTCTGGCTGCAGCTATTGGCGATGGGTTGGTTGCTGCAGCCGTTGTTACCGCCGTCCGTTGGCTCCTCATCGTCGTTGCGGTTGATCGGCTGGTGGTGGCGGAGGCTGTCCCCCGTCCCGGTCCAGGCAATCTGTTTAAAATAAAATTATCGAGCCTCCCTCGGCCCGAGGTATTAGTCAAACTATTTACATTATTACTAGGACTATCACAGACATTTACAATCACAGTGTTGTTTGCGCCGGGCAGTCGCACAGTGGCAGCTCTCGGAGCACGCGGAGCCGGATCCACAGCTTGGTGCTGCTTAGCGTAGTGCTGCTTCACCAGCTTCAGGGCATAGACTCCCTCGCCGATGAAGCAGCAAGCAGCACACTTTTTAATTATTGGACTATCTGGATGGTATTTCTTGGCATGCTTCACCAGCTCCCCATGCCCCTTGAACAAACCGCCCGTCCTCCGCCCGTGGTTTTGCTCGTAACAGAACGGGCACCGAAACTCCTTCGGGAACGGAAATTCTATTAAAATATTAATATTTTCATTATTATTTGAATCACTCATGGTGCTGCCCCGCGTTGGCTCAGTAGGCAGTTGATGGGTATAGAGAAAAGAGGGTAATAGAATATAGTGGGTAAGTAAAGAGGGATCGGAGGGTAAGAAGAAAAATAGCGACAGTCGGTATTACCTCCGGAGCGGCGAGAGAGTTACCGACCAGAGGGGGCGGATTGCCTTTGGTTCGCTGCGTCGAAGGTAATAGTTCGCGCTACCAGCTTCGACCGCTCACCGCAGGGTGGCAGCAACGCGTCCGTCAGGACTTGCGAGAATTCCAGAGTCAGAATGCGCTAGACCTCTGCCTTGGACGGACGCGGTGACGGACGGGATCTCGCAGCGAAGCTAGACTACGCTGTGAGACTTACACTTGTCTTGAGTCGCCTCAGCGTGGCTCGTCGGACCCGTTTTCACGAGGTCAATAATTGAATCAACGCTAAGGGTCTCCAAGGGTGCGTTTAGGGAGAGGAAGACGTAGCTCTTTCCTTAGCTCACCGTACCTTCAGAGCTAATTACTTAGTCAAAATAGCGGCACGGCGGCACAGGCGAGTTAGCCTAAGGTGACAGGTAGATGTGTAATGGCCGTCGGCAGGCGCGTGAGAGGCAAGAGAGAGGCCACCACGGCGCCACCTGTTGCCGGGGAAAAGAAGAAGAAGAAAGAACCACTTACCTTACCACCGCGCAGCAGCACCACCTATACCTACGAAGAAAGTCCCGTAGAAGCTTCGGCACCCGTTCCGGCAGATGGCGCTTGGATCGCTCCTCGGAATAAAAATTTTTGCAGAAGGCACTTTTTGACTTCTGATTTTTGGAAGTTGGCAGGGTTATTTATTTAAATAGTTTAATGGGCCGGACCTAACGGCACTGCAATGCTAGGCCAACCCGCGGCAGAGCCGGAGCAAGCCCCAGACACTCCGCCAACTTCCAAAAATCAGTTTAATATTCTGGCTCCTCAATGAGGAGCGTATCAGATATTAAGCTGATAAGAACAGATTAAAGGCGTTTATTTATCAAAACATGTTCCCCCGGGTTTACAATAGTGCACCCGGGGGTATCAGTACAATTTATCGCCTTTACGGCGAGGGCTATATAATTAATTTAATTTGGCTTATAGTCCAGTGGACTCAGTCTTTGGGTTTCAGTTATTTAGGGTTTCCAGGGCCTGGTGGTGAGTAATGAGATGGATGATGGTGGTGAATGAGGCGAGTAAAGTGATGATACATAGAGTGGGAGTCAAAGGGGTTAAAAATAAATGTGAGGACAGAACAGGTGTAAAGTATAAGAATTATCAAGAAATAAAAACAGACAGATACAATAATAAGAAGTGTAAAATACAGTCAAAAATAAATAATAAATAGAATGATGAAAACGGAGTCTAGTATGAGATGAATGGATGAGATGCGGATCTTAGTTAGTATATGTCTATAAAAATCAATAAATAAAAGCCAGGCCCTGGTCCCTCGCTGGCTAAATTAAAATATATATAGGACCAGTACTGGTCCTGTGTCAGGTACGATTGAGTAGAGTCAAAATTAAATAAAATAAGGACCAGTACTGGTCCTAAGTCAGGTATCGTTGTGCTTAATAATATCCGTAGCTACCTGTGGAGCGAGGGAGGCTGTTCCTTATGGCCTTTGGTCTGGGGGTGGTCCCGGGTTACCCGCAGGGAGCTCGTCATTAATTCTATACTGGCGTACGCCCGAGACGTGCTCCACGTATATATCCCGCCCCCATTTAATGGTCTCCGACACAATGAGCCTTCGCATTAATTGTGCATATTTAGAGCTTATTCTCAATTGTTTTAAAACAGGCTCATTGGCCGGATCCCATGAGCCGAGGGCACCGACGACGATCGCAGAGACCGTCACGCGATAGCCGTGCCTGTGCAATTCATCGGCCAGGGGTTTGTATTTGCGGATTTTCCTCGCCCTGGCCTCCTCGAACGCTACATAGTTGTTTTCAAAAGGCACGGTGATATCGACGATGACGATACTCTTTGAGGGCTCGTGCCTGACCACAATGTCAGGGCGGAGAGCCCCCAGCTCGCCGTCGACACCCTCAACCCGTCTGTTTACCCTTATGTCCCCTGGAAGGCGGCAGGCCTTCGCGATACGATTGACGACGGCGTCGTGTCTATGTTGTCGGGCCGCCGAGTGCGGCCCGCAGTGGTTGAGGACGTGGGGAAGGCTCTCCAGATCGTGCCCGCAGCGCCGGCAACGCTTATCCCCGTCACCCCAACGTCTTGCTCCGTTAAGAGGCAAGACATCGAGGCGCGCACGGTGGATAAAACGCCAATCAGCGAAGCGGGTGAAACTGCCGCCACGAAGGAAATGATTCGACACGTTTGACCGTGCCGAGACCTGGAAAACCTTCCCCTGGTCCGGTTTACGTTTGAGCCTAGTCGCGTAAAATTCTGTCACTGCCAGCCGCAATCGGCGGATGACCTGATCGCGTGACTCTGGGGACACCGTCGTCTCCCGCTCGCCCGAGCCTCTCATCGTCAGCACCAGTTCCTCTCTTATCTCCGACCACTTCCAAGTGGCTGCGATCTTATCCTTGGATCTCCGGGTCGCATTCCGAGCCCTCGACCACAGTGAAGAAATGTCCCCCCCGTCGCGTGCGAACTCCCCCTCCAGCGAACCGGAGAGGTAAGTTGCGAGATCATGATTGTTCGGGGCTCTACCTATTTTCATGGCTACCGCATGCCTCAGCGATGCCCAGGCCAATGACCTGACCACCGCATCATCCACCGTCAACAGGCGGTAGGCATGAGCGATGGACAGGGCATCAGCCATGTCTGCAAGTGGGAGCAGCCCACAGCCCCCCCGGCTGGGAGGGAGGTAGACTGGCTCGGCGCTGGCGCGCTGAGGCAGGTGGAGCCATGATTTTACCGTTTTTCTGATAATTTTATCGGCTTCTTTTAGGGGACCTTTCTCCACTAGTGCACCCCGCAGCAGGAATTCCAGGCGTGGCACCAAAAAGGTAGCCACGGTCTCGGCCTTCTGCCAGGGGGTGAGAAGAGACCCGTCGACGGCGCGGAGATCCCGGAGAAGATCGTCGATGGTCAATAACGGAGTCTGTCTAACTTGGAAACCGGTGGGGACTCCGAGATGCTGGTAAGGCTCGCCGGCTGCCAGGGCCCTTATTTCTTCGCCTTGGAGGGTGAAGCGGGTGGGCATGACCCTGCGAGTGCCTCTGCAATTCTGATGTAGTGTTGCACACTTCGCAGGGTTGAACCGAAGTCCGATCCCACCAGCCGCAGCCTCCACTTTTCTTAGTAATTCGACCATACCCTCGGTGGAATCTGAAATGAGAGCCAGGTCATCAGCGTATGCTAATATTTGGTGTCGATGGCCATGCAGCGTGTAACCCGCAGGTGAGTCGGCGACTGCACGCAGCACCGGCTCGAGAGCGAGGTTAAACGCCGCAGGGCTCATCGGGCACCCTTGTTTAACCCCCGATTGTATTTGTATTGGTTCAGTGAGCCCCTCGGCGGTGCGCACCCGGGTGGTGCAGCCATCATACATACTCTCCACTATGTTTTGGAGAGCGGAAGGAGCGCCCGCCTCCCCCAAGGCACGGTAGATAGCGGCATGGGGGACCGAACCAAACGCGTTGGTCAAATCCAGCCAAGCCACCACCACCTGACGGCCCCCCCTGCGAGCGTCGTTAAGGACCTCCTGCAGCACATAGTTGTGCTCGTAGCAACCTTCGCACGGCAGGAAGCCCTTCTGTGAATTGCTAAGACGCTTATTTCGGATCGACCACGTAAGCAGACGGTCTGCTAGAAGAGCAGCAAAGAGTTTGGGAGTCGTATCACCTAGCGCGAGCGGTCGCCAGTTCGAGAGATCGTCGCGATCACCCTTTTTGTGCACCAGCACGGTATTGGACTCCTTCCAGTTAGAGGGGACCCTCTCCAGACGTAGACAGGTGTTAAAAAGAGCGGTGAGCAGTAGGCACTCTGGTTCTGCCCTTCGCAGGTCATCGTAAGTCAGACCGTCAGGTCCAGGCGCGGAGTTTGACGTCCGCCGGAGCTTCTGGTCTACCTCACTCACCGTAAAGGGCCGAAGCAGAGCACCGTTGCTCGCCTCGTCTGGAGGTCCGTACGGAGGCGGAGGAGGTTGTGCTCCGAGTGGCGCAGACGGAGCGTACATATTCTCAAAGTGGGCCCAGATCCGTTCCCGAGACACTTGACAGTGCTGGGAGGGACCCAGGAGCACCTCTTGAACCGCGCGCCGCCTGTTAGCCCGGAACAGTCTTTGGATTCTAGTTGCCTCCTCCACCCGGTCACCTCTACCCGGAAGGGCCGGCCGTGGCTGTTGCCGACGCTGGTGTTGCATTTGTCGGTCATCGCGGCGATCCCTCGAACCGCGCCTGCGATCAGCTCCACGCCCCCCTCCCCCTCGGCCACCCCTGCCGCCGTTTACTCTGCTCCTCTGGACCCCCACCGCTTCTCCAGAGCCTTGGAAGAAGGCCGCGACTTGCGTCGCCGTCTCTTCCAGATCTTCGTGGGTGGCGGCCGCCTCCGCCTTGCCGATCAGCAAGTCCCTCGTAGCCGTCAGCGCATCCTCGGCACGAGGCCGGGGATCCCGCTGACGACGGAGGGCCTGACCAGCAGCCGTTGGCGACCGCCGCTCTGGAGCTGGTGGGTGTCGAGAGACCGCAGCCGATCCGTGACTACTCGCAGGACGGGTCGCTCGCCCCGAGGAAGCGAACGCTACCTCCCCTCCACCGGATCCGGATGCACCTCGCCGAGTCGCTCTACCTCCCCTTGATCCCACCCCCCTGGACTGGTTTGAAAACCCTACCCTTACTGTATTATTGTTATTTTCGTTTCCCCTGCGACCTGGCTCCCCCGTGGAGCACGACTGGGGCGTACCTGAAGAAATTTCAATATTTTCTATTAAATTATCTGAATTATCTGTATTATTTGTGTTATTAAAATTGTTATTGTCAAGGCTGTTCGACAGCAAGCTAAATCTATTATGTGAAATGTTAAGAGAAGTAAAATCATTGTCATTATTGTTTTTATCGCTCCCTGCAGACTTCCGGGGACCAGCCCCGAGGCCATGCCGAGAGGAATTTGGGGTTAGATTAAAATTGCTCTCTTTCGAGCGTCTTGCCTGAGCCGTTGTTGGGGACAGCCTGGTTCTTGGAGGAGCTCTTGGCGGGGACGGCGGTTCCTCTTCGGACGACGACTCTCCTGGTGACCGGGGCCCGCTCTGGTGTGATCTGCGGGCCCTTCTCGTTGATGCCTGCCACGGCGTTGTCGATGTTTCCCGTCCTGGGGTAGCCCTCGATGGACCGGCTACCCCGACTATGGCCACCGGGAGGAGCGCTGGAGCTGCTGGAGGTGGAGTTGCAGCTCTCGTCTCCTCCTGCCCTGCCCTGTAGAGCCGGGATGACATGATGGGCCTCCCTGATATGGTGGTGGTGACGGTGGTTGTCGTAGCAGTCTCAGGCAAAGTGAGGGGGCATGACAGTCCGCTCGCCGGGGTCCAGAGGTCCTCTACAATGGTTGGAAGTGTGAGGGGACCCCGGCTTTCCCTCGTCGGAGGGCTGCGCCTGGTCTCGGTCTTCTTCGGCGGTAGAGAAGTGGCTCTCGTAGCGGAGCGCAGCCCTCTGCGTGCTGACATAGTACCCCTCGCGGCCTGAGTAGACCGGCTGGTGCCTACTGCGGTCACTGCAGCGTAGGTGGGGGAGCTGCTCGTCCTTTTCTGCCCCGGCGGAGTTGGCCTCAGGGTGGTAGTTGCTAAGGGGCGCCTCGTAGAGCCTGTCACCGTTGGAGATTGTGTGGTGACAGGCGAGCGCCCCTTCGTCGACGCCGGGGCTATCTTCCTCACCGTTGCTACAGCTGTTCTAGGCACCGCGGCTCGCCTGGAGATGGAGTTGCGTTGAGCCGCTAGCCGGTCGCCCACCGGGACGCTGGAGGCCCTCCGGCTCCTCGTCATTGGACCTGCGTAGAAGGAGGGCAGGGACTCTCTGGGGGAGCTTGGATCGCTCCCCGTCGTCGTTGGGGTGGCCATGTCTGGCCGTGGCACTTCAGGTGTCGGAGTTGGAGTCGACACCTGGGATGTAGATGGCGTCGAGGTCGTCGTCTCTGCTGCGGGGCTCAAGGTGGAGTTGTCCCCGCGTCTGGCTGCAGCTATTGGCGATGGGTTGGTTGCTGCAGCCGTTGTTACCGCCGTCCGTTGGCTCCTCATTGCCGTTGCGGTTGATCGGCCGGTGGTGGCGGAGGCTGTCCCCCGTCCCGGTCCAGGCAATCTGTTTGAAATAAAATTATCGAGCCTCCCTCGGCTCGAGGTATTAGTCAAACTATTTACAATTAAACTAGGACTATCACAGACGTTCACAGTACGATTATCATTATTATTGGCGCCGGGCAATCGGACGGTGGCAGCTCTCGGAGCACGTGGAGCCGGATCCACAGCTTGGTGCCGCTTAGCGTAGTGCTGCCTCACCAGCTTCAGGCCATAGACCCCCTCGCCGATGAAGCAGCAGGCGGCACATTTTTTAACTATCAAACTGTTCGGGTGGTATTTCTTGGCATGCTTCACCAGCTCCCCGTGCCCTTTGAACACACCGCCCGTCTTCCGCCCGTGATTGTGTTCATAACAGAACGGGCACCGAAACTCCTCCGGGAACGGGAATTCTATTAAAATATCAATATTTGCATTATCATTTGAATTACTCATGGTGCTGCCCCGCGTTGGCTCAGTAGGCAGTTGGTGGGTATATAGAATAGAGGGTAATAGAATAGAGTGGGTAAGTAAAGAGGAATCGGAGGGTAAGAAGAGAAATAGCGACAGTCGGTATTACCTCCGGAGCGGCGAGAGAGTTACCGACCAGAGGGGGCGGATAGCCTTTGGTTCGCTGCGTCGAAGGTAATAGTTCGCGCTATCAGCTTCGACCGCTCGCCGCAGGGTGGCAGCAACGCGTCCGTCAGGACTTGCGAGAATTCCAGAGTCAGAATGCGCTAGACCTCTGCCTTGGACGGAACGCGGTGACGGACGGGATCTCGCAGCGCAGCTAGACTACGCTGTGAGACTTACACTTGTCTTGAGTCGCCTCAGCGTGGCTCGTCGGACCCGTTTTCACGAGGTCAATAATTGAATCAACGCTAAGGGTCTTCAAGGGTGCGTTTAGGGAGAGGAAGACGTAGCTCTTTCCTTAGCTCACCGTACCTTCAGAGCTAATTACTTAGTCAAAATAGCGGCACGGCGGCACAGGCGAGTTAGCCTAAGGTGACAGGTAGATGTGTAATGGCCGTCGGCAGGCGCGTGAGAGGCAAGAGAGAGGCCACCACGGCGCCACCTGTTGCCGGGGAAAAGAAGAAGAAGAAAGAACCACTTACCTTACCACCGCGCAGCAGCACCACCTATACCTACGAAGAAAGTCCCGTAGAAGCTTCGGCACCCGTTCCGGCAGATGGCGCTTGGATCGCTCCTCGGAATGAAAATTTTTGCAGAAGGCACTTTTTAACTTCTGATTTTTGGAAGTTGGCAGGGTTATTTATTTAAATAGTTTAATGGGCCGGACCTAACGGCACTGCAATGCTAGGCCAACCCGCGGCAGAGCCGGAGCAAGCCCCAGACACTCCGCCAACTTCCAAAAATCAGTTTAATATTCTGGCTCCTCAATGAGGAGCGTATCAGATATTAAGCTGATAAGAACAGATTAAAGGCGTTTATTTATCAAAACATGTTCCCCCGGGTTTACAATAGTGCACCCGGGGGTATCAGTACAATTTATCGCCTTTACGGCGAGGGCTATATAATTAATTTAATTTGGCTTATAGTCCAGTGGACTCAGTCTTTGGGTTTCAGTTATTTAGGGTTTCCAGGGCCTGGTGGTGAGTAATGAGATGGATGATGGTGGTGAATGAGGCGAGTAAAGTGATGATACATAGAGTGGGAGTCAAAGGGGTTAAAAATAAATGTGAGGACAGAACAGGTGTAAAGTATAAGAATTATCAAGAAATAAAAACAGACAGATACAATAATAAGAAGTGTAAAATACAGTCAAAAATAAATAATAAATAGAATGATGAAAACGGAGTCTAGTATGAGATGAATGGATGAGATGCGGATCTTGGTTAGTATATGTCTGTAAAAATCAATAAATAAAAGCCAGGCCCTGGTCCCTCGCTGGCTAAATTAAAATATATATAGGACCAGTACTGGTCCTGTGTCAGGTACGATTGAGTAGAGTCAAAATTAAATAAAATAAGGACCAGTACTGGTCCTAAGTCAGGTATCGTTGTGCTTAATAATATCCGTAGCTACCTGTGGAGCGAGGGAGGCTGTTCCTTATGGCCTTTGGTCTGGGGGTGGTCCCGGGTTACCCGCAGGGAGCTCGTCATTAATTCTATACTGGCGTACGCCCGAGACGTGCTCCACGTATATATCCCGCCCCCATTTAATGGTCTCCGACACAATGAGCCTTCGCATTAATTGTGCATATTTAGAGCTTATTCTCAATTGTTTTAAAACAGGCTCATTGGCCGGATCCCATGAGCCGAGGGCACCGACGACGATCGCAGAGACCGTCACGCGATAGCCGTGCCTGTGCAATTCATCGGCCAGGGGTTTGTATTTGAGGATTTTCCTCGCCCTGGCCTCCTCGAACGCTACATAGTTGTTTTCAAAAGGCACGGTGATATCGACGATGACGATACTCTTTGAGGGCTCGTGCCTGACCACAATGTCAGGGCGGAGAGCCCCCAGCTCGCCGTCGACACCCTCAACCCGTCTGTTTACCCTTATGTCCCCTGGAAGGCGGCAGGCCTTCGCGATACGATTGACGACGGCGTCGTGTCTGTGTTGCCTGGCCGCCGAGTGCGGCCCGCAGTGGTTGAGGACGTGGGGAAGGCTCTCCAGGTCGTGCCCGCAGCGCCGGCAACGCTTATCCCCGTCACCCCAACGTCTTGCTCCGTTAAGAGGCAAGACATCGAGGCGCGCACGGTGGATAAAACGCCAATCAGCGAAGCGGGTGAAACTGCCGCCACGAAGGAAATGATTCGACACGTTTGACCGTGCCGAGACCTGGAAAACCTTCCCCTGGTCCGGTTTACGTTTGAGCCTAGTCGCGTAAAATTCTGTCACTGCCAGCCGCAATCGGCGGATGACCTGATCGCGTGACTCTGGGGACACCGTCGTCTCCCGCTCGCCCGAGCCTCTCATCGTCAGCACCAGTTCCTCTCTTATCTCCGACCACTTCCAAGTGGCTGCGATCTTATCCTTGGATCTCCGGGTCGCATTCCGAGCCCTCGACCACAGTGAAGAAATGTCCCCCCCGTCGCGTGCGAACTCCCCCTCCAGCGAACCGGAGAGGTAAGTTGCGAGATCATGATTGTTCGGGGCTCTACCTATTTTCATGGCTACCGCATGCCTCAGCGATGCCCAGGCCAATGACCTGACCACCGCATCATCCACCGTCAACAGGCGGTAGGCATGAGCGATGGACAGGGCATCAGCCATGTCTGCAAGTGGGAGCAGCCCACAGCCCCCCCGGCTGGGAGGGAGGTAGACTGGCTCGGCGCTGGCGCGCTGAGGCAGGTGGAGCCATGATTTTACCGTTTTTCTGATAATTTTATCGGCTTCTTTTAGGGGACCTTTCTCCACTAGTGCACCCCGCAGCAGGAATTCCAGGCGTGGCACCAAAAAGGTAGCCACGGTCTCGGCCTTCTGCCAGGGGGTGAGAAGAGACCCGTCGACGGCGCGGAGATCCCGGAGAAGATCGTCGATGGTCAATAACGGAGTCTGTCTAACTTGGAAACCGGTGGGGACTCCGAGATGCTGGTAAGGCTCGCCGGCTGCCAGGGCCCTTATTTCTTCGCCTTGGAGGGTGAAGCGGGTGGGCATGACCCTGCGAGTGCCTCTGCAATTCTGATGTAGTGTTGCACACTTCGCAGGGTTGAACCGAAGTCCGATCCCACCAGCCGCAGCCTCCACTTTTCTTAGTAATTCGACCATACCCTCGGTGGAATCTGAAATGAGAGCCAGGTCATCAGCGTATGCTAATATTTGGTGTCGATGGCCATGCAGCGTGTAACCCGCAGGTGAGTCGGCGACTGCACGCAGCACCGGCTCGAGAGCGAGGTTAAACGCCGCAGGGCTCATCGGGCACCCTTGTTTAACCCCCGATTGTATTTGTATTGGTTCAGTGAGCCCCTCGGCGGTGCGCACCCGGGTGGTGCAGCCATCATACATACTCTCCACTATGTTTTGGAGAGCGGAAGGAGCGCCCGCCTCCCCCAAGGCACGGTAGATAGCGGCATGGGGGACCGAACCAAACGCGTTGGTCAAATCCAGCCAAGCCACCACCACCTGACGGCCCCCCCTGCGAGCGTCGTTGAGGACCTCCTGCAGCACATAGTTGTGCTCGTAGCAACCTTCGCACGGCAGGAAGCCCTTCTGTGAATTGCTAAGACGCTTATTTCGGGTCGACCACGTAAGCAGACGGTCTGCTAGAAGAGCAGCAAAGAGTTTGGGAGTCGTATCACCTAGCGCGAGCGGTCGCCAGTTCGAGAGATCGTCGCGATCACCCTTTTTGTGCACCAGCACGGTATTAGACTCCTTCCAGTTAGAGGGGACCCTCTCCAGACGTAGACAGGTGTTAAAAAGAGCGGCGAGCAGTAGGCACTCTGGTTCTGCCCTTCGCAGGTCATCGTAAGTCAGACCGTCAGGTCCAGGCGCGGAGTTTGACGTCCGCCGGAGCTTCTGGTCTACCTCACTCACCGTAAAGGGCCGAAGCAGAGCACCGTTGCTCGCCTCGTCTGGAGGTCCGTACGGAGGCGGAGGAGGTTGTGCTCCGAGTGGCGCAGACGGAGCGTACATATTCTCAAAGTGGGCCCAGATCCGTTCCCGAGACACTTGACAGTGCTGGGAGGGACCCAGGAGCACCTCTTGAACCGCGCGCCGCCTGTTAGCCCGGAACAGTCTTTGGATTCTAGTTGCCTCCTCCACCCGGTCACCTCTACCCGGAAGGGCCGGCCGTGGCTGTTGCCGACGCTGGTGTTGCATTTGTCGGTCATCGCGGCGATCCCTCGAACCGCGCCTGCGATCAGCTCCACGCCCCCCTCCCCCTCGGCCACCCCTGCCGCCGTTTACTCTGCTCCTCTGGACCCCCACCGCTTCTCCAGAGCCTTGGAAGAAGGCCGCGACTTGCGTCGCCGTCTCTTCCAGATCTTCGTGGGTGGCGGCCGCCTCCGCCTTGCCGATCAGCAAGTCCCTCGTAGCCGTCAGCGCATCCTCGGCACGAGGCCGGGGATCCCGCTGACGACGGAGGGCCTGACCAGCAGCCGTTGGCGACCGCCGCTCTGGAGCTGGTGGGTGTCGAGAGACCGCAGCCGATCCGTGACTACTCGCAGGACGGGTCGCTCGCCCCGAGGAAGCGAACGCTACCTCCCCTCCACCGGATCCGGATGCACCTCGCCGAGTCGCTCTACCTCCCCTTGATCCCACCCCCCTGGACTGGTTTGAAAACCCTACCCTTACTGTATTATTGTTATTTTCGTTTCCCCTGCGACCTGGCTCCCCCGTGGAGCACGACTGGGGCGTACCTGAAGAAATTTCAATATTTTCTATTAAATTATCTGAATTATCTATATTATTTGTGTTATTAAAATTGTTATTGTCAAGGCTGTTCGACAGCAAGCTAAATCTATTATGTGAAATGTTAAGAGAAGTGAAATCATTGTCATTATTGTTTTTATCGCTCCCTGCAGACTTCCGGGGACCAGCCCCGAGGCCATGCCGAGAGGAATTTGGGGTTAGATTAAAATTGCTCTCTTTCGAGCGTCTTGCCTGAGCCGTTGTTGGGGACAGCCTGGTTCTTGGAGGAGCTCTTGGCGGGGACGGCGGTTCCTCTTCGGACGACGACTCTCCTGGTGACCGGGGCCCGCTCTGGTGTGATCTGCGGGCCCTTCTCGTTGATGCCTGCCACGGCGTTGTCGATGTTTCCCGTCCTGGGGTAGCCCTCGATGGACCGGCTACCCCGACTATGGCCACCGGGAGGAGCGCTGGAGCTGCTGGAGGTGGAGTTGCAGCTCTCGTCTCCTCCTGCCCTGCCCTGTAGAGCCGGGATGACATGATGGGCCTCCCTGATATGGTGGTGGTGACGGTGGTTGTCGTAGCAGTCTCAGGCAAAGTGAGGGGGCATGACAGTCCGCTCGCCGGGGTCCAGAGGTCCTCTACAATGGTTGGAAGTGTGAGGGGACCCCGGCTTTCCCTCGTCGGAGGGCTGCGCCTGGTCTCGGTCTTCTTCGGCGGTAGAGAAGTGGCTCTCGTAGCGGAGCGCAGCCCTCTGCGTGCTGACATAGTACCCCTCGCGGCCTGAGTAGACCGGCTGGTGCCTACTGCGGTCACTGCAGCGTAGGTGGGGGAGCTGCTCGTCCTTTTCTGCCCCGGCGGAGTTGGCCTCAGGGTGGTAGTTGCTAAGGGGCGCCTCGTAGAGCCTGTCACCGTTGGAGATTGTGTGGTGACAGGCGAGCGCCCCTTCGTCGACGCCGGGGCTATCTTCCTCACCGTTGCTACAGCTGTTCTAGGCACCGCGGCTCGCCTGGAGATGGAGTTGCGTTGAGCCGCTAGCCGGTCGCCCACCGGGACGCTGGAGGCCCTCCGGCTCCTCGTCATTGGACCTGCGTAGAAGGAGGGCAGGGACTCTCTGGGGGAGCTTGGATCGCTCCCCGTCGTCGTTGGGGTGGCCATGTCTGGCCGTGGCACTTCAGGTGTCGGAGTTGGAGTCGACACCTGGGATGTAGATGGCGTCGAGGTCGTCGTCTCTGCTGCGGGGCTCAAGGTGGAGTTGTCCCCGCGTCTGGCTGCAGCTATTGGCGATGGGTTGGTTGCTGCAGCCGTTGTTACCGCCGTCCGTTGGCTCCTCATTGCCGTTGCGGTTGATCGGCCGGTGGTGGCGGAGGCTGTCCCCCGTCCCGGTCCAGGCAATCTGTTTGAAATAAAATTGTCGAGCCTCCCTCGGCTCGAGGTATTAGTCAAACTATTTACAATTAAACTAGGACTATCACAGACGTTCACAGTACGATTATCATTATTATTGGCGCCGGGCAATCGGACGGTGGCAGCTCTCGGAGCACGTGGAGCCGGATCCACAGCTTGGTGCCGCTTAGCGTAGTGCTGCTTCACCAGCTTCAGGCCATAGACCCCCTCGCCGATGAAGCAGCAGGCGGCACATTTTTTAACTATCAAACTGTTCGGGTGGTATTTCTTGGCATGCTTCACCAGCTCCCCGTGCCCTTTGAACACACCGCCCGTCTTCCGCCCGTGATTGTGTTCATAACAGAACGGGCACCGAAACTCCTCCGGGAACGGGAATTCTATTAAAATATCAATATTTGCATTATCATTTGAATTACTCATGGTGCTGCCCCGCGTTGGCTCAGTAGGCAGTTGGTGGGTATATAGAATAGAGGGTAATAGAATAGAGTGGGTAAGTAAAGAGGAATCGGAGGGTAAGAAGAGAAATAGCGACAGTCGGTATTACCTCCGGAGCGGCGAGAGAGTTACCGACCAGAGGGGGCGGATAGCCTTTGGTTCGCTGCGTCGAAGGTAATAGTTCGCGCTATCAGCTTCGACCGCTCGCCGCAGGGTGGCAGCAACGCGTCCGTCAGGACTTGCGAGAATTCCAGAGTCAGAATGCGCTAGACCTCTGCCTTGGACGGAACGCGGTGACGGACGGGATCTCGCAGCGCAGCTAGACTACGCTGTGAGACTTACACTTGTCTTGAGTCGCCTCAGCGTGGCTCGTCGGACCCGTTTTCACGAGGTCAATAATTGAATCAACGCTAAGGGTCTTCAAGGGTGCGTTTAGGGAGAGGAAGACGTAGCTCTTTCCTTAGCTCACCGTACCTTCAGAGCTAATTACTTAGTCAAAATAGCGGCACGGCGGCACAGGCGAGTTAGCCTAAGGTGACAGGTAGATGTGTAATGGCCGTCGGCAGGCGCGTGAGAGGCAAGAGAGAGGCCACCACGGCGCCACCTGTTGCCGGGGAAAAGAAGAAGAAGAAAGAACCACTTACCTTACCACCGCGCAGCAGCACCACCTATACCTACGAAGAAAGTCCCGTAGAAGCTTCGGCACCCGTTCCGGCAGATGGCGCTTGGATCGCTCCTCGGAATGAAAATTTTTGCAGAAGGCACTTTTTAACTTCTGATTTTTGGAAGTTGGCAGGGTTATTTATTTAAATAGTTTAATGGGCCGGACCTAACGGCACTGCAATGCTAGGCCAACCCGCGGCAGAGCCGGAGCAAGCCCCAGACACTCCGCCAACTTCCAAAAATCAGTTTAATATTCTGGCTCCTCAATGAGGAGCGTATCAGATATTAAGCTGATAAGAACAGATTAAAGGCGTTTATTTATCAAAACATGTTCCCCCGGGTTTACAATAGTGCACCCGGGGGTATCAGTACAATTTATCGCCTTTACGGCGAGGGCTATATAATTAATTTAATTTGGCTTATAGTCCAGTGGACTCAGTCTTTGGGTTTCAGTTATTTAGGGTTTCCAGGGCCTGGTGGTGAGTAATGAGATGGATGATGGTGGTGAATGAGGCGAGTAAAGTGATGATACATAGAGTGGGAGTCAAAGGGGTTAAAAATAAATGTGAGGACAGAACAGGTGTAAAGTATAAGAATTATCAAGAAATAAAAACAGACAGATACAATAATAAGAAGTGTAAAATACAGTCAAAAATAAATAATAAATAGAATGATGAAAACGGAGTCTAGTATGAGATGAATGGATGAGATGCGGATCTTGGTTAGTATATGTCTGTAAAAATCAATAAATAAAAGCCAGGCCCTGGTCCCTCGCTGGCTAAATTAAAATATATATAGGACCAGTACTGGTCCTGTGTCAGGTACGATTGAGTAGAGTCAAAATTAAATAAAATAAGGACCAGTACTGGTCCTAAGTCAGGTATCGTTGTGCTTAATAATATCCGTAGCTACCTGTGGAGCGAGGGAGGCTGTTCCTTATGGCCTTTGGTCTGGGGGTGGTCCCGGGTTACCCGCAGGGAGCTCGTCATTAATTCTATACTGGCGTACGCCCGAGACGTGCTCCACGTATATATCCCGCCCCCATTTAATGGTCTCCGACACAATGAGCCTTCGCATTAATTGTGCATATTTAGAGCTTATTCTCAATTGTTTTAAAACAGGCTCATTGGCCGGATCCCATGAGCCGAGGGCACCGACGACGATCGCAGAGACCGTCACGCGATAGCCGTGCCTGTGCAATTCATCGGCCAGGGGTTTGTATTTGAGGATTTTCCTCGCCCTGGCCTCCTCGAACGCTACATAGTTGTTTTCAAAAGGCACGGTGATATCGACGATGACGATACTCTTTGAGGGCTCGTGCCTGACCACAATGTCAGGGCGGAGAGCCCCCAGCTCGCCGTCGACACCCTCAACCCGTCTGTTTACCCTTATGTCCCCTGGAAGGCGGCAGGCCTTCGCGATACGATTGACGACGGCGTCGTGTCTGTGTTGCCTGGCCGCCGAGTGCGGCCCGCAGTGGTTGAGGACGTGGGGAAGGCTCTCCAGGTCGTGCCCGCAGCGCCGGCAACGCTTATCCCCGTCACCCCAACGTCTTGCTCCGTTAAGAGGCAAGACATCGAGGCGCGCACGGTGGATAAAACGCCAATCAGCGAAGCGGGTGAAACTGCCGCCACGAAGGAAATGATTCGACACGTTTGACCGTGCCGAGACCTGGAAAACCTTCCCCTGGTCCGGTTTACGTTTGAGCCTAGTCGCGTAAAATTCTGTCACTGCCAGCCGCAATCGGCGGATGACCTGATCGCGTGACTCTGGGGACACCGTCGTCTCCCGCTCGCCCGAGCCTCTCATCGTCAGCACCAGTTCCTCTCTTATCTCCGACCACTTCCAAGTGGCTGCGATCTTATCCTTGGATCTCCGGGTCGCATTCCGAGCCCTCGACCACAGTGAAGAAATGTCCCCCCCGTCGCGTGCGAACTCCCCCTCCAGCGAACCGGAGAGGTAAGTTGCGAGATCATGATTGTTCGGGGCTCTACCTATTTTCATGGCTACCGCATGCCTCAGCGATGCCCAGGCCAATGACCTGACCACCGCATCATCCACCGTCAACAGGCGGTAGGCATGAGCGATGGACAGGGCATCAGCCATGTCTGCAAGTGGGAGCAGCCCACAGCCCCCCCGGCTGGGAGGGAGGTAGACTGGCTCGGCGCTGGCGCGCTGAGGCAGGTGGAGCCATGATTTTACCGTTTTTCTGATAATTTTATCGGCTTCTTTTAGGGGACCTTTCTCCACTAGTGCACCCCGCAGCAGGAATTCCAGGCGTGGCACCAAAAAGGTAGCCACGGTCTCGGCCTTCTGCCAGGGGGTGAGAAGAGACCCGTCGACGGCGCGGAGATCCCGGAGAAGATCGTCGATGGTCAATAACGGAGTCTGTCTAACTTGGAAACCGGTGGGGACTCCGAGATGCTGGTAAGGCTCGCCGGCTGCCAGGGCCCTTATTTCTTCGCCTTGGAGGGTGAAGCGGGTGGGCATGACCCTGCGAGTGCCTCTGCAATTCTGATGTAGTGTTGCACACTTCGCAGGGTTGAACCGAAGTCCGATCCCACCAGCCGCAGCCTCCACTTTTCTTAGTAATTCGACCATACCCTCGGTGGAATCTGAAATGAGAGCCAGGTCATCAGCGTATGCTAATATTTGGTGTCGATGGCCATGCAGCGTGTAACCCGCAGGTGAGTCGGCGACTGCACGCAGCACCGGCTCGAGAGCGAGGTTAAACGCCGCAGGGCTCATCGGGCACCCTTGTTTAACCCCCGATTGTATTTGTATTGGTTCAGTGAGCCCCTCGGCGGTGCGCACCCGGGTGGTGCAGCCATCATACATACTCTCCACTATGTTTTGGAGAGCGGAAGGAGCGCCCGCCTCCCCCAAGGCACGGTAGATAGCGGCATGGGGGACCGAACCAAACGCGTTGGTCAAATCCAGCCAAGCCACCACCACCTGACGGCCCCCCCTGCGAGCGTCGTTGAGGACCTCCTGCAGCACATAGTTGTGCTCGTAGCAACCTTCGCACGGCAGGAAGCCCTTCTGTGAATTGCTAAGACGCTTATTTCGGGTCGACCACGTAAGCAGACGGTCTGCTAGAAGAGCAGCAAAGAGTTTGGGAGTCGTATCACCTAGCGCGAGCGGTCGCCAGTTCGAGAGATCGTCGCGATCACCCTTTTTGTGCACCAGCACGGTATTAGACTCCTTCCAGTTAGAGGGGACCCTCTCCAGACGTAGACAGGTGTTAAAAAGAGCGGTGAGCAGTAGGCACTCTGGTTCTGCCCTTCGCAGGTCATCGTAAGTCAGACCGTCAGGTCCAGGCGCGGAGTTTGACGTCCGCCGGAGCTTCTGGTCTACCTCACTCACCGTAAAGGGCCGAAGCAGAGCACCGTTGCTCGCCTCGTCTGGAGGTCCGTACGGAGGCGGAGGAGGTTGTGCTCCGAGTGGCGCAGACGGAGCGTACATATTCTCAAAGTGGGCCCAGATCCGTTCCCGAGACACTTGACAGTGCTGGGAGGGACCCAGGAGCACCTCTTGAACCGCGCGCCGCCTGTTAGCCCGGAACAGTCTTTGGATTCTAGTTGCCTCCTCCACCCGGTCACCTCTACCCGGAAGGGCCGGCCGTGGCTGTTGCCGACGCTGGTGTTGCATTTGTCGGTCATCGCGGCGATCCCTCGAACCGCGCCTGCGATCAGCTCCACGCCCCCCTCCCCCTCGGCCACCCCTGCCGCCGTTTACTCTGCTCCTCTGGACCCCCACCGCTTCTCCAGAGCCTTGGAAGAAGGCCGCGACTTGCGTCGCCGTCTCTTCCAGATCTTCGTGGGTGGCGGCCGCCTCCGCCTTGCCGATCAGCAAGTCCCTCGTAGCCGTCAGCGCATCCTCGGCACGAGGCCGGGGATCCCGCTGACGACGGAGGGCCTGACCAGCAGCCGTTGGCGACCGCCGCTCTGGAGCTGGTGGGTGTCGAGAGACCGCAGCCGATCCGTGACTACTCGCAGGACGGGTCGCTCGCCCCGAGGAAGCGAACGCTACCTCCCCTCCACCGGATCCGGATGCACCTCGCCGAGTCGCTCTACCTCCCCTTGATCCCACCCCCCTGGACTGGTTTGAAAACCCTACCCTTACTGTATTATTGTTATTTTCGTTTCCCCTGCGACCTGGCTCCCCCGTGGAGCACGACTGGGGCGTACCTGAAGAAATTTCAATATTTTCTATTAAATTATCTGAATTATCTATATTATTTGTGTTATTAAAATTGTTATTGTCAAGGCTGTTCGACAGCAAGCTAAATCTATTATGTGAAATGTTAAGAGAAGTAAAATCATTGTCATTATTGTTTTTATCGCTCCCTGCAGACTTCCGGGGACCAGCCCCGAGGCCATGCCGAGAGGAATTTGGGGTTAGATTAAAATTGCTCTCTTTCGAGCGTCTTGCCTGAGCCGTTGTTGGGGACAGCCTGGTTCTTGGAGGAGCTCTTGGCGGGGACGGCGGTTCCTCTTCGGACGACGACTCTCCTGGTGACCGGGGCCCGCTCTGGTGTGATCTGCGGGCCCTTCTCGTTGATGCCTGCCACGGCGTTGTCGATGTTTCCCGTCCTGGGGTAGCCCTCGATGGACCGGCTACCCCGACTATGGCCACCGGGAGGAGCGCTGGAGCTGCTGGAGGTGGAGTTGCAGCTCTCGTCTCCTCCTGCCCTGCCCTGTAGAGCCGGGATGACATGATGGGCCTCCCTGATATGGTGGTGGTGACGGTGGTTGTCGTAGCAGTCTCAGGCAAAGTGAGGGGGCATGACAGTCCGCTCGCCGGGGTCCAGAGGTCCTCTACAATGGTTGGAAGTGTGAGGGGACCCCGGCTTTCCCTCGTCGGAGGGCTGCGCCTGGTCTCGGTCTTCTTCGGCGGTAGAGAAGTGGCTCTCGTAGCGGAGCGCAGCCCTCTGCGTGCTGACATAGTACCCCTCGCGGCCTGAGTAGACCGGCTGGTGCCTACTGCGGTCACTGCAGCGTAGGTGGGGGAGCTGCTCGTCCTTTTCTGCCCCGGCGGAGTTGGCCTCAGGGTGGTAGTTGCTAAGGGGCGCCTCGTAGAGCCTGTCACCGTTGGAGATTGTGTGGTGACAGGCGAGCGCCCCTTCGTCGACGCCGGGGCTATCTTCCTCACCGTTGCTACAGCTGTTCTAGGCACCGCGGCTCGCCTGGAGATGGAGTTGCGTTGAGCCGCTAGCCGGTCGCCCACCGGGACGCTGGAGGCCCTCCGGCTCCTCGTCATTGGACCTGCGTAGAAGGAGGGCAGGGACTCTCTGGGGGAGCTTGGATCGCTCCCCGTCGTCGTTGGGGTGGCCATGTCTGGCCGTGGCACTTCAGGTGTCGGAGTTGGAGTCGACACCTGGGATGTAGATGGCGTCGAGGTCGTCGTCTCTGCTGCGGGGCTCAAGGTGGAGTTGTCCCCGCGTCTGGCTGCAGCTATTGGCGATGGGTTGGTTGCTGCAGCCGTTGTTACCGCCGTCCGTTGGCTCCTCATTGCCGTTGCGGTTGATCGGCCGGTGGTGGCGGAGGCTGTCCCCCGTCCCGGTCCAGGCAATCTGTTTGAAATAAAATTGTCGAGCCTCCCTCGGCTCGAGGTATTAGTCAAACTATTTACAATTAAACTAGGACTATCACAGACGTTCACAGTACGATTATCATTATTATTGGCGCCGGGCAATCGGACGGTGGCAGCTCTCGGAGCACGTGGAGCCGGATCCACAGCTTGGTGCCGCTTAGCGTAGTGCTGCTTCACCAGCTTCAGGCCATAGACCCCCTCGCCGATGAAGCAGCAGGCGGCACATTTTTTAACTATCAAACTGTTCGGGTGGTATTTCTTGGCATGCTTCACCAGCTCCCCGTGCCCTTTGAACACACCGCCCGTCTTCCGCCCGTGATTGTGTTCATAACAGAACGGGCACCGAAACTCCTCCGGGAACGGGAATTCTATTAAAATATCAATATTTGCATTATCATTTGAATTACTCATGGTGCTGCCCCGCGTTGGCTCAGTAGGCAGTTGGTGGGTATATAGAATAGAGGGTAATAGAATAGAGTGGGTAAGTAAAGAGGAATCGGAGGGTAAGAAGAGAAATAGCGACAGTCGGTATTACCTCCGGAGCGGCGAGAGAGTTACCGACCAGAGGGGGCGGATAGCCTTTGGTTCGCTGCGTCGAAGGTAATAGTTCGCGCTATCAGCTTCGACCGCTCGCCGCAGGGTGGCAGCAACGCGTCCGTCAGGACTTGCGAGAATTCCAGAGTCAGAATGCGCTAGACCTCTGCCTTGGACGGAACGCGGTGACGGACGGGATCTCGCAGCGCAGCTAGACTACGCTGTGAGACTTACACTTGTCTTGAGTCGCCTCAGCGTGGCTCGTCGGACCCGTTTTCACGAGGTCAATAATTGAATCAACGCTAAGGGTCTTCAAGGGTGCGTTTAGGGAGAGGAAGACGTAGCTCTTTCCTTAGCTCACCGTACCTTCAGAGCTAATTACTTAGTCAAAATAGCGGCACGGCGGCACAGGCGAGTTAGCCTAAGGTGACAGGTAGATGTGTAATGGCCGTCGGCAGGCGCGTGAGAGGCAAGAGAGAGGCCACCACGGCGCCACCTGTTGCCGGGGAAAAGAAGAAGAAGAAAGAACCACTTACCTTACCACCGCGCAGCAGCACCACCTATACCTACGAAGAAAGTCCCGTAGAAGCTTCGGCACCCGCTCCGGTAGATGGCGCTTGGATCGCTCCTCGGAATAAAAAATTTTTGCAGAAGGCACTTTTTAACTTCTGATTTTTGGAAGTTGGCAGGGTTATTTATTTAAATAGTTTAATGGGCCGGACCTAACGGCACTGCAATGCTAGGCCAACCCGCGGCAGAGCCGGAGCAAGCCCCAGACACTCCGCCAACTTCCAAAAATCAGTTTAATATTCTGGCTCCTCAATGAGGAGCGTATCAGATATTAAGCTGATAAGAACAGATACTACACTTTGATCTTAGCCAAGAGGCCGAGAAGCGATGCTGTACAGTAGTTTTGGAGCATGTAATATGGCTTGAAGAAGTCTACTTTAATCGCGAGAAAGATACGACTCGTAGCGGTGAAAGTTGGTACCAGCCGAACGGGCCGCTGTGGGCCGCTGGCTTAGCGGCAATCTGACACTCGATATGGCGGCGTTTGAGTACATCAGTGGGAGAAAAGTATAGTTAAGCGGGTTAAGCGTAATGTCAAATATGATATGTCAAAGTGAAATGCCAAAATGGTAATGGATTGTCGCTTTTGTGGTAAAAGAGCAGATAAAAGTGCTGCGGGCAGAACATTTCATCAGTAAGTACACAAATGGATTACAATTGTGGTCATTATTTATTTTCCACAAGGTTAGGGTTAGGTTACTTTGTTTACGTTGCATTATGCTGCTAGATATTTCTTAAGGACATTGAATATCACGTACAGATTAGTATTATTCATCAGTGTCCATTTATTTATATGTATAGAATACGGGTGTATTAAGGTGGTTCTTTCGGTACAGTCCCACTAAACGTGGGTTTCAGACGTTTCAGAGAAGATTTTGAATACTTCTCGATTGGAAAAAAATCTGAAAAAAATCAAGCATTTGCCAGGTATGAAAAAACGCAATTTTCAAAAAGTTGATAAAATTCGTAAAAAATTCATACGTATTTAGAAAAATTGACAAATTATTTTCACCTGATAAAAAAGTTGGGTCACTGGCTAATTTCTTGAACAGTTTTTCATTCCATCAATTTGTTGATAACTTTTTTGAATTATTATTACGCAAAATCAATCTCCTGAGGATCTTCTACCTGCTTGACTTCTTTCAGATTTCTTTTTCCCACCGAGAAGTAATCAAAATCTTCTCTGAAACCCACGTTTGGCGGGACTGTACCGGAGGAACCACCTTAAGGGGACCAGTATATCGCGATTCAGAATTCAATAGTTTGGAATCCGGGCTGGAAACAATGAGTGAAGGAAATTTGAAAATTCCATTCTTCGGCCACGTAATTTGCTAATAAGTGAAAAGGAAATATCAATTTTTTGGAAAATCGACTATTTTTTCTATGACAAATTTATTCAATTAATTTCCCTCACTCATATTATGACGACGCAGCTTTTTAACAATTTTGAATCTAGAGAAGTCGAATCGCATCAACGCTATGCCTGGAATCGGGCAGCAGGTGTTTTGAGATGAGACGATTATAATGGTGTGAAATGAACTTGGGTGAAGAAACCAATTGATTTTAGACTATGTTTAATTTTTTCAATCGTGACATACTTGTCCCCTTAACTTGATCCTCTGAATTACATTGATCGTTGTTCGCTTTGTACAGCTTTCCATTACATCACCCTGAGCTGCTACAATTATGGCTTGAAAACATTAATCTGGGCTCGAATTTCACTCCTACCAAGACGATGAGGTTGTGCTCCGACCACTTTCGCGAAGAATGTTTTCAGACAAGAAAGACTGGTGTTAAATTAGTTCACGGAAGCGTCCCAACCATCTTTGGAACTTACAAGTCAGCGTGTGCATACTGTTCTGCTGTGAAGACCAACGAAGATCAGCGTTCATTTCACAAGTAATTCACATTTCCAATTAATGAATCAAGCATTTTGCTGTATAAAAGAATGGAATAATAGTAAGTTTCATTGAACATACGGGTGGATTTCAAGAAGTGGGCCAAAATAGTCTGACAATTCAGAAGAAAACAACATTGACATTTCATTAGAGTAGTATACATTTTCTAATCCTGTGAGGCCCCTACTTCAAATATTTGACACACGCAACGCTCTTTTTGAATGGAATTTTGTAATATTTCACAATATTTATTAGAAAACTACACTTTATTCATAAACGGAATATTTTTTCTAGAGTGCGATGTTTGTATTTTTCATGTAAAGTAAACCTACTAGATTGAAATTGATACCTTTTTAGCTTTTCATAAACACGTTAAGAATACTAAAGATTCAAAAGAAGGAGTGTCGCCGAAATTACATACGCGTCACAGAAATTACTTCTTACGGCATGTTGTGGCAGAATAATAAGCCTTTTATGGAACAAAATGAAATATTTATTGAAATAGTTACATAGAAAGGAACTTCACGGAGTGTGCATTTTGACGTTAAAATATTTCGCGCCAATTTCTATATACAGTAAGAATATCAACATTGAAGATAGCTCACACAAACAAGCAAGATATCACATGAAAAATAGAATATTGTAATTCCCATAATAAATAATCGGTTTAGTCCAGTCGCCGAAATTACGGTGAATAAGTGTGACAAGCAAATTATTGCTCAATAAACTTTGTTTTGTCTGTAAAGCATAAAATAATGGAGAACTTATCGTACGGAGCCGATATCACATACACATCCAGAGACCATTGACAGCTACAACATACCACTAGCACTTCCTACCGAGTGTGTGTAATAGTAAACTTGAACCGTCGCCGAGATTACTAATAAAGTAGTTACCCAGGTTTTCTCTCACTTTTCTCACGTTTGGTTGAATACTTTTCAAAACTGCTTGTCTTTCATGTAAACTTAGGTCTTAGAGACTTGAAATTAATAAGTACAAAGTGCTCAGACATAGCATGCCATTTTTTACAAACGTGTAAAGTTGAGAAACGGACTTTACGTCACGTCGCCGAAATTAAATTTTGACTGTTTAAAAGTTAAAAAAGGAATGTTAATCTGCTTTGAAATGCTCTACGATTTTTTTCTAAGTAAAGTAAACCAGCTTACACAAAAAAAAAAAAAATAAAATAATCAGGCATATTTAGATGAACATATTAGAAATAGGAAGTGGTTTCACATTTTGGCGCACTTCTTTAAATCCACCCATACAGTTATAAAGTTTGTTTGCTCTTAGATTTCCTCTGCAAAATCCAAGGTTGCTGGAAAAGTGGATCGCAGCAATTGGAAAAGAAAATTATAAACCCAGTGAGACAAGTCAACTTTGTTCTAATCATTTTGCAAGCAAATGTTTCCGACCTTCTGGTTATGGGACCTCCCAGCGACTCAGGAAAAATGCAGTCCCAACAATATTTTCGCCTGTGATATCTGAAGGTAAAAGAAAATACATTCAATGTATTACTGAAACGTCAAACTTTAATCATGTCCATTAATTCAAAATATTCATGGCAGGAACGGCTGTGGTGACGGAAAAGAGAGCCCAGGATTCATCACAGGGAGGACCGCCTGTAAAATATGAGCGAACAGACAGTCAAAGGGTATCAGCTCCACACACGAAAGAAGATTTTGTCTTTACTAGGCATTTGACTGATGTCCCAGCTTTTGAACAGGAATGTGAATCTATGGATGCGTCACATCCAGTAGAGCCAGTTCCTGCAGCTGTTCCAATGGAAATCCCTCCATCCGTTCCAACGGAAAGACCAACTCCAGTACTACCAACTACACCGAAGCACAATGGGCAACCAACAACCTCCGGCACTGCGAGACATATTGTTAACCACGATCACCATTACGAGACCACACCAAAAACGCTACGGAAGAAACTTGCATTATCGAGAATCAAAATCGAGACTCTACAGAAAGAAGCAAGGGTTCATAAGCAAAAAATCACCAGAATGAAAAAGAAGATTTCCTGGCTCAAAGATATTGTGAGTGAATTGCGTAGAACTCAAGCTCTCCCAGATTCAGGACTCGCATGCTTAGATTCCATAGCTGACACTGATGTTAGTCAATTCCTAAAACGTTATGCAAAAAATCAGAAGAATGTGAGCGAGAAGAAACCACTTCCTAAAAAAAAACAATGAGGTTGAAGTTCGTTACGTTAACGTAACAGAATATTCGTTGAAGAAATGCAACATTTCATGATTCAAATGTTGTTAGAATTGTGAAATATGCGAGATAAACATGTTTCACACAATTTGAGGAATTATGCACCGTTCTTGATCCATTTGAAACGTTCGAGCCTTGAATTTGAACATTTTTTGGCGAATATTTTGTTGCATTAACGTTACGAACTTCAACCTCATAAAAAACAGTGGAAATCCAAAACTAGGAACACTAATTCAGGCATATCTAGGGAAAAGTATCCACCTGCTCTTAGGTCGTTTGCCATTACGCTTCATTTCTACTCGCCAAGGGCACACGGGTTTGTACGACGAAAGTTTTGTAACGCGTTACCAGATCCATCTACTTTGAGGTTGTGGTATTCCACTATTGACGGAGAACCAGGTTTCACAACTGAAAGCGTTGAAGTTTTGAAAATTAAAGTATCTGAGGCGAAAAAAGTTGGTAAAGAAGTTTTGGTTTCTTTTACGTTGGACGAAATGGGCATCAAGAAAGGTATGCAAACTACTCCGAAAGGTGCCGTTAGAGGATATGTTGATGTAGGTAGTGAGATGGAAGCGTCAGGCTTAATACCATTAGCGAAGGACGCCTTAGTGATGATGGCAGTTTCCTTAGATTGCAGGTGGAAAATTCCCATCCGATACTTTTTTATAAATGGAATTGACTCAAATACCAATGCAGGCCTTGTGACCGACTGCTTAGTTTGTCTTCATGATATTGGCGTTAAAGTCGTCTTGGTAACATTGGATGTCCATCGAGTCATTTTTCAACTATCAAAATACCGTGAACGTCCTAATGGCCGGACAGGTCCCAGTTACCGGACAGAAAGTGTGTGCAAGAGAGACAAATACGATTTCGCATGGATATCCGGCTATTGGGACGTCAGCCTTAACTGTCAGGTAACTGGGACGTTGACGGTACTTGGTGCTCAACTCAGCATGCCAAACCCTAAGCCTTTTTTTTTCACACCCTTCCACTGGTGAGAAGGTTAATGTAATTTTTGATGCATGTCATATGATAAAGCTTGCACGGAATTGCTTGGCAATGTGAAAATAATTAAGGATAGCAAGGGAAATTTGATAGAATGGCGGTTCATTGAGGCTCTATCTAAGTTGCAAGCGAAGGAAGGGTTGCGTGCTGGAAATAGACTGCGGATGGCTCATAATCGATATGAGAAGATGAAAATGAAAGTAGCTTTAGCTGCTCAGACTTTGAGTAGTAGCGTGGCAGATGATCTCATTCTGCGATACGACTCTCGGTTTGCCAGAGTTTGCGGGAAGCCAAGGTACAGTACGATTCATACGATGTATAGACCGATTGTTTGATTTTCTTAAGGGCTCACATACCCCTGACATTTTCAAAAAATCGATTTTATTTTCTTCACAGATTTTTATTCTTGGTACTTTTAATAATTTTATATTTATATTGTTGGTTTCCTTACCTTATACTTTTAAAAATTGGAACAAAAAAAAAAAAAATTTAATTTTACTCCGTTACAAAGTTATAGCAATAAATAGCATATAAATAGCAATAAATGTGACCAGCCATCGGGCTGGCAGGGCTATCTTGCTATCTGCCGCGCCCCTCTGAACAGCTGCATTTCATTTTTTTTTTTTTTTTTTCAATTTACAATAGATTACAGAAAACCAAAGAAAAACACGAGAATAGAAGGAGAAGACGGTGTACAGTACGAAGCTGGAATGGGAGACTAGCCGTAAGTTCACGTTGTACCTACCAGAAACTATAAAGTTGCGTTTTTCTCGCAACTGTGTTTTTAGACAGTATCAGCACGATAACTTAGTCAATTTTTTAAATTTTTCAACTTTTTTTTTTTAATTTTGATAATTATTTCCTTTATAGTCTGACGAGAGGTTTTTTTAATTTTTTGATTGGATAATTTTTTATAAATTATCAAAAGCCAATTTTTCTTTATTGAATTGCATATTACAGTTTGAAATACTATAACTTCTTTATAAAAAAAAAATTCCTTCGTCAGACCATTACTACTACATTATTTCATTAGATTCTTTTTTATTTTTGGAGATTGGATTATTTTTGTTGAAGTTATGATGTCGACAAGGAGGCACCATGGTTTTCATTAGTAGTCCATTCATACCTGGAAAAAAAAATGTTGATATTGAAAAAAAAAATAAAGAAAATAAATTTCTTGGGGGTCTGTGAGCCCTTAATTCGCGCAATCCATTCGCTAATGGGTATAAGGCTCCTCTGCGTCTAACCAATGAGGCCTTTTGGCAACCGCAAATTTACTCAGAATTGGAATACTTGAAAGGCGTAACAGATGTTGCTGGTAGACCAATGTGGAGTACACCAAAATACGTTGCTTTCTATAGGTTGTTAACAGCTGGAGTAATGTCTGTCCTCGAAATTTTTAATACATACGTGAAGTTAGAAGATTCCCAATTGAAGTACCTTCTGTCATATAAATTGAGCCAGAATCACTTGGAACTTTACTTCTGTGCGGTGAAAAGTTGCGGCAGGTGGTGCCCAAATCCAACATGTACTCAATTTGTCTCCGCATATAAACGACTGCTAGTACATCATGAAGTGACTACCACGAACGGCAACGTTGAAGCAATGGACAGTACAAGAGTTCTAACTGTGTCTTCTGAGATTTCGAGACGAAAACAAGCGGATCGATATAATCCCGGTGTGTATGACAACATGGACAATGTCAGAGTTGAGAAAAAATATGGTTTAGATAATGAAGAAGAGAATGACACTGATTGTGATGAGTTTCTCAACAAATTCCTCGACTTCCATCGCAGACTTCCTGGTTCTCTCTTTCAATTCTCTCGAGCCTGCGTAGCCGTTACACATTAGCCTGCGTAGCGTTATACATTACGAAAGTAATGAGTAACTAAAAAAAATTTAATTACAATTTTCACAACACTGGGCGGCCGGGTCGTAAAGAAGTTGGTTGACCCGAAACAACCGAGAGTAAGGTGTGAAAAATGTCGTGACTCTCTGTTTCAAAACTCAAACCTTCGCCGAATTTGACGAAAACGCTCTTGCGGAAGCAAAGGCTAGAAGTGGCCTCATTTTTCCGACCGAATCTGTTATCCTAATTTACCAACATACCCCAGATAACAAAATGTCCGCACGGTGCAAGCGTATACGCTCGCACGTGTACGGATTGATCCTCACGGCGCGAGTTCATGAACGCAGCGTCAATGCGTCATCAATGAGGTTGGCTACCGGTAAAACTGTTAAACTTTGGCGCCAGCGAGCCAAGTAACCAACATGGCGTCTCCAATATGTCTCCAATATAGCCGGTTGTTTCAAAATTCAAATGAAGCGCTATTAGTGGCGCGCGCACATTTACACACATGGTCACTGACACACACTAATAACAGACATGTATTGGTAATCTGCGCCATTTTTGTTACTTGGCTCGTTGGCGCCACCTGGAAAAGCTTTGCATATTCAACCCCATTGAGACGCATAGTGCTCGCACGTCGTGCTACATGCGTGCGTGCCACGCATATGACTCGCACGTCGTGACTGTAGAATGCCAACCGTCGAAATGGCATCTAGACTTTTATATTTTACTAATAGTGATTAATTTTATTTTCTCAATAAACATTTCATAATTATATGTCGCGAAATAAATAAACACAGTTATACGTGAAACATTTTTCATTTATTTTTTTCACTTATTTTTTTTAAATTGATTTATTTATTTATTTATTTTTTATTTTTTATTTCTTATTTTTTATTTTTTTTACGACCGCGCACACGACTACACGCTAAATTGCACTACTATAGCAGTTGGGAGTCCTTTGAAAAATTTAATATCAAAACATTTTTATTTTTATATTTTTGGAATTCATATGAAATGTCTATAACGCGTCCATATTGATGAATATTTAATAACTTATAATAACTTGAATGAATGTTCAAAAATGTTTGAATTCAAAATTCGTCAATTGGAAACAGACTATATTTACATATCTTGAAAAGTTAAAATATAAAAGCGAAAGCTATTTACATATAATAGGTATAGTAAGATTGCGCACCGCCCTCATAGTACACGCACAGTAGTGCGTCGCATTTTTCAAGCACAGCGTGATCGCACGCGTGATGGTGAAATACGACTCATTACACTCGCACTGAGGTTGGATCACGTCGTCGTGGCGAGTGTTAGCATCAGGTTTGCGTTCTCGCATGCACGGCGTGAGAATCACGCCGTGAGGGTGACATGAGTCGCACGATTGTTACCTGGGACTGAACACCTATTCAGACATGCTTTGAATAAAAATAAGTGTATGACACCTAGAGAAGCTAATTTTCCAGCGGTGCTTTGCGTAAAAGTCATGGAAGATCTCCTACAGACTCCTGGAACTTTATTTCCAAAATTGAATGACCATTTGTTCGATGACGCAGTTGAAGAACTATCTAATCACGTATATTCATTGAGATTTGACGAAACAGGTTTGCAAAACGTACGTTCAATTGAGACTCTATCTGCGACAAATTTAGCATCAGAAGCTGCTATCGGAACAAAGATCAGACATATGACTCGCCGGATCGTTTGGAGCAGTCAGCAGGCTTTCTCTGTAATTTTACCAAAGGTGAAAATATTCCAGGATGCATAACGTTATTATGATCAAATATTGTGATTAATAAGTAATGAATAATTATATAATTATTATCAATAATGTGATTAATAGTAATAAGTACGTACATAATAATTTGATTGATAATAATAAGTAATCCAATGCTAGTCTTTCAGAAAGTATTGCAATACTTGATGTTATTGATGTTATAGCCTAACATTAATCTTACTGTGATTCAAAATATTGTGATAAATACATGAATAAACAAATAATTATCAAATAGAGGACCAACATTATTGTAACTGAAAATTTATAATTAATATGTGATGGATGACAATACTCTATTCTGTAGTAACTATATTTGAAGAAATAATATGAAATATTGATTCTTTTCTGTCTGCAGTTTGTAAAATTTGGAATACCTTCCCACCTGGCAGTTATGGAGGATGAAGAGGACGAAGAGGGTGAAGAGGAGACCTACACGTTACATTAGAAATATGAATCATCAAGATCGAATTATAAATTAATTTTACAACGAAATTGCATGTTGAATGACGTAGCTCCTGAAGCTATCAAATTGTGCAAATAATCGTACGTAGATCTAAAAAATGGCTACTTAGATGTACAAATATACGTAGATTAAAAAGCCAAAATATAAACATAGTTTCAATTAGTGTTAAAGACAGTGTAGAAAAATTTCAAAATGAAAGGAATTATCCTCGGGAAATTCAGATTGTCATGAGAATTTATATTCCACAATATACAGGGTGTAAATCCTAACTCTGTACATACTAATAGGGTGTGTAGGGGCTGCCAATACAAGCATTTTGAGGTATGACACCCAAGGTCGGAAACTCATCCCAACGGCTGTGGAGGACTTTAAAGGTTCTGGTACCGCGCGCTTTTCGTAGTGTAATGAATCAGATGTGATAATTTTCGACCCAACATTTTATTCAGCCGTAGACAACAGTACAAATGTTCTTGCGTGAAATCAACAAAACGATAAACTTGGCAATAAAAAAATTACAAAACAATTTCCGGTGCTTATAAACAGAATTTGAAAAAGTTACGGAGAACGAAAAGCCCAGGTGTAAAAACCCCAATTCGTTTTCTATAACTTTTTCAAATTCTGTTCATAAGCACCTGAAATTGTTTTGTTTTTTTTTTAATACAAAGTTTATCGTTTTGTTGATTTCACGCAAGAATATTTATGTACTGTTGTCTACGGCTGAATAAAATGTTGGGTCAAAAGTGATCACATCTGATTCATTACACTACGATCAAGCGTGCGGTACCATATCCTTCAAAGCTCTCCATAGTGGTTAGGATGAGTTTCCGACCATGGGTGTCATACCTCAAAATGCTTGTATTGGCAGCCCCTACACACCCTATAAGTATGTACAGAGTTAAGATTTACACCCTGTATATTCACTAACTTTCATGAATGCCAATAAAACCTACACATCTAATATACGTATATCAATGATTGCACCAATTATGCAGTATTAATTAACATTTTATAACACTTATAAACGAAAAATAGTATCATTTCTCTCAAAATAATCTAATATAACATTTTTAGTCTTTCATACTGAACCAGATAACATTTTTCTATGCGGTGAGATTAATTTTAGTTATTTAAATGGGTTTTGATGCTTATAAGTAGCATTCGAAAATGTTGCATCATGTTAGTAAATTTGAAATTGCAGAAAGCAACAAATAATGACATCTACAGTAAAACCTCCCTTATAGTCCCCTCTCGTTTAGTCCAACCTCTGATATAGTCCAAGGACAACCTCTCTTATAGTCTATAAGCTCCGCCTACTGTGTACCAATACATCCACACAGACTCGAGCGTCGGTGAGCTTGGGGCCCCTTTACGTTTCATGACGTCACGCGCGTCACGACTAGTAACGACCATAACCTCGAATGCTGTTTGAAGTTGGAGTGTTTTATTGAGTAGTATACGAGTGTTATTTTAGTACGATGTATCGTGGTACATTCTTGAAAAGTTTTTCCCAAATATCTGATCACTGGTAGAAAAAGAACAAATATGGAGGTGCGAAAAAAAAGAAAATTAGCTCATAATTTTCCATTTACTCCAACTAAATTATTCAACAATCAGGCTTTTTGGATACACACTGGATAGAAAAACATTTTACAGATTTAATTTGTCAATTGACTTCTGATTGATGAGCAATTTAAAAGTGTACCGTAGTATTTTTCATAATCAACAGACAAATTTGTAGGCACATGCTACGGCCCTGGGGTAAGAAATTCGCATAGGGTCCCATTCTTACATATTACATCCCTGAGTGCTATTCGCTGATTGGCTGATGAGCGTAGCTCGCGTTACGCCTCTTGTGGACTATAAGAGAGGTTCTGAAACACGGACTTGGACTATAAGGGAGGTTTTACTGTAACTTAAAGATAAATCAAATTCCAATAAAATACCTTATATTGCTAATAATATTTTTTCTCTACGCGTTACTTTTTTGAATAGATTGTTCGGTTCTATCTGAACTAATGCTACTCACTCCATTATTACCAGTCATTTTTCTTTGGGGGTGTTTTTTTGTGTTGTGACTTGATTTCAGTTAGCCTTTGTCGCAGTGCAGATGCAATAATTTGTTTCGGAGTTGCAGTAACCCAATTCTCTCCGCTGAGAGAGTAAGACCGAGCATACGCAGTTATAGTCTCTCGTGCCATTCTATGTAAGCAGATGACACTCTCTTATTGTCTCTCTAGACCTTGAGATCTTGGCGATTGACCAGTTATTGTATTCCATCTTAATAACTCCTGGAAGAAGCTTTCGTGTTAATCCCGTCGCTGAATTAGAGCCATTTATCGCCGAGTTAGTAGACTTTGTGACGACAGAAGATACCATTTTGCAAGTGGATCATCTAGACAAAAACAACACAAAAATAAAAATGTATTAAATATAAATATAACTAATAAAAAATTGGAGTGCACAATGTTTTTTCACATACGTCTCTGCTATCGTAATCTGCACCGTACAATTGACAGTCTTCAGTATCGGCAGAAGAAGAATTTATCTGTCCTTCATTATGTAGTTGCGAGGTCTTGTCTACTCGGTTATTTTTAGTTGGTTGTTCAACTCCAGTCTCGGAACTTGTTAGTCACATTCTCTAGAACTTAGATATAGTAATGATCTCTATCATGTAAAATAGAAGTTTTGTAGTTGTATGATTGAACTTCATATAACTGAAAAATTGTTCTTACCTTTGGTGATTTCTTTGCAGCACCAACTTCATCAGGAGAAGCAGTCGGATAGGAATCTTGTAACTTTCTTTGTACAGAAGTTCTGTTTGCAGTTAGCTCATCCTGTACAGCAGTCAATAATGAAGTATGATAAAATTATAAAATAACATTTTTTAATACTTAGATCACGGGTCGGCACGGGCTCTCAGAGCCAGCCTGGCTCTAAGTGTCAATTACTACGGCCGTAAGTCCCCTTGGTCTACCTGAAAACGGTCACCTGTCCTTACCAGAAGGTTCGATGGTAGGGGCAGCGTTCAGGAGAAATAAAAGGAACTAAGGGGTGTGCAGTCTATTTGGGACGACAAGAACTGCATGCGACCGTCCAAGTCTTTTCATACCTGCATATCCCCACTAGGGTGGTCCTTGTTTGGGGGTCGGTGGAATTTTGTCCGTGCCACCCCCTAGATTGGTTCGGAATAAATTCAAAAAAACCTTGGAAAAACTTGAGCTTTCTAGCTCAACGGGAAAGCGTGCTGGTAAGCCCTTACTTTTTTCCCGTTTGAATAACATGGGATTTTGAACCAACTGAATACATTTTTTTTTTTTCACGAGCCCATCGTTGATTGGAAAAATCTTTTTACTCCGTCACTTTATAGTATTATAGTGTGTAAGGTGATGCACATTTTTTAGGTCACCTCAAATCATGTTTCACAGCCGACGATTTTAAAAAATTACAACTTTATCCACCTGAAAGAGCTCGTATCGGCTCGTATCATCTTTTGATCATGAATTCCTATAGTTTGTGAAAAATTTGTACCAACTCGCACACTATAGCCGTATCTCAATTGGTCAAAGGTGGTAAGGGTACTCTAGTACACTTGCCCAATACATCAGAGATATGTCTATATATATATAGATTAGTGGTGAGGGCAAGTGTACAAGGGTACACACCTTTACACCAAGGGTACCACCTTTGACCAATTGAGATACGGCTTATGATACTGTGACGTGAGGGTGAAGCCCGAGCGGAAGTAAAATTAGTTCACGCCACCAAGAGATAATTATATTTATTTGACTTACTTTCGAATAAGTCGGTATATGGGATCTTGCTTACCTAGTTCTATACAGAACCGTACGTTTTATAAATTATCCTACTTATGAGGCTAAATAGGTAGGATGGGGATTAGGTTAGATGAAGGTAAATTCGAATGAAAGTGATTTGTTAACTGGTAAAATTAAAGTATATTCTGATACGATTTGATTGAAATATGAGAGTGTATGATTAACAAAGATATAATAAAAGATAATGTCTACTTAAACCCTGATGATTAGCATTATTGATTCGTTAGATATTCGTATACTATAGTCGGATCTTCGTTTATGCAACTCTCTCTCTCTCTCTCTTGTAGTTATATTATAATAATGTAAACTAACTCATAAGAGAAATAATAGCGCCGTGATACTCTAGGCAAGACTTATTCGCACACGAATGACTTGTGTGTAAATCAGCCTTATAATCCCTTTTAGCGATTTTCCTAGTGAGAGAGTTTTTGATATGGAAGACTTACACCAAAGACTGTCTTTTGATCACTATGAATATTGGTAAACAATTTGTATTAAAAAATAAAAACTTAGCGTTGCTGTCTGACTGTCCTGAGGTTGGGTCCCGTCGGATAGAATCGGACGTGTCGGGTGATAAATAACTCCAGTGGGTCTCACCTCGTGGTTAGTACGTTCACAACACCAAAACCAAACACTCTGTCTCTGAATAAAGTTTATAACTGAAGCTACTAATTATTAAAATAGAATTATAGTCTAACTACGATTAAAATGTTAATAGGTGAAAATCAACTATCGTTTTAAATTGAGATTATTAATGATTGTAAAGAAGTGAACACGATTTTTGCTGTAGAAAAATTATAAATTGTGTCGATCCACTTTGGTTAGCTTTCGCTATAAGAGTTTTTTTATTTAACGAGATTTACTAAGTCCTTTAGCGTCGTCACTTAGAAGATTTTCAAACACTAACTCTTGCTCAATTATGAAACCTCGGGACGCGTCCGTGCACTATGCAACTTTTTAGACGAAAGACGAGTTATTCAGTTTGGATGCAGCCACGAGGCCGCCGTTGCATCGCATAGGTGTTACTCCGCGCCGTAATTAGCCTATCAGAGACCTGCGTCTTTACGCGGATGAGTGAAACTCATCGCTCCTGTGCGCTTTACCTAAGACAGCGTTCCGCGGTCCCAATCTCAAGACAGTCTGTCTGTAATAACATTTACCATTTCATGTACTCTGGTTCTTGACAATTCTCATCACACATTCTTCCATACGTTTTAATGAACAGTTTGTCGTTATTGAGAATATCCTTAGTGGGTTGGTTGATCCTATTTGTTCTTAGAAATATTTATTTATTGAGAGGGGAGTCACATCGAACCGACTATGCAGTGCTGGGTCAGCAAAACCCCACTGCTGTATCCACTCTTAGCTTACCTCAGGATATTAAGTTCTTATCACTAGGACTCGACCGGAGTTCGTGACTTTAAAAAGAGAGGGTTTTGAAATCGAAATATTCTGTTTATGCTCCTTTTTCGGATTATATGTCTGCAATCTTCTCACGGTTTTTATCTGTGGGAACTTAGAAAATATGAAATTTGGAAAAGTGTGGGCCCGTACGTAACAATACTATACAGTGACGAAGTGACAGATTTTTCCGATGAACGACAGGCTCGTAAAACAAAACTGTATTCAGTTGGTTCAAGATCCTATGTTATTCAAATGGGAAAAAAGTACGGGCTTACCGGCACGCTTTCCCGTTGAGCTAGAAAGCTCAAGTTTTGCCAAGGTTTTTTTGAATTTATTTCGAACCAATCTAGGGGGCGGCACGGACAAAATTCCACTGACCCCTACATAAGGACCACCCTAATCCCCACCCATGCATGCGAAAATCCAAAAAATGGCGTTAAAAGGATTAGTGCCGGTGAACGGGTTGAGTGGATTTACAGCTCTTTGGCCTGAGTGTGCCGACCCCTGACTTAGATGATGCTCTAAATTTCATTTTTATAACCGGAAATAAATAATTATACAAAATTAGTACATTTAATTTTGGAATTTTTACATATATTCGATGTATACTTAGTTAAAATAATTACCTAATTTTTTATCAACGATTATCTAAATAAATGTCATACTAAATGGATACTACTGACCCTTAACATTTTCTCTGGTGTGCTACTCTTATCAGACGAATTTTTCTGATCAGGAACAGATGATTTAGTCTGTTTCATGGAACCCTTCTCTGATTATAATAAATTCATAAATTATTTATACACATTAATCATCAACAATGGAATGTAATCATATACATATATTCAAAACAAAATTCAAATCCAAAGCAACAAGAAAAAATTATGTGTAGTTGAAAACGTGATTATTTTTTTTCCATTCTTGTTTGTTGAGTTCAATACGATAATTAATAATCAATAAAGATAACTAACCTTTGGTGGGGTCGATTTTGGTTTATCGGTCTTGCCAGAGGAATCCTCCGAATAAGTATCACTTTGTTTGTTTTTTGTCTCGTCCTTTTTATAAGTTAGTGCATTCTATTTATTAACATACAGTCATAAAATTAAAACAAAATTCAAATTCATATCAACACAACAACATTTTTTATTTGTAATTAATAACTCGATTCGATTTTCTTATTCCTCTTGGTTGAGTTTACTATACGATAATTAATAATCAATAAAGATAACTGACCTTTGGGGGTGTCGATTTTGATGTAGTATCGGTTCACAGTGGGCAGAATCACAGAAAAATCGGCAAAACTAGGCAGATGTGCGTACTGAAAAATGCAATGGTGGTTCTTAAATTTTTGATCTCGCTGATTTCAAATCTCGAATCAAAATTTCGAAAAAACAAAATGGCGAACCGGAAGTGACTATCTGCGTTACTAAAGAGCATCCAATTTGTGTGGGGATCGGTAAATTTGTGGTCTAAAAGTCACTTATTGAAAATCTTGAATAAAAATTTCGAAAAAACAAAATGGCGAACCGGTAATATATTCTTATCTTACTCACAGGCAACTTTTTCTATCAGAAATCAATATTTGTGTGTTTTGAAGGTTGTTTTTTCAGAAATTTTGAATGAGGATTGAGGAAAATAAAATGTTTGTCTGGAAGTGAGGGAAAGTTTTCAAAGAATTTCGGAAAATTAGACTGATATCATAGCGAATCTACAGCACAAAGATGTGAAAGATTTTCTGGATGATTCGAAAAAACTAATCGTATCCAGATTGAAGAATGTTCTCCGGAAAGAGGGAAACTTGAAAGTAAATGTAGTATTATCCTGCAAATTCGAAACTGTAAAAGGTGGTGAAATTATCGAAGAAATGAAGTTTTTCAATACCAAAAATGAAGCTATTCTCCCAGCGACGAACATTGATGAATGGTTTGACGAGAACGTGAAGGAAAAATTGTTAGTCAAGATCGAAGACTTCCAGGAAAAGGATTCGGGATGGTCGTTGACTGAAATTATAAATATGGCTGTGAACATCAACAAATATGTACCACTGCGAGGAGGTATATCTACTTACACACAGTTACCGAAGTATATACAGGATAAAAAGGCGGTGGTAAATACAGGGTGTCCCAGAACTAAGTGCAATAAATGATAGGGGTAATAGAGGGGGCCGAGCTGAGTAAATTGACCCAAAGAACATGTGGCCTCCGAGTCCGCGTTCGCGAGATACGATCGGTTAAAAAAACGCATTGGGCGCCGGCATGTAGGCAACCGTGGACACAGCAGGCAGCGTTTAGCAGTCTTTTTGATAAGCGCGATCTTTCTAAAGCGAGTCATAACACTTTTGAATTCGAAAATTTCAAACAAAAATACTTTTGATATGAAATTTTATTATGGAAACAAGTAATGTTGTTGTGTTTGACGGAAAATCGATGTCGAAAGTGTTTCTGTTTGAAATTTTCGAATTCAAAAGTGTTATGACTCGTATCAGAAAGATCGCGCTTATCAAAAAGACTGCGAACCGCTGCCTGCTGTGTCCGCGGTTGCCTACATGCCGGCGCCCAACGCGATTTTTTAACCGGTCGTATCTCGCGAACGCTGACTCGGAGACCACATGTTCTTTAGGTCAATTTACTCAGCTCGACCCCCTCTATTACCCCTAACATTTATTGCACTTAGTTCTGGGACACCCTGTATAATGAACAACGATCCGTATTGTTTTCTCTGGTCAGTCACAGCAGCTCTTCACCCAGCAGGTAATCATGTGAATAGAACGACCTCTTATCCGCATTTTAGCTCAGTGCTGAGGTATGAAGGTTTGAATTTTCCCATGAGTCTGAACGAAATTTCAAAATTTGAAAAATTGAACGGTTTAGCGATTAACGTGTACGGTATAGATGAACATGAACTAGTACCAGTTTATTTGAGTCGAGCGAAATCAGATACACCTACCATACATCTTCTTATGTTAGAAACTGACATTGAGCTGAACGAAATTGATGACGTCAACAAAACAATATATCATTTTGCTTGGATAAAAAATTTATCTCGACTGTTAAGTTCACAGATTTCGAAGCACAAAGGTCATACCTGGTTTTGTGATAGGTGTTTGAGTCATTTTCAAGATGAAAATTGTTTAACCAAACACAGCATTGATTGTGCGAATTTAAATAAATGCAGAGTGATATTACCGGACGAAAAAGATAAGATCTTGAAATTCGAAAACTTCAAATATAAAGAAAATGTTCCGTTTTGTATTTACGCTGATCTGGAATGTCTGTTACAACCGGTTAACGATACATCTGAGTCTGAGAATAGAAGGGTGTATGAAAAACATGTTCCATACAGTATTGCCTACTATTTACATTGCACCTTCGACGATTCAGTTTCCAAGTTTAGAATCAATCGTGGTCAGGATTGTATAGAATGGTTCGTAAACGAGTTGGAAGAATTGGCTCAAGCTTTGGAACCTTATTTCAAGCGCGTCGTGCCTATGGAATCGTTGAGTCATGATCAGAAACAAGCATTTCATACAGCTAAGACTTGTCACATTTGTGAAAAACCATTCAGACCTCAAGAGGTGAAACATCGCGATCATTGCCATTTCACAGGTAAATATCGTGGTGCAGCGCACGAAGGTTGTAATTTAAATTACAAAGATTCGCACGTCATTCCGGTAGTCTTTCATAACTTATCAGGTTACGACTCACATTTCTTGATTAAAACGTTAGCAACATCTTTTGAAGGTCACATGAGTCTCTTATCGATCAACAAGGACAGATATATTTCCTTTACAAAGAGTGGGAAAGAAACATCTATACATTTCAGGTTTATTGATTCGTTCAGATTCATGCCGGGCAGTCTAGAGAAATTAGCGTCTTATCTAAACGATGAGCAGAAATTAATCACGCGTAAGCATTGCGGAAGCGTCGAGGAATTTCAGTTACTGACGAGAAAAGGTGTATTTCCGTACGAGTATGTAGACAGTTGGGAGAGCCTCGAAGAGACACAGTTGCCTCCCATAGAAAAATTTTATTCAAAATTGAATGATGTAGGTATTTCGGAGGACAATTATTCGCACGCGTGTGATGTTTGGAAAACTTTTCAAGTCAAAACTTTGGGCCAATATTCGGACTTGTATCTGCAAACGGATGTGCTTCTTTTAGCGGATATTTTTCAATTCAAACAAGCACCGTGGCTCAAGAAATATATAGATTTAAATACCGAATTGAGAAAAAAGTCAAACAACGATTTTGAGAAGAATTTTTATAAACTTATGAATAACGCTGTTTTCGGGAAAACTATGGAAAATGTTAGAAAACACAGAGACGTGCGGCTAATTACAAAGTGGGATGGTAGACATGGAGCAAGAGCGCTTATCGCTAAACCAAATTTTCATAGCCGTACTGTATTCGGTGAAGACATGACAATAATCGAATTGAATCGAACGAAAATAAAATTCAATAAACCTATATACGCGGGATTTTCTATTATGGATCTCGCTAAAACCTACATTTATGATTTTCATTATAATTACATAAAAAGCAGATTCGGTGACCAAGCAAAGCTTATGTATACCGATACGAATAGTCTCATATACCACTTCACGGTACCCGATATATATGCGCTCATGAAACGCGACTTGGACCGATTCGATACTTCCGACTATCCTTTAGAAAATATTTACAAGATGCCGCTAGTCAACAAAAAAGCGTTGGGATTAATGAAACACGAAAATAACGGGAAGATAATGACTGAGTTTATAGGTTTAAGAGCTAAATTATATGCCTTCAAAGTTTTATGTGAAAATAGAGAGCAGAAGCGTGCCAAGGGAATCAAAGGGGCAACACTGAAAACCATAACGTTCGATGACTACATACAATGTGCTCTGCAGCATCGAAATCTGACAAAAAGTCAAAATTTAATTCAAAGTAAGAATCATCAGGTTCATACGGTGATGCAGAGGAAGATAGCGCTGAGCTGGAACGACGACAAGAGGATCATATTTCCTGACACGACGGACACGCTTCCGTGGGGTTACGATAAGACTGCGTAGAATGAAATAAACATACTTGTCAAACATTATCTTTCTTTATTAATAAACCTTACAAGTCAGACTTATTTATCCAACTATTGTGTGTATTATTGAAACCTAACCATTTTACAAATAGCTTGTTTCCACGTCTCTTGAGCACCTTCTCCACCAGGTAGATGTCGGAATTCTTGCCTTTGAGAAGTTCCTGTTCGTAGAAGCCACCCGCTATAGGTTGATCCTGATAGTCATTAAGCTTGTATGTTACTGGATCAGTATTTACTACTTGGATGATCGTGAATATTTCAGTCGTCCAATTTGGTGTATATCCTTTCTCAAAAACATTCTTATATTTGCTGATTCGGACTTTATCTCCAACTTTGAACTTTGCCGGCTTAACCGATCTGACTCGAACTTTTTGGTATACAGTCTGCAATAATGTCCGCTCGTTTCTAGGGGATACGTCCTTTGGCTTCATGCGAATAGTCCGATGTTTAGAGTTGTTGTAAGCCGAAACCAAATCAGATAAAATGTCCGTCCACTTGTAATTTCCTTGCAGACTGAACTGCATCCACATTTTGTTCTTCAGCGTACGATTGAAGCGTTCACAGATCGATGCCTTCAAGTTACTAAAGGTTGAGTATAGTTGAATATTATATCGTCTCACGAGAGAATCGAAATTTGAATTATAAAATTCTTTGCCTCTGTCAACGTGTAATTTCTTCGGGGTACGTCCCTGTACGAGTACAGATTCCATAGCACTCGCCGTGTCTTTACCCGTCTTGCTCTTCATTGGCACGACCCAGGCATACTTTGAGAATATATCGATGACCGTGAGCATGTATTTGTAGCCTTTGTTTTCTCCCGCGTACAGTGTCATGTCAACGAGATCCGCTTGCCAGGTTTCATCCAAACCGCGAACATCTACACGACGACGCGGATAGTTCTTTCGAGCTGGTCTATGCAGCTCCGTCACGAGCGATAGCTTTTTCTCGTTCATTTTCCAACACGGTTAGTCTGGTGTCCAGCTTGAGAATGATTTCGGCGGTGCGAGTCGATAAGTCTTGTACTGCTTCGATATCAACACCTAGGTTCCGCAGAGCATTCGTCATGCGAGAGTCCAAGACATGTATCATTGCGAGGATTTCGTTTTTCACAACGTCGATCTCATGACGCATGAGGTTCATAGTAACAGCGTCGCCTTGCTGCACAGGATTGGCAACGTTGCACAGTCGCTTGTTATCTATATCGTAATGCCCGTCGGTGGTGAGTTTAAACCCAATACCGGGAGGACCGCGACTGCTTGGGGCGGCGCTCTTGTCTAACTGTCGTCCAAACACATCGACGCTCATTTTGGAAATGACTGTGAAAACGATGGGAGGTTGATTAATAAATGATGTCAGCTTCACGCAATTCTTCGATTATCGATACGATTTCGTTGGTGTGACTCGAGCAGTGTTGCCAGTCTATTACAGTTGTACTAGATCTATTACATTTTCACGCAATTTAGTACGCTATTACGACGCTCGCCATTTCTATTACGTTTTTGGAGAAGACGCCGCATTTTCTTTTTTCGCGGATTTCGTTTCGTTCGACTCGCTAATCGAGCGTCTTAAACCTCGAACAATCGCAATATAATTATAATTAATATAAAAAAGAAAACGAGGCAGAAGGAGAACTGAGGACTGATGATATTCTCATACTTATAGTATACTATATCGACGGTACTTTGGTAAAACCTCGTAAGTCGATTTTTGACGGTTTTGCGTTAAGACCGTAAAAATGATCAGCACATGTCCCTTTTTATAACTTTTATAATTTTATGTAAAAATATTAAACAATTTATTTTTTATAAAACAAATTGAAACCTTGCATCTCACACCGCAATAAGTTGACAATGCAAAACCTCGTATCTCAAGATATACATGAGCGACACCTCATTTGTTTATCAAGTATGATTGTCTTTTGCTGTTAAAAATGTAGCGTCTGAATTTTCTATCAAAATAACTTTTTAAAATATTATTCCCGTTATTTAATTAATAAATAGTACATTTATGTCACAAGGCCGATTAAGTATTTTCCGACGAATTTGAGTTTATGATTGAATTCTTCAGAAAATACTTTTTTTTCACATTAATATAGAGTTTTTTTTTGTTGTTCCTGTAAAGTAGTGATTTCTGAGATACGAGGTTTTACCCAAGTACCGTCGATATGTATAAAGATAATATACGGAGCGATTCTATGGATAGTAACGCGCCGAAAAGGTAGGCAAACGGGAAACGCCTGCATTGAGCAGCTCAAACATCGACGATTGGGTTTTATTTATTACGTGGAAAATAAAATTCGCGTAAGTACAAAAAAAAAAAAAAAAATGAGATTTGGTGTGCATTCGATGTAAAAATAAAAAATACATCGAATGCACACCAAATCTCATTTTTTTTTTTTTTTTTTCTCTTGTATTGACGCGGTATTGCACTATCACCGACGATATGTATATAATATATTATCCTCTTTGAATCTGTTACGTTCTAGTACGTTCTCGTGGCTCCATCTAGTACGGAACCAAATTTTATTCTGGCAACACTGGACTCGAGTTTCCAGCTGCTTGGGATGCCAGGAGTAAACGAAGACGGTCCACCAGCTCGTTGGGGTCGTCCCAGTGAACGTAATCCGTTCCTCTCCCCTCTTAAGCAACCATGAGCCGTGGAAGCACACCTCCACCCGTGTGTGATCCGGTGGCGATGAACTTCTTAAACTTGGGGTTATCCACTGCTCGAATAGCTTGATCACTTCTATAGTATTTTCGATGTGCGTTGGTAGCAATTACGATTTCTTTATAATTTTTTATATCATTTGAAGTCACGTAGGTCTCATCGGGTATCTTTTTGAATAGAAGTTCCAACAAACCTTCGGTCTTTGTATAACGCTTGTCGCCCGCATGAATAAAGTCACTCCCAAAACTTATCGGTGAGTCACCCATCATCAACCTGTCGTCAGCAAGTACGCGTACACCGTACACGTTATCCAGATCTTTTTTTCTATTCACATCTCGTAACATTTCGAGATACTCGTTGCTACCCTGTTCAAGAAACTCATCCGTCGGTTGTATAGTTATATCCTCATCTGCTGTTAAAAAGGAATGATCGTCTTCTCGAGGTTCTTCTTTGATCGGCTCTTGTTCGGTCGGCTCTTCTTTGATGGACTTGGCGCTAGCTTGAGAAACCTTCACCAGTTGTCGCAGCGGAGTTACTATCGGTTTGAAAACATTGCTCATTGTCTGCTCAGCGGTCTCCCTACCCGACTTTATCATTCTGTGTTTACGTCGAATCGCCGCGCTGGCTTTAGCGATATGACGCAACACTTCTTTTTGTTGATAAATTTTCGTATCTTGCATGTTGACGCAGCTGTATCTGAGAGGCTACTGATTCTTCTTTCCGGAATATTCTCAATTTATGCTCACAAAACAGTCAAACCCCTGTCTATATCTACCGTCATTCAACTCACTGTCCTTGTCTATTACAATGAATCCATACTTGCCGCTGTTCCAACACACAGAGCACAAGTCTTTGAACTGCGTGTAAGTCATATCGGTATTCACATGATCATCGTACACATGCCTCAAGTTCATCTCATCTTGCTTGAACAGTACCAAAAGATTGGTGTTGTCGCGCACGAGATGCTTGGGGATGCGGGCGTAGGTCTGACAGAGATAAAAGCAATCCACGTGTTTATGTCTTCCCATACAGAAGAACGCTCGGATGTTATCCTGCTTCTCACAAGCCACGTCATCAAAAACGATGATCGAATTGGGTAATGCCTCGTCTGGCACGACTACTTGTTCATGCTCGTCGAATGGAAAGTATTCAACGCCATCTACCTCCTCGAGTAACTGTTGCAGCAACTTGTACTTGGGCTGATTCAATGATTTCGAGTAGATATAGACGTTTTCGAACCTCAATCCGTTGGGGTGTGTTATGAGGGTGAGCAGCGCGTTGGTCTTGCCGCAGTTGGACGGACCGCAAAATACCGCGCGCACGCTGTTCGGCAGCAAATCACCGTGCCGTTTTTCAGTTGCAACATTCTGTTGCACAAATTTATCGAAATTCATTACAGGTAGCTCGACAGGCTGCGTCTCGAACCTCATCTCGACTCTGACTAAAGGTTGACGCGCACTAGACCGGCCCGCACGGCACCGGCAGGCACCGACAGACACCGTCCGGCAGCGTACGGGACCGACCGGCAGCCACAATCATCCGCGGCAGCCGTCCGTCAAAACGATTCCTTTTGTCTTTTGTCGTACAGCTACCATGCAAACTTCTGAGTATTGCGGTAAACGGTAAGTAGGGCGCCAGCACAGAACGCCGAAATATGTTTTCATGTATTTATGACTAAGTAGGTACACAAATACAGCAAGTTTTCCTGAAATGTCTCATAAATGGTCGTACGATTGAATAAGAACGGTTCCATATAAATTGTTGGATATATAACAAACGCATTTTGTAGGCACGCCGTTACCAATATATTACAAACCATTATTTTTATGAAAATTATATTTACTCAACCGAATTGTCGTATTGAAATCATATGAATGTTTTAATGAAATCAATGTATCGAGCTGCATTTCATCAACTGCCTGTATGTGATTTCGAAAACCGCAAATTCAAAAGCTGGCTCATGGTCAACCAAAACTCGCTCGTGTTGTGTGGTTACTACGAAATAAAATTAAACAAACAGTTGTTTACTGCCATATTGCGATTACACGTCAGTCAATATGGATAGCGATGAAGAAACATTTTTATTTGCCTTGGTTTGTATGGAAGCTGAGTCACAAGAGCAAGAAGAGCAACAAGCACTGCGGCCGAAGAGGAAATGGGTGCACGACATTTGTAAAGACAGGAACGAATATGGCGAATATCACACGTTATTCCAACATCTTGTACGCGACGAAGCCAAGTTTTTTCAATATTTTCGAATGTCACATCAAAAATTTAAAGAGTTGCTGAACATTATAAAAGATGACTTGACGAAAAAGGACACTTCTTTTCGGAGGTCTATAGTACCAGAAGAGCGGTTGACAGTATGCCTTAGGTAAGCAGGTTGCGAAAATTGAATTGTACAAAATTTCGTGCGTTGATCCGCAATACCCAAGTCGTAGTTCTTCGGTCTCCTTGAAATGAAAAACTACGTTTCGATATCTATGTGGCATTCCATAAAAACTTGAATATTTTTATTCGTGAATACATTAATATTGAACGAGTTTAATTAATAACAAGGGTAGATATAATATTTACTCATGTAAAAAATGCAACCATGAGTCAAATTATGACCTAAATGATGAATAGGAGATAATGGAGGTGATATTATAGGGTATGGAATGTAAGGGTTGTAGAATTTGAATCATTTTCGGTGCCATGTTCAGTCTCGTCTCGTAATGAATTGTATTGCGTCGGTGAGTGATTTGTACTTGGAGGAGTACCAACGCCTGTGAAGAATTGATAAGGGGGGGTGTAGAGTTGACGATGAAGGCGAGTATTTTCCGAAGTGTCTGATGTTTCCTGAAATTGTGTGTCATGATGATAGTTGTGCGGTGAATGTGACTGGTGATGAAAAGATGGAGATACTGTTGGTCTTTGCAGTTGAGTTTTGGCATCCCTTACAACTGCCATCTCATAATTGTTTATTATATTGAAAACTTTAGATTTAGCTTCAACTTGTATTTCTGGAGGGAATGATTTAACTGTTTCTGCCATGTTTAAAAAAAAATCTGATAATGGATCTGAACGTTTTTCAACAGCTGGTGTCTGCTTCTTTACTTCAATAAACCTGTTGAACATATTCGCAACCTCCGATGAGGGCTTGGGCATATTCTTGTTTACTCCTCTCTTTAACAACGAATTCGGTAGATTCATCCTACGCGGAGCACCTGCTGTTGGTGTTGTTACGATATCTACAAAATAATTATTGATTCATTACGCATCCTTTACATCGTTAAATTTTCACACTAAAATGAAACACAGGCGCAAATTTGCACCATCCTAATTGAAGAAAAAGTGCTTTCTTTGAAAAAGGGAAAAACGAACATTGATATTCCATCATTCATGATCAATATGTAATATTCCTAACTTGATTGCGAATCATCCTGCTTGCGCGATTCACTGGCATTGTCCTCATCGTTAGAGTCTGACACAATTAGGGACTCATTCTCTCGACTCTCCTGGGACTCGGGCGTGCTTGAATCGGTCAGATTTGAGTGGGTTTTCCTTTCTGACAGATACTCAGCAAGAAATGACATCTGCATTTCGAACTTCCACTGTCGTTTTTTCGAAGCTGCCTCTCCGCTCTTGGTCTTCCGAGCATTCAAAGCCCTCCTGTAACCGTCCCGCAATCTGCCCCATGCAAGCTTGCATTCTGCAGCTATATAAGAAATATCTAGCCATCGTTACCATCCTAATCATGAGATACAAATTAGCTAATGGGTACCAATTCTGTTTGAAATCTTTCGGCAATATGTCAATATGTCAATCTTGACATCTAACAAAATTTGGCATACATTTTCTACCAAAATGGACACCCCATCTGCGACAGAACGATATTTTTTGTTATAGATTTTTGATCACCGGGGATTCCTTCCGAACATTGGCGTTTAGCTTCAGATTGGGACACACAACAGTACGCGAGATTGTACATGAAAGTTGTGCAGCCATATGGAAGAGGTTGGCTCCTATAGTTTTACCAAAACCAAACAAGGAAATCTGGAAATCTATTGAGATAGATTTTGCAGCGAAATGGAATTTCCCAAATTGTATAGGGGCCCTAGATGGAAAGCACATAGTCCTCGAAGCGCCCGGTAATAGCGGATCATTATACTTTAATTACAAGAAGACGTTTTCCATCGTGCTCATGGCACTTGTCGATGCGAATTATCGATTCATCGCCATTGACTTGGGGGCATATGGCAAAAACAGCGATGGGGGTATTCTCGCGAATAGTGCGCTTGGAAAAGCGCTCATGAGTGGAGCACTCGATATCCCCGAGGATAAGCCACTTCCCGGTAACAACCAGCCAGTACCACATGTTATTGTGGGGGATGAAGCATTTCCCCTCAGAAGAAACATAATGCGGCCCTATCCAGGTTCGCAGTTGAAAGACGATGAAGCCAAAAAAATATTCAATTACAGATTGTCGCGTGCCCGCAGAATATCTGAAAATGCGTTCGGGATTTTAACACAAAAATTTAGAATATTTCAAACCCGAATAAAAATGAAAGTGGAACATGCAGACAACGTTGTACTTGCCACGTGTTGTCTACATAATTTTATACGCAACGACGAAATTCAAACTACTAGGGTAATGAATAGTGAGGCTATCATTCCCCTACGACAGAATGTTGAGGAGAACGGTGCAAATGCTGCAAGCGAAGCCATCGCAGTTCGTGAAACTTTCAAAAATTATTTCGTTTCGGAAGCAGGATCAGTACAATGGCAGGGGGAAATGGTTAGGCGAGGTAGAAGGGGTGACTAATATCATCCTGTCACAAGCATGGCGTTTTTTGTTTTGTTTTGTTTTTTATTATGGTCTCGCCAGGTGGGGGTCAACATTTTTTTGCGTTCCGCTAATTTTGAAATTCGAGATTTCAGCCAGTTTACGTTTTGGACTTTCGAAATTTTAATTCCCACCCGTCTTGCCCAAAGTTGGGTTAGACTTACCCGGCCGCTTCATGGCTTTTGAAATTTCTTGCCAGCAGTTGTCCTTCCGCTGCTGGTTTGAATAATTTGGATCCCTCATGTCGTACAACTCTGTATATGGTTGTACGACAAGGATCAAAGTTTCCTCGTTCATAATTAGTGAATTTTACTATTTTCGAGGATATTTTATAAGGTATTTTTTATTTATACGCTGTTTAGTTCTGGTTGTTTGTATCCGTTTGTATCCAAAGCTACTATAGTTACCGTATCGATGATAAAATTAGATTAAAACATTTTTGATTGTTTTTTATTCACCATACAGCTCAATCGAATCATTGTGTGGATTTCCAAATCGGTAAAATTCGAAACCTTTAAATATTTTCAAAATCATAAATCACATATAATACACGGCTATCGAAACTTCAAGAACCGTACGAAAGATACTAGGAGCGTAGATGCATAAAAGAAATATTAAAAACGAACCCACATGATAATCTCTAATGAAATATAATACCAGTAGATAATAACGAGCTGTAGCTAGGATAAGGTAACAACTGTGTAATATGCCAATTGATTGCGAGCAATGAAATTATGTGAAAATATACTGATATCAAAAAAGCTTAGTACAGTGGTTTCTGATTGTCACGCGAATATTAATGATAAACAATTATTTGCAACAGTACAATAAGAATATATCGTTATCATCTGGGGAAGTATCGAATGAAAATCACTCGGATGTAAGACCTATGCATTGAATTCGAAATCATTCACGTAGAAAATAAATGTTGCACCACACATATATGAGAATGAAAAGACCATTTTGTTGTCAGTGCGTGTAACTAATAAGCTTTGCAGAAGATTGCAGATTATTTTATCTGCCGATCATCTGTATCATATTTAGTTGGTTCCAGAAAACCTTCAAATCTGAGCAGAATTCTGAGCTCGATCACGACTGTTGCCGCCCACATTTTTCACATGGAACCCCATATGCATACCTGTGTCACATACAGGCAGTTGATGAAATGCAGCTCGATACATTGATTTCATTAAAACATTCATATGATTTCAATACGACAATTCGGTTGAGTAAATATAATTTTCATAAAAATAATGGTTTGTAATATATTGGTAACGGCGTGCCTACAAAATGCGTTTGTTATATATCCAACAATTTATATGGAACCGTTCTTATTCAATCGTACGACCATTTATGAGACATTTCAGGAAAACTTGCTGTATTTGTGTACCTACTTAGTCATAAATACATGAAAACATATTTCGGCGTTCTGTGCTGGCGCCCTACTTACCGTTTACCGCAATACTCAGAAGTTTGCATGGTAGCTGTACGACAAAAGACAAAAGGAATCGTTTTGACGTACGGCTGCCGCGGATGACTGTGCCCCGTGTAGAAAATTGTTGAGGCGTCCCAATTAGAAAAGAGGCCCTTTCTGGGCGTCAACAGGGCATCCACTATAAAGGCATCCTCACTGTTGCCTCACTGGGGCATAGGTAGGGTTTATTCTGGCATCCAAGTTAATTTTGTTTAGGCTCGCCCAATCTGTGCCAACGTTGGCTCAAGTCGGGGCTTAGCTAGGCATCCAGTCTTATTCTATCGAGGCTTGCCCAACTTGTGTCAAACTTGGGCCAAGTCGGGGGTTTATTAGGCATTCAGACTCATTTTGTCCAGGTTTGCCTAACCTCTGCCGAACTTGGGCCAAGTCGGGGGTCAATTAGGCATCCGATCTCATTCTATCTAGGCTTGCCCAACTTGTGCCAAACTGGGGACAAGTTGGGGTTCAGCCAGGCATTCAGACTCATTTTATCAAGGCTTGCCCAACTTGTACCAAACTTGGGCCAAGTCGGGGGTTAATTAGGCATTCGGACTCATTTTGTCAACGCTTGCCTAACCTGTCCCAAACTTGGGCCAAATCGAGGTGTAGCCAGGAAATCAGACTCATTTTCTCGAGGCCTACCTCACCTTTCCCGAACTTGGGCCAAGTCGGGGTTCAGCCAGGCATTCAGACTCATTTTATCAAGGCTTGCCCAACTTGTGCCAAACTTGGGCCAAGTCGGGGGTTAGTTAGGCATTCGGACTCATTTTGTCAACGCTTGCCTAACCTGTCCCAAACTTAGGCCAAGTCGAGGTGTAGCCAGGAAATCAGACTCATTTTCTCCAGGCCTACCTAACGTTTCCCGAACTTGGGCCAAGTCGGGGGTTAATTAGGCATTCAGACTCATTTTGTTCAGGCTTGCCTAACCTGTCCCAAAGTTGGGCCAAGTCGGGGTTTAGCCAGGCATTCAGACTCATTTTGTCCAGGCTTGCCCAATCTGTGCCAACGTTGCGCCAAGTCGGAGTTTAGCCAGGCATTCAGACTCATTTTGTCCAGGCTTGCCCAATCTGTGCCAACGTTGGGCCAAGTCGGAGTTTAGCCAGGCATTCGGACTCATCTTGTCCAGGCTTGCCTAACCTGTCCCAAAGTTGGGCCAAGTCGGGGTTTAGGGAAACATTCAGACTCATTATGTCCAGGCTTGCCCAATCTGTGCCAAACTTGGGCCAAGTCGGGGGTTAATTAGGCATTCGGTCAACCATATCAGACGCCATCTACCACGGCGCGGTCAACTTACAGTAAACGCCATTTTGTCTAAAAATCTTTCTCGCTAACAAAGTAACTACGGAAATTAACTAGTCGGGCAATAGAATAGCATTTAATCTGAGAAAAAATTATCTCTCTAGATATAGCAGAGTCGGGGTGTAGCCAGGCATTCAGACTCATTTTGTCCAGGCTTGTCTAATTTTTGCCAAAATTGGTTAACTGGGCATTTGGACTCATTTTGTCTGGGCTTGCCTGACTTGTGCCGAGCTTGGGCCAAGCCGGGGGTTTATTAGGCATTTGCGCTGATTGTTTCCAGGCTTGCCTAACCTCTGCCAAAGTTGGCCCGAGACAGGGTTTATCCAGGCTCGCAGGATAATTTTAAAACCAATATTGGCCCAAATTCGGTATCCCATAATAGCCCACCTTTTATACCCAATGTTGCTCCGAGTTTGGATAGCCCATATATATTATATATATCCCGTATAGAAATTTTTGTTGGGCGCAAACAGGGGCCAAGTTAATTTGGCTCGATATTATTCAGGCCTAAGTAAGGTCGCCTGTATTGGGCCAATGTTGGATTGTCCCACGTATTTAATTCGGCCCCATATGCGTGGTCAAACTGGGGCCAATTTGGACAGCCAGTAGGGCCCAAAGTGGACACCGTATATGGGGCCACAACAAAAAAGCGGGACAAATCGATATAGGCCCAATATTGGTGACCAAACTTGGGCCTATACATTATTGTGGAAAATTAACTTGGCCCTTATTAGCGCCCGGGGAAAATTTCTACACGGGTGGCTGCCGGTCGGTCCCGTACGCTGCCGGACGGTGTCTGTCGGTGCCTGCCGGTGCCGTGCGGGCCGGTCTAGTGCGCGTCAACCTTAACGGTGAACGGTATAAATAAAAAAAATTCCTTGCATTTTGTAGAACTGATGCGTATCCAAAGAGTACAACCCGGGGACGTCTTGGTGAGCTTTGATGTTGAAAGTTTATTTACTAATGTCCCTACCGTAGAAGCTCTGCAAGTTGCCAGAGAAAGGTTGGGACAGAACCTGACGTTGAAAGAGAGAACGGAACTGAGCGTAGAAGATATTATCGAACTACTCGGTCTGTGTTTAAACACCACCTACTTTCAGGTATCGGACAAGGTCTACAGCCAAGACGAAGGTATGGCAATGGGTTCCCCTTTGTCACCGGTGATGGCGAATCTATACATGGAACATTTCGAAGAACTGGCCTTACGGACGGCAAAACTCCAACCATCTCTGTGGGTCCGATATGTGGACGATACCTTCGCGATCTGGCCGCATGGAAAAGAAGAGTTACAGGTTTTCAGAGACCACATAAACAGCGTAAGGGAGTCGATCCATTTTACAATGGAAGTCGAAGACAACAATACGCTCCCATTTCTGGATACACTAGTAGAGAGAGGCTGGGAAAATACCTTACAAACAAGCGTTTACCGGAAACCCACGCACACGGGAAAATATCTAGATTACCAGTCGAACCACTCAGGTAGCACGAAGAAAGGTGTGGCGCACTGTCTCATGGATCGCGCGTTCCAGATCAGTACGACGCCAGAAGGCCTAAGGAAGGAACTAGAAATAGTGCGAAAAACTCTACGTAATAACGGCTATCCTGAGAGGGTCATTCAAAGAGCGCAGCAAAAAGCGCAACACCGGACTACCACCACACAAGGAATGAGGTCAGAACACCCTGTGGACTTTGGCACTCCGAGTTTCGCCATGACGATTCCCTATATAGCGGGGACTGCAGAGAAGATCCGCCGCATATGCAGAGCATATGACATTGAGGTACGGTTCAAATCAACGTCCACTTTGCGTGGCTTGTTGACAGAAACCAAGCCCCGACATGCTGCGCAAGAAAGCAAGGAGTGTGTATACGGAATCCCATGCCAATGTGGGGACGTGTACATCGGCGAAACAGGAAGGCCCTTGAACGTTCGTATCCAGGAACACCGGAAAAACGTTAAAATGTGCGAACGATCGAAATCGAGATTGGGCGATCACGCCTGGGAAAATGAACACCACTTCCAGTGGGATGATGCTCGGATATTGTTGAAGGAATCCAATCCTATCAAACGGAAGCTGAAGGAATCAGCCTGCATAGCAGTGACACCAAATGCTGTAAGTCAACCCAGCATAGAACTTAACAAATTATGGTTACCTTTGTACAGGGATGAGGTCAGGGAAGCCATGAGCAGGCCAAGGCGGCGCCACCAGTCGTAGCTGGCGCCACCTACAACCAACCTATATATACCGGTGGGAGCGCGGAATTTGATCACTCTTTGATGGGAAGTCGCCAGACAACCTTTCCTGAGGACGGAAGCAGATATTTAGCGCCCGAAACGTCGGAGATGAATAATCTTTCAAGCAGTGGAATTAGTCCAAGTAACCCCCTGGAGGAAGGGGGGGAAGTGGGTGGGCGGGTGGGCGGGTGCCCCCCCCCCCCTCCCTCCATCCCCTCTCCTACCTCCAATAGTAACGGTATAAATAGCATGTTTATAAAGAAGATTCCTCAGTCAGAGCGTAGCCATGATCGTGCACAAAGCCTGTCGTAAGCGAACTAAACGTTGTGGGAAAGGTCTGGTCAACAGAATCATTAACAGTCTTCCTGTAGAGTTACATCTCCCTGGTTATCAATACTGCGGACCTGGTCTTTGACTATATACCTATGGACTGCTAACCGCTAACTTCACGCGTGTAACCAGATGTGACGCGACCTCGGGGGCTAACGGCTGATTTTGGTACTACGATCAGCTGCGTGTGTTATGTAGGTGTGACGCATCGGTTGTGTGAGTTGCATAGGTGTAAAGAAACACCGACGTGACACACACACCGATGCGTCACACCTACAAAACACACGCAGCTGATCGTAGTACCCAAATCAGCCGTTAGCCCCGGAGGTCGCGTCACATCTTGGTACATGGGCCGCCACAGGCTTGGGATAGGGACTAGCAGTCCATAGGTATATAGTCAAAGGGACCTGGTACTAAATTAGCGAAGAGACTCGCGCGCGGTGATCCAGGTATCAACCCGCTTCACGCAGCCTGCAAGGAATACGATATCGCCTACTCGAAGAATCGGGAAAATCTGGAAGCAAGAAGTGCGGCAGATAAGATTTTGGCCGAGAGAGCCTGGAAACGGGTTTTGGCTTCAGACGCAAATATCGGTGAGAAAGCAGCCGCCTGGGCAGTGACAAACGCGATGAAAGCGAAAACTAAGTTCGGTATGGGTATGCGGAAACCGGTGGTATTGAGAACGGTTATCGATGCCGCCAAACGGTCTATGGTTCCAGGAAAGACTGCGCAGGTCGCCATCAAATCTGCATTGAAGGGTGCACGAGGCGCTGTTAGAAAAGCTGGTGGTAAACGCAATGTACGTTCTCCACGGATTCTACCTGTCCCAGCTAAAGTGGGTGGTTTCTTACCATTCCTTATACCCCTCTTTTCCGGGCTCAGTGCTACGGGCGCGTTGGCTGGTGGGGCAGCAGGTATTGCAAAAGCGGTGAATGACGCAAGCTCCGCCAAGAGACAACTGGAAGAAAGTCAACGGCACAACAAGACCATGGAAGCTATCGCTCTAGGCAAGGGGCTCCATCTGAAACCGTATAGAAAAGGCTTGCCCTGGTAGAAATTCATCTAGATCTGCTAGCCTGCAATATAGGCCTGTCTAGATTTTTCAAGATTTGCTAGATTTAGATTTTTTAGATTTTCGTGATTTGCAATACAGACCTGCCCATATTTTTCTAAATTTGCTAGATTCGCTAGGTTCTTTAGATTTGTAATATAGCCCTGTCTAGATCTTTCTAGATTTACTAGATTCGTTAAAATAGAGTGAAAGATTATAGGACAGAAGTCAAATGATGAAATATTATCGTACAATATGAATATGTTTCATTAAAATAAACATAGTCAAGTTAGTTCTGACCACGTTCACACATTACAAAACAAATTGACATTTGTTACATTACTCATCAGAAGACGCGATCAGTTGAATCAGTTTTAAATAATCAATATTAATTAATTAATAATCATTAATAAATAATAGCTGTGAAAATATAAGCAAAATTTAGATAAAATCGCATTCAAAATTCATTGCTTTTATGAAAAAACAAGCTGTTGGTTTCGAAAGTAAGAAATAAGAAATCCAAAGTCCTAACATCAGATGACGTTGAAAAATCTCCGAACGAAGCTCCCGATCAAATTCGTTTAGCATAACAAAAGTAACTGAAAATTAATCTATTCGTTAAGTAAAATCTTATTACTTGAAATTTTACTAGAGATTATTTATACGATTACAGAATGCTTTAATTTTTGGAATCACGGGCGGGTGTCGAAGAGAAGAGTAGAGTAAAATGACAGCGAATGATATTCAAGATTACAAAGAAATTTTATACTACTGTCAAGAATTATCAAGTACTACGTCCACCTAATTGTAAATGTGATCGACCTTCTTTCAATTACGTAAATGGAAAATGTACACAGCAGCCAGTCGGTATCTATAAATAAACGTGCACCTCAAAAGAAATTTGTTTCTCATTATCATCGTTTTTAGAAAATAACCTAAGATTTCTAACAAAACCTGCCTAAGAACACGTTAGTACTGCTCAGAACTGTACAGATATAATCTAGCGCTACTAGATACTGCTAGATAGCATTGCTAGATAGCGTCTAGAAGGGACAAGTGTTACATTTCTGTCCGGGCATCTGTACAGTTTTACTAGATAGGCCTAGATGGCAGTCTCGCGAATCTAGCTAGACCTAGACAGATTATGGGAAAAATTTCTACCAGGGTGGGTCTCCACCTGAAGCCAAAAAACTAAAAGTGACGCTGCCACAACGAGCGCTAACTGACGCGGACCTGTTAAAGTATTAGTGTTGCCGCGAGACGAGACGAGACGAGAATTTCTCTTCTCTCGTCTTGTCTCGACATTGTCGAGACGAGAGATCATACCGTCTCGTCTCGAATATCGAGAAAAAATTGGTCTCTCGTCTCGAATTTTTCTCGACCTTAAGATTCGTCTCTCGTCTCGTCTCGAATTTTCTCGACTGACCGTGATGGAAAATGTCGGCATAAAATCAAGTCAATTTTTTACTTTCATATAAATAAATGTCCATTATCTTCGTTTTCCGAATAATTGCCCATTTTTATTTCCCATAGATAAAATGCTTATATTATACCAAAAGAACTCAGTTAATTCGCATGATTAATCATATCGATAGGCCGAGACTCTCGACACTCTCGCCGTGTCTTTCTCGTCTCGTCTCGACTTGGACGGCCGAGAGAAAATCGCTCTCTCGTCTCGTCTCTCGACTCTTCATTCTCGTCTCGTCTCGTTTTTCTCGTCTCTCGCGGCAACACTATAAAGTATGCGACTACCCTGGACATTCCACATTTCCGCGGCGTCTTCATGCGAAACGATTTGCCCAAAGATGGACCGCGTAGGTTTGAATCGGGGATCGTCAATTTAGATGATAAAGATGATCCTGGAACACATTGGGTCGCGTACCGAAAGATCGGTAACGAAGTAGTTTACTTTGACAGTTTCGGTAATCTTCGTCCACCGTCGGACCTCGTCAGATACCTTGGTGTTGGTAGCGTCAAATATAACCATAAAAGATATCAAGACTACGATACGTTCAACTGTGGTCACTTGTGTCTCGAGTTTCTATATAAACATGCAGCGTAATTCCTCGAAGTCAGTTTGATTTTCGCAGTAGTCATGGATGATTCGTTCACACTAACCGTATCGGGGAACTCCTCGGTTCTTGAGACTCAATACTTTCCCCCTATCGAACTTTCCCATCTCAAGAATTACTCCCTCGGTCTCGTTGAATTACTGACTTTTAATTCGATTCCCAATGTAGATGTTGGTCACAACAAGATTTACGTAGGTGAAGAAATAGTCACTATACCCACCGGTAGCTATGAAATAGAGGATATAGAGAGTTATGTACAGGGTGTCTTGTCGAATAAGGGTATCACCATCAACATCAAACCGAATAATAATACACTGTGTAGCGAAATCAAATGCAGTCACCCTATAAATTTTGTGCCCGGCGATTCTATAGGCAGCCTATTGGGTTTCACTCCACGTATTTTGCAAGCTGATCGAGTTCATGAGTCTGACCTTCCTGTAACTATTCTCAAAGTCAACGCACTACGAGTCGAGTGTAACATTACAACGGGTGCCTACGTCAATGAGCATAAAGTACACACCATTCATGAGTTTTTTCCCGTTGTTCCACCTGGATATAAGATCATTGAAGTACCGTCTCACGTCATTTACCTTCCAGTCACCGTAAGGATCATCGAGTTCATGAGTCTGACCTTCCTGTAACTATTCTCAAAGTCAACGCACTACGAGTCGAGTGTAACATTACAACGGGTGCCTACGTCAATGAGCATAAAGTACACACCATTCATGAGTTTTTTCCCGTTGTTCCACCTGGATATAAGATCATTGAAGTACCGTCTCACGTCATTTACCTTCCAGTCACCGTAAGGATCATAGATCATAATTACTTTTTCAAGTAAAAATTCCTTCAGCCCGGGTTTGAACCGGGACCTCCGCATTTGTACTGCGACGCCTTGTCCAATTAGACCACTGAAGGACTGAAGGACTGAATTTTTACTTGAAAAAATAATTATGATGCACTTCCGTTTTTTTCGGTCTATCTGGAGATTGCACGCTCTATATAGAGGTGAGCTTCAGTTAGAAGACTTAAAAATTTGGTTCGACTGGTCCGATAAATTCACATATGGTATGAACTTTTTTTTTTGTATTCACATGATCAACACAACATATACAATAGGGCTAATCATTTTGGGGTCATATTTTTTGATTTGCCCTCGCACCCCTCAAAATGTGAGTGTATGAGGTCAGTATCAGCACCTATCAATATGACCACGGTGCGATTTTTTTTGGCGTGCCCCATTGCAAAAGTATTTTTCCCATTAAAATAACACGGGAAATGTTTTTTTATTTTATTTGAAATTTTATTCCAATCTAACGAATCATCGCGTTGCAAAAATCAATACATATTCTTGTAGGAAATAAACGATCTCCAAAAAAGGTCTGATATGATTTTTCGCTAAGTCCACTCGTTTGAAAGTTATTGAAGGTTAAAGTTCAACTTCAAACGGTATATGACGACTTTTTTTTCGACCTAGCTAAAAATCGTATCAGACCTTTTTTGGAGATCGTTCAATTTCGTACAAGAATATGTGTGGATTTTTACAACACGATGATTCGTTAGAACGAAATAAAATTCGAAATAAAATAAAAAAACATTTCCCGTGTTATTTGAATGGGAAAAATACTTTTGCAATGGGCCACGCCAAAAAAAATCGCACCGTGGTCATATTAATAGGTGCTGATACTGACCTCATACACTCACATTTTGAAGGGTGCGCGGGCAAATCAAAAAATATGACCCCGAAATGATTAGCCCTAATATACAAACTGATTTTTCACTGATAAATGGGTAAAAATTATGTATTAGTATAAAGAATGTAGAGTGACACAAAAATTCGAGGTTTGCCCATATCTCTAAAAACCGACGTGGGTTTGTGGCTTGGGCATCTCGAAATATGTGTGTGCAAGCCCAGCAAGATTCAAAAATAATTGAGACGCATGGAAGGTTTTCGAATAAAGGCTATTTCAGAAGCATTATGAGGAGTAACTCTGTACTTATTGTTTCAAATGACTTGAAATTTGCACAATGTCTATGTTTTGAGATGGCAAACATGTGTGTTAAACCTCATTTAAAAATAGCAATTGGTTCAGATGGGCAGTTTTCAGTATCTCCTACCCTTAAGGGGACTAGGCCACGAAAATAGGTCGAAAATGGGATAAAATTCAAATGGCATTTGTGAAGAACCGAAACACCATACAAACTTTTTTTTTTTTCTTAATTTTCACTAGAGTTTTAGCTATTAAATTAATTGGTTGCGATTTCAAAAATATGAATATTTGAGGGAGATATGGGTGGATAAAGAGGACCGCGCGTCTCAAGCACTGCTCCCTCATTGCCACGATTCCGAGTGACCGGTTGAAGTTTTCGGCAATTTCCGAACGCCGTTCTCTTCAGGGGATGTTCCTCTACAAAGTGAACCAACGACTATGTAAAAAAATCAATTTTTCATCATTGTTATTCCAACAAATGTCGTCCATTTTTCGATGTTTCCCAAATTTTGGCCGCCATTTTTTTGGATTTTCATGTTTTTTTTTGAAAATGTCGGTTCAATCTGTAGAGGAACATCCCCTGAAGAGAACGGCGTCCGGAAATTGCCGAAAACTTTAACCGGCCACTCGGAATCGTGGCAATGAAGGAGCAGTGCATGAGACGCGCCGTCCTCTTTATCCACCCATATCTCCCTCAAATATTCATATTTTTGAAATCGCAACCAACTAATTTAATAGCCAAAACTCTAGTAAAAATTGAGAAAAAAAAAAAGTTTGTATGTTGTTTCGGTTCTTCAAAAATGCCATTTGAATTTTATCCCATTTTCGACCTATTTTCGCTGTCTAGTCCCCTTAATTTGCAGCGACTTGTATTTCTATATAATCTTTATCTTAAGATTACTCATTGAAGATTTGAGGAAAACTGCCTACTGCTGCACTTCGAATGCTACGGTCATATTCCACGCGCGCTCACGCCAAAACCCTTGCTTGTACTAAAAACATTCATCAGACTTTTTTTTGTAGAAATTCAAATAACTTCATTCTAGTCCTTTACCATTTTTATCGTAGGATTGAAATATTCGGAGATATTTAGAGAAAACTGATTTTCTGCACCTTTAGCCGCCATTTATAAAGGACGCCGATGACCAATCGATGGGGACTTTTGATATGTTGTTTTAGACGTCGAATCGAAGTTGTATACTAAAATCCAGCTCGGTGGGATTTATTCCGAAGTGAAAACCTAAAGTGACTGGGCTAATAGGAGACAATGCTTTTAAATTTTTTTCCAGATTGAATACTCACTACGGTCTATCCCTTATATGCTCAAGACGCCGAAAAGTATGTGAGCTGAGGAGTTGTTTACTTCACCAGACTAACTAGGAGAGTGTCGCACCTGCGGGTCATCGATCTTGACCAAACTTATAGGGGTGATTTCTTGAGTCAAAATATTAATTACCTGCTGAATAACTCTTCCTAATGGGCCTTTACTCTGTTAATTTACCTAAATGTACAACAGAAATCAGCGTAACCTGGGTTTTGCGAATCGCCATAAATAACCAGTTTTTGTGCTGCGTTATGAGATCCTACACTGCACTGAATATTTATACATTGAACACAGTCATTATTGTACATTAGATTGTTGAAATTCAACATCCCAGCTATAGAAAATCACTTTATTCTGCGGCTATTGACACATTGCTACTAGTAATAATATTAAATATTCAGTGCAATGTAGAATCTCATAACGCAGCACAAAAACTAGTTATTTCATGGCGATTTGCAAAACCCAGGTTACGCTGATTACTGTTGTACATTTAGGTAAATTGACAGAGTGAAGGCCCATTAGAGAGAGTTATTCAGCGGGTAATTGATATTTTGGCTTGAGGAATCACCCCTATATGTTTGGTCAAGATCGATGACCCGGAGGTGCGATACTCTCCTAGTAAGCCTACACTAGCAAATTCATATTATTTTCATATCCCTATTTTTCACGGCGATGTTTCCATGTAACCACTTGGTCGTTCTATAAGCAATTGGCAACGCTTTATGAATTGTAACGTTCTGGTATTATGTCATGAATAATTGAAATAAATTCTAAGCATACAAGGCATGACTACTCGATTCTGTGAGATATTGTAAGACCAATTATTGATGTAAGACATTAAACGACGGTTGTCAAGTGACACGCGTCAGTACATTGAATATGTGCGTATCTATAAATCGTTCTGGAATGAGGTTAAATAAGGTTAAGTATACATTCGAGGCGATTCTGTTGAGCAACGAATCAAAGTGTCTATTATAACACGACGCAATACATCAACTTTATTTTCAAGAGAAAACATAAAAACAGATCCACTATGCAACTGCACACGATCGAAAATACCATATTAATAATAGTAGCGTTATTAACAGGACGAGTCCTCTCAGAATCCTCTTAGGGTATATAGGTAGGCTGACCTCGATGGGACAACCTCAGAGTTTCTTGCTCAGATGTTGAGTTTAAAACGTAGTATTGTCCTGAAGAAAAAGTTTACTTGTAAGAAAATAAAATCTATTATAACCGGAGAGGGAATTTTTTTCTTATGTCAAAAACGACTTTAATCAATCATCCCGAAATCCGATTAGATTCAAGTTGGGTCGAATCCTATCGATGAACGAATAAGTTTATTAACCCTAGAATGGCACACTGGGGTACATTCGTTCCCCTACGCTGATTTTAGGGTTCCCCATCAAAAGCAGGGATCGCTCGGAATTGAGCCCGGACCTTAACCATAATTCAGTTTAGGGTCTTAAGAGAGCGGGGGTATGGTAGCTAGTGCCTCTCTGGCGATAGCCTTCAACAGAAGCGGAATCAAAATGCGCGTGGGGTACATTTGTGCCCCAGTGTGCCGTTAACAGACACTTACGTTTGGTAAAACCAATCTTATGTTTTTGAATTTTCGGAGTGTAAACTGATATTTTCTATCATTTTCAAGCCCCGTGGGTACATAATTAATATTTTCAAGTGCACATGCCAATCAGAGTAGTATTGACTCTGGTAAAAACGCAGTTTGGGATGGCCTTTTTCACTCCCGTGTGAGGTATACTATGTTTCACCACCCCCTGGCATCGGAAAGTACGACTTCCCGCTCACGCGAGGGGCCGAAAGTCGTACTTTCCGTGCAGGTGTGGTGAAATAGTACATTGTGTATCAAGGGCGGAGAGGACTATATTGCGAGTGTGCAATTGGCAGTTTAAAATTGCAATGCGAGACCTGGTGGTCGCTTCGTGAACCAATTGTAATGGTGGATGTAACAGTACAAACAGTACAAACGTCAATGTTTTTCTACGTAAACGAACTAGTTATACAATAATAATTAGTAATAATTAAATATATTTGAAGTGGAGTTGAATTAACTCGGAGAAATTCGTTCGGAAACATAGAGATTGTTGATAAGCAATCTGAAAAACACAAAAAAACCTACGTTCTGTCCTTCAATCATATACCGTGACGACGGCGTAGCCTCGGTAAAGGCACAAAGTGCGTCTAATTTTAAAACCGGCATTATTCATCTGTCTGATTATTAATTATTTTCGGTTTTGTGCATCACTCCCATATAAACACATGCGAAATTGTACTGTTGCATCGGCCATATTGTTCTCGCGACACTAGCGCCGCTCGACCCGCGGTGGTAGTTTTCATTGCCAATATGCGGCACGAGCCGAAGGCGAGTGTGCTGCATGCACACTCGCCAAAATAGCCTTGCACCTGTGATGCACACGATATTTTTCTTAACACCTGCTCTGCATAAGTGCCTCTATTGAGACCGAGTGAGTGGGCGGAAAAGACTTGTCCGCCCGAGGGCCGCAAAGTCATCTTTTGCGCCCGCACAAGAGGGCGCAAAGGGGTACTTTGCGAGCAGGTATGAAGAAAAGTACTTTTTTTCGGCATAGGCATTGAAAAGTCACTTTTTGACGCCTGTTTTCGATCCACAAAGTGGCACTTTATACGGTTGATTTCAGAACTGCCCTATAAAGTCTTTATACGGCAGTTTCGATGCGCGGTTCGAAGTGCGCGACAGATCGCACCATAACCTCACTCTTCGTCTAGTGAATCTCAACTGGCGTCAAAATGACTTTTCATGCCTATTTCGAAATAAATAAAGTGTGGAGCGCACCCGTAAACCGTTTTTGACTCGAATAATGATTTCAGAACTCGCTTCCGGCTCGCCTTTAGCTCCTATTCTCGCCGAGAACACTTGGTTTACGGGCATGCCACATAATATACTAATTCCTCCCGCTGTTGGTTGACTCTCGCCGGAGCAGGAGGGAAAGTACATTCCCTCCCGCCCCAGCGCCATTGCCAATTCGATCGATGCGCATCAAAGAAGGCCTACCGCAGTTTTATATTCATGAAATTTTTTTTTCATAAGACGGGCATGAAATGGGCCTTCTTTCATGCTTGTCGAGAAGGGGGGAAATCACGTGTTTCGACCGTGAGTACCGAATATCCAACAGCGGGAGGGAATATACATTCCCTCCCGCTCCAACGGCAAATCTTGGATCTTTCTTTTTTTATAAATAAATTATTATTAATTATTAATAATTTTTATTAATTTTTTTTTAATTTTTTTATTTTGTTTTTTTCATTTTTTTTCCAATTTTTTTCAATTTTTTTTTTCAATTCAAATATCTATAAGTGTGTGGTACACGACTCAACACGCGCCATTCCCCATCCGATCGACGCGCATCAAAGAAGGCCGATACCGTACCCTTATTATAAAAAGTACAGTGTGCAACTAGGGGGGATGGCCATTTCTACCTCGGGTGGAACATTTTCAAAAACGTCTCACCCTCGCTCGAAATGGTCATTCCCCCCCCCCCCCCCCCCCCCCCCTCCCCCCCCAGATACACAATATACTAATGTATTTTTTTACTGTATTTTGATGTTTTTTTGATAAAAAAAATATAACAAAACGCATTTACCAAGACATGAGAAATGTTTTAAACCATTTTTATCCACTCCGAGCAATTTTCTGATTTTTCGAAATTCTTAACTTTTACTTGCCGAAATAATTATGCTTTTTACACTGAGTCAAAAATCCATTTTGTCCCAGTTCTAGAGAATTTATTCATATTTCAGAATCTTTGTGAATTTTCGAATTTGGTTGAAAATTCGCCAAGTTATGCTAAATTTTGTAAAAGTACTCAATTTTACCAATTTTTAATTTTCTTTTATCTTCAGATCAAACTGTAACACACTCCTCGAATTTTCTGAAATTTTCAAATGGTACCATCGTCTTCCTCGTTAAAAAACGAAAAAAAATCATGTGCTATTGCAAAAATTTTACGAACCATAACCCCAATAATTGGGCTCCAACGCCTGGGATACATTTGTGCCTCAGTGTGCCATTAAGGTGAAGTGAAACGTTTATCAGAACCTCGAAAACGGGAATCGTGAATTCTCCGGAACTACTGAATCAATCGCGATGAAACTTTGAGGGATTACACATAATTGTGGCAGAAAGTGGCTGATTATTTCATTTTTCCAAAATTTGACAAAAATTTTTACAGATTGACGAACCGACCACATAAATCGGGAGATTATTCACTGTTGCCGTAGATAATCGCATTTTCCCGGTAATTAGCCACTCCGCAATTAAAAACCACACGCTTTGAGCCTAATCTCGTGTCATTTTATGGAGATATGGCTGAGAATTGACGATTCTCCGTTACTCATAACTAAAAAACCGACATTCAGTTGAGATCACAACCCGTATCGACATTTAGTCGAGATCACAGCCTGTATCGGAATTGCAGCCAGTATACTTGCAAATAATCTAGCGGTGGACAGAGGTACCAAACGTTCGGTAGTTCTGTTTTACCGCGGTGCAAGGCACCCGGCCGTGGCCTTGAAACGTTTCACTTCACCTTAAAAGGCAAAAAAATAAGTGCACCGTTCTAGGGTTAAAACCCATCGATCTCTCACCGAAAGAAATTTATTCTTATTTCTAGTATGGTAACATACTAATCGTATATACTAATGAAATCCTCTAAATGTTTAGTCTATTTTTATGTAGAATGCTAGAGTATTAGAATATCCTCTTAAAGTTAGTATGCCATCTATTAAGGTGTGACCACGTGATCAAAACTTGTCGCATTTTGCATATGGCCGCGTCCAGGTCCTGCATCGTGTCGTGCGTCGCGTTGTCTTTGAGTGTGAGTGATCAAGTTATATTTTTCATTCGAAAAAATCGACGAAGTCGTGAAGTGGCTCATCGAAAACGATCCAGGCGAACTGGTCGAAACATTTGAACGTAAGTAAACCTAAAATTCTGAGTATAATAGTACATTTCATTACGAGTAACGAAAGGCTTTTTTGACGAAACGAGAGCTTTACGGCACGAGCCGAAGGCGAGACTGATCGTAGCGAGTACGAGTACGAGTACCTCGAGCGAGTACGAGACTCGACTTCGGCTCGTGCCGTAAACCTCTCGTCAAAAAGCCTTTACGTACAAGTAATGATCATTATTTTTCATCGGGATTGCCGAGGAATCGCAACGAAGTCGCGATTTTGAGGCTAGAATGATGAAAAATAATTTTTATGCACCGAGGGGAGAAAGTGCGTACTTTATTCCCGGCTGCGCGCATAAAGAACGCGCTTTCTGCCCTTGGATGCATAAAATATCGTATGCACCATGGTTTAAAGTGTTCTTCTAGACGAGTGTGAAGGTCACCCTCGCTTCGCTCGGGCGACAAACCTCACACTCGTCAAAAAGAACACTTTACTCCCTAGATGCATAATATACTATTTCCAAATTACTGCTACGCTCTGAGAAAACGCTCTAGTGACTCAGTTTTTCTACAGTTGATTAGTGATATTTTGATACAAAGTTCATGATTTTTCCAGATTTTATGTCCTCCGCTGAACATAAATTCAGTCCATCGAAGAAAAAGCAGTTGTCGAAGGGTACAGGCTGCTGCGTTGGATGAAATTTCTTCAACTTTAAACCAATAATATTTGATGAATTGTTTGAGACACAGAAATTTTTGATTGTAAGAATTTTTTTCCCACTTTCTGGAAAAAATGTGTTGAAACCAACACTTTTGTGCTATATAAATACTATATAAATATAAATATATTCCCTAAAATTGTTGAACATTTTTTTGTCTTTAATTTAATTAATTATCTCATAGTCTTGTATGATTGAAAAGTTTATAATATAAATAATAAATATACATAGTATATATTATAAAAATATAAAAAAATATATGAATATAATATAGTATACATATATACATAAATATATTATACCAGGAATGTAAAATATGAATATAAAATGAAAATAAAGAGATTATTTTATAATTTCACTGATTCCTTTCCGAATATAACATACTAAACTTAGATTAGAGGATATTCTTAAAGCTAGTATATGTATTCACATTAGTATGTGTTTATTAAATTATTCTCCTCTAAAGATTAGAAAATATACTTACCGCCTATTTTAGACGGAAATATACTACGTTTCAGTATATTATACTAAAGAGAGAAGTTAAGGAGTCCAATGATAGGCATACTGCGCTCACTAGACATATCACTGAATGTGATCATTCTTTTAATTATGACAGTATCAATATTTTAGATGAAGAACCTGGATACCATAAGCGGCTACTATTAGAGATGTGCAATATTGTTAGTCACTCTTCGGCGGTTAACCTCAGACAAGATGTTGAAAATCTGAGCTCTATTTACTCCTCAGTCATTAAGTAAGGTGTCCTCCTTATCTACGTCTCACTATTGACACAACATCGATCCGCATCATATGATTGATTTTAACATCGACTCTATTCCCGCTTTAAAGAGATGGCTTGCTCCCATCTTGTCTTGTCTACCTTTGACAGTTTTGCTTCCTTTGATCGCTGATTCTAATTTCTAATAGTTTTGATAATGGAGAAGTGGGCTCTTCTGATAGCTATTCAATCGCTTCCTTTCGTTGTTTTTCTCCTTTAAGGTAATATTATTGGGTTCTAATTCTCTTTGTCTCCTAGTTCTTATACACGTGCTAATACATTCTATCTCAACAGCTGTTACTGCAGTGTTATTGTTCCGTTACGGGTTGCCTATATGGTTCTGTCTATTAATTCTTAAGGTATGTTGTTTAAAAAAGAAGTTTGTAAATACCTATAACTGTTTGATTTGTTAATAGTCTTTTATTTATATATTTTATTCGTTTGCCGATTCTAACTTAGTTTTGTATATCCTTTAGAATAAAATTCGTTCTGAAGAGGGTCCTCAACAGGACCGAAACGTCAACCGATGTTTTTATAACCGACCTCTACCCAAGATTTATTCACACATATTATACTAACTTTGAGAATAAATTTCTTTCGGTGCTTCTCGAGATGTAATGAATTGGAAAAAGAATTTCTAGATTTTGTATTCTCAATAACAGAAAATAAAAAAAATACCGTACCAATCGAAGGTACAAATCCGTTTATTCGTTCTCAATATATCGTCAGACTCAAAATTGATTCAGGTAAATGAGCCAGTTGCCGATCATTTACTATTGATTGTTCCAGTGTCCTAATGCTCTTAATCAATCACGTCTGGTACATTTACCTCACATCTGCATATGCCGGGAATATTCGTGGAAACGCTCAATTGGTGAGTGAGAACGCCTGCATACAGGCAACTCAAATATCAAGCGATTAGGTTTTGTTTCCCAGGTAGCCATGGAGTAGAAGGAGGCATATCTTCAATCTAAAATGTGGTCTACGCTATAGATGGCGCTGTTCTTAGTAAGCGCAAGCCTACTTCCGCAGCTGCGTCTGCGTATAACATGTTTAATTCAAGTTTTTCCATGTTTAAAATTTCCCGCTCACAGGAAGTCCGTGTGAGCTTACTGGTAACAGCGCCATCTATTACGGTAAAAATTCGTCCCACTTTTTCAATACAGCGTGTATAGGGAGATATGCCTCCTTCTACTCCATTCACGTAGCCAATGGGCACACGATAGGCGAAATAAGACCTAATCGGTTGATTTTTGAGTTGCCTGTATGCAGGCGTTTTCACATTCTTATGGAGCGTATCCACGAATACTCTCGATATACACACACACTGACACACGACCCGGCGTCGATCTAAAAGTGGTTGGAGAAAAACGTGGAGATCCAGTAAAACTTCAAGGTTTTGTCTTCGGGTTTATTATAATAGGTAACTTCCCTTTTTCGAAACGTCAAATTGAATATTTCGCAATGATAGTTATTATTATTATTAAAGTTGTATTGTGGAAATCTCATCCACCATCGGTCAAGAGAAACAGCAATGCGGAAAATAGTGAAGTCTCTTTGCGGGATTACAGGTTTTTCGGACATGTATTTGTTATGTTTTCGGCATGTATTTGTAGATGAAACGTTAACATCAATCCTTAAAGATCATGGCCTCGCTTCACCCAGAATATATTTCATGAGCTTCGTGTTGACGACTGGTGAAAAGTGGGGGGTATAAAACACATTGTTAACGCTCGCGTCGATCTTTTTAAAGCAAAAGCTTCTGAATGAAGTGTCGACCATCGAACAAAGCGTTACTTTCCATTGAATGCACTGTTGTTTAATTATTCGTTATGTGCTATTTTTACATGAGTTTTTTTGTTTCGTGCTACAGAATACAGCTGTATCAATCGAAAGTTTGCCAACAAATTCTTTAAAATTTGTAAAATATTTCGAACGTTTTGAGAAGTAGAAATTGTCTTGGGATGACTGTGATTTAATATTCGTTGATGGTAAAAATGGCGTGAATGTGGGGTAATTCAGTGAACCTGTAAAATAAAGTCGAACGCGTTTTGTGGTTGAAATAGTGAATTATAAATACATATATCACGCTAAGATAACAAAAGAAATACCGTCATCTGTGGATATGGCGAGAGTAGAGAGCAACGGTAAACTGAAGAGAAAAATTGAGACCTTTGATGATATACTTCCTTACATTGGCGCTGCTGGACGTTATCAATGGTTCCTTTTCCTTCTGCTTCTTCCGTTTGCCTTCGTCTACGCTTTTCTCTACTTCACCCAGTTTTTTTTAACTCTGACACCAAACGAACACTGGTGCACGGTGCCGGAGTTAGATGGTTGGAATCTCACTGATCAGCAGAAGTAAGCATCATAAAAAGTACTACTAGTCTAAGAGCTGACGACCAAAATGGTCAGGCAGGTAACTTTATCGTCAATGAAACTCAGGATAATACTTACCTGAAAGACCCTTATATGCGAGAATCGTCGATCCGGCAGGCCGCTCCTGGTGGGTTCAGATATTATGGGGTGGGAAAAAAAAAAAAAAAAGGTAAAAGTATCGTCTTTAATTTTTGTTGCAAACAGTTACGCTATACTCCTAATACACAAAAAAAAAAAAAATTTCAAATCGAACGTTTGGTGGAAAGGTGTTGCCAGCCTTGATTATGATTGTAAAAAAAATAATAATTTTGAGGTAATAGTATCGTAACTGATCTTTTTTCTGCCAAGAGTTTAATTATTATATAAGCCGAAAAAAATAAAGCCAGCCAAAAATAGTGAAAACAAAAATTAAAAAAAAAATTATTATCTTTTTAAAATCATAATCAAGGCTGGCGACACCTTAATTCCACCAACCGTTCGATTTGAATTTTTTTTTTGTGTATTAGGAGTATAGTGTAACTGTTTGCAACAAAAATTAAAGACGATACTTTTACCTTTTTTTTTTTTTTTTTTCCCCACCCCATAATATCTGAACCCACCAGGAACGGCCTGCCGGATCGACGATTCTCGCATAAGGGTCTTTCAGGTAAGTATTATCCTGAGTTTCATTGACGATAAAATTACCTGACCATTTTGGTCGTCACAGCCATCCGACTATACCACATGAACTCCAATGATGTGCGTACATTCACTTCACTTTTCGCTGTTCTAGTAAATATAAAAGAGGAAAAAGTCAGTCTAGGTCATATAGCGCCAAGGTTGGACGGTCACACTTTTGATTCGAAAATGGTACTTTTTCAATATGTGAATTTCAATTGAAAGCGAAATCCTACATCTAGGTTTCCACGAAAACAGAATTTTAGTAGAAATTTGTAGCAGCCGTGGTGTGAGTATAGATGGTGTGCCTTTGCCTAGGAGTGCAGCTTCTCTTTCTAAAAAAGTTTCTCTCTCGTCTGGCCCGTCTGGCGATGGACTTAAGTATGAAAGTGAACCAACCGTCGAAATTCCCTAGATCGTTAGGAATTAGTTCTGCTAATGTTGGATTTCTCTGGGGAATTCACAAGCGGGTGTTTTAAATATTGCAAAATTATAAAATCCACAAAGATTTGATGTCAACTCAGAAGTTTAATTTGTAGGTATATAATAAAAATTAGTAAAATAGGTAATTACAATTTTTTTGGTAGGGCATAAAATAAAGTATGCAAATTTGGTATAATGCAATACACACAATGTCACGCGACTGTATTTTAGATATTTAAAAAAACATATTGTTAGCAATGATATAATTCAGTGGAGAAACATCAACAGTATTAAAATAACATATCAATGAGCAATATACAATACAGTGGCACAACGTAAAAGTTAACAACGTAAAGGTATCTTGTGATTAATATAATAATGAAATTACGAATCTCATAAAATTTACAGTACAAACTTACATTTTTTTTGTATTTATTTTATACTAGGAGCTCCGCCCCTGCGCGCTTCGCGCTCCAACCCCGCTCGTCGCTCGCTTCGCTCGCTCCGAGGGCACTCGGCGCTGCGCGCCTCGTCTGTTCGGCGCTTCGCGCCTCACTTGATTGCGAGGAGCAGTCAGTGCCGTGTTAACATGACTTATCACCCTAGGCTAGGTGGCAACTATCCCCCTCGCCCGCGCCCCTCGCGCCACCCCCCCCCCCCCCCCTCCCGCCGCCCCCTCCCTCCGCCCATCGGTTGAAGTTTTTTGAGACGTGAAATTTTCCAAGAGATGAAATAGAATTTTAACATGGTGCAAGTTGGTGCAAGAAAAAAAAAACGCAAATATAATTTTGGACCCGCACGTAAAGATTTAAACCCGACTGGTTACGATTCTTCACACGACTCAGTCAGGTGCTATCGAAAAATAGCGAATTCTGGTGCAGTACCACACTGAGTACTGTTTAGAACACGACTTATTACTGTGTCCACACGACTCATTTATGTGCGCACACGAATGGTTCGTATTCTAAACAGTACTCAGTGCGGTGTTGCACCAGAATGCGCTATTTTTTGCTAGCACCTGACTGAGTCGTGTGCAGAACCGTAACCAGTCGGGCTTATATATCTTTCCGTGCGGTTGCCGCTCGCGATTCTGCTGCCTCTGAAATATTGCCGCCCTAGGCTATAGCCTAGTTAGCTTGTGCCTAAATACAGCGCTGGCTACACGGAAAAGCAACATTTAACACAACGTTTTTATCATATTTTTATTATTTTTCCAACTGATTGAATTCATTTTGCATAACTTATATAGCCTATGTTACTCGGGGAAACCTAAAGAACAATTTGGTGTAGGGGAGACCGGTGTCGGTTGTAACAGGGTGTCAATTGTAACAGTGGACATTACGCCGCCATCTTGCGGATAATCTCTAATCTTTTTAGATGTATGTATAGCAACATTCGTCGGGCTTTTGTTGAACAACATTTTACGAAATTTTCGGACATATTTTCTGTGCTGTGTCCATTTGTGTCCATTTATCGGTTTTTTTCACCCGTAAGTAAATCTTTTCGTTTCACTATGCTTTCGCTTAACGTAGTAAACCATGGATGGTTTTCATAATTGACTTAGTGTATATTAAACTACGATGCTTTGACTTCAATTGTTGTGTATTAGGATTTGGAAGTCACGAGTTTTAGTGTAGAATTTCCATTTTTCTACGTAAAATCGTCGCTGGTGTCAATTGTTACACGTCAATTAAAGAAGCAACGACAAATGGCGTCAATGCACTAAGTGCAAGAAATGGGCACATATTGGTTGCACTGACCGTAGTGCATTCTTCATATATGCGCTGAATGTTCAGAAGATTATTTGTTTAATTTCTTATTGAATTTTCGTGTTTTATTAAATCATACGAAAAAAATGTACCCCCTTTACGTTAATGTTAATTTTTTATAAATTTTCCTATTTTATCAACAATATAAAATAGTTTATACAAAATTAAATAAATATTTTTCCTGCGGTTACATCGCAATGACCTGCGTTACAATTGACACCTCACTGGTGTCAATTGTAACACGTGTAGCAACATCCGTTACGGATTTTTCTTGACTATACTAACGAAAATTTCGAACTAAAAAAATCGAACTAGTAAGAGTTAGATGTGAGTGAACTTAGGTTTAAAAAATCAGTCACAAAATATCGATATTAAACGAAAAAAAAATTAGTTTGTAAAAATTGTTACAACCGACACCGGTCTCCCCTAAGTTTCATCTAAATCGGTCCACTGGTTCTCGAGTTTAGCGGTAACAAACATACAAACTGTAACATTGCATATTACAAGGCGCTCCTTACCCCTTGGACGACCGTAGCGGAGTGACTGTTTTATGGTATGAATGTTTAGGATGGCCCTGAGGCCTGGCAAAAATTCCGAGAGGCGACCGTGACCGACTAAAAACTATCGAGCATATTATTTATTCTTTTGTTTTCTTTTACGACTTTTCTCTGACATGTGGGAGACGAGGCCTATACGAAGGCGAACACACAGACAGAAGCACGACCAAACAGACGCACGATGCCAAATACCGACTGTGGGGATCCCTTTCGACGAACGCCACCAAAAAGCTCAGGAGGCTAGCCACTGCAGGGCTACCTCCACCATCGACAGTGAGGACACGGGGGAGTGTCTCAGGCACTCTACATCGTGGGATATCGGTGGCGGAAGAGATTCCCGCCACCAAGAAGAATCTACAACCCGTGATCTTCCGATTTAGCGAGCTTCTAACATCGTGGGGAACTTCGAAATTCGTGCGAAGCGACAACAAGTCGCCATATTTAGGGATCCGCCACACCGAAAGAAATTTATTCTCAAAGTTAGTATAATATACTGAAACTTAGTATATTTCCGTCTAAAATAGGCGGTAAGTATATTTTCTAATCTTTAGAGGAGAATAATTTAATAAACACTTTCGGTATCCCATAATAGCCCACCTTTTATACCCAATGTTGCTCCGAGTTTGGATAGCCCATATATATTATATATATCCCGTATAGAAATTTTTGTTGGGCGCAAACAGGGGCCAAGTTAATTTGGCTCGATATTATTCAGGCCTAAGTAAGGTCGCCTGTATTGGGCCAATGTTGGATTGTCCCACGTATTTAATTCGGCCCCATATGCGTGGTCAAACTGGGGCCAATTTGGACAGCCAGTAGGGCCCAAAGTGGACACCGTATATGGGGCCACAACAAAAAAGCGGGACAAATCGATATAGGCCCAATATTGGTGACCAAACTTGGGCCTATACATTATTGTGGAAAATTAACTTGGCCCTTATTAGCGCCCGGGGAAAATTTCTACACGGGACGCTCAGTGCCTGAAAAAAAAACAAAGGCAGGCCACATACACTGCCAAAAATAAGGCTCACTATAGATTTTTGCTACGTTTGATGTAATATTACGATCCTAAATATTTGGGTGATGTGTCCATAATAATCACAACAAAATCTTGCCTACATTTTTTGCTGCTAAGGAGCATCATAAAGCATCGATATACCGTAGGAATTTTTAATCTGTTCATGGTGTACTTGTTTAGTTTACTTTATAGCCATCCCGTGTAGAAATTTTTGTTGGGTGCCAACAGGGGCCAAGTTAATTTGCCTCGATATTATCTAGGCCCAAGTAAGGTCGCTTGTGTTGGGCCAATGGTGGATTGTCCCACTTGTTACATCTGGCCCCATACAGGCTTCCAGACTGGGGCCTATTTTGGCAGCCCAAGTTGGTCCAAGTTTGAATATATATTATGCTACGTGGGCTGAGGTTTGGCCGCCTATAATGGGCCAATGTTGGATTGTCCCACTTGTGTCATCTGGCCCCATACAGGCTTTCAAACTTGGACCAACTTGGGCTGCCAAAATAGGCCCCAGTCTGGAAGCCTGTATGGGGCCAGATGTAACAAGTGGGACAATCCACCATTGGCCCAACACAAGCGACCTTACTTGGGCCTAGATAATATCGAGGCAAATTAACTTGGCCCCTGTTGGCACCCAACAAAAATTTCTACACGGGTATATATGGGCTGTCCAAACGCGGAGCAACATTGGGTATAAAAGGTGGGCCATTATGGGATATCGAATTTGGGCCAATATTGGTTTTAAAATTATCCTGTGAGCCTGGATCAACCCCGACTCGGGTCAACTTTGGCAGAGGTTAGGCAAGCCTGGAAACAATCAGCGCAAATGCCTAATAAACCCCCGGCTTGGCCCAAGCTCGGCAAAAGTCAGGCAAGCCCAGTCAAAATGAGTCCAAATGGCCAGTTAACCAATTTTGGCAAAAATAAGGCAAGCCTGGACTAAATGAGTCTGAATGCCTGGCTACACCCCGACTCTGCTATATCCAGAGAGATAATTTTTTCTCTGATTATAGATGCTATTTTATCGCCCGACTAAATAATTTCCGTAGTTACTTTGTTAGCGAGAAAAATTTTAGACAAAATGGCGTTTTGGTGTAAGTTGCCCGCGCCGTACGGTAGATGGCGTCTGATATGTTTGACCAAATGCCTAATTAACTCCCGACTTGGCCCCAGTTTGGCACAAGTTGGGCAAGCTTGGACAAAATAAGTCCGAATGCCTGGCTACACCCCGACTTGGTCCAAGTTTGGGACAGGTGAGGCAAGCCTTGACAAAATGAGTCCAAATGCTTGGCTAAACCCCGACTTGGCCCAACGTTGGCACAGATTGGGCAAGCCTGGACAAAATAAGTCTGAATGCCCAACCACACCACAACTTGGCCCAAGTTTGTAACAGGTTAGGCAAGCCTGGACAAAATCAGTCCGAATGCCTGGCTAAACCCCAACTTGGCCCAAGTTCGGCACAAGTTGGGCAAGCCTGAACAAAATGAGTCTGAATGCCTGGCTAAACCCCGACTCGGCCCAATTTTGGCAAAAAATAAGCAGGTCTGGACAAAATGAGTCGGAATGCCTGGCTACACCCCGACTCGGTCCAAGTTTGGGACAGGTTAGGCAAGCCTTGACAAAATAAGCCCGAATTCCTGGTTACACCCCGATTTGGCCCAAATTCGACAAAGGTTAGGCAAGCCTGGACAAAATGAGTCTGCATACCTGGCTACACCCCGACTTGGTCCAAGTTTGGGACAGGTGAGGCAAGCCTTGACAAAATGAGTCCGAATGCTTGGCTAAACCCCGACTTGGCCCAAATTCGGCAAAGGTTAGGCAAGCCTAAACAAAATGAGTCTGCATGCCTGGCTATACCCCGACTTGGCCCAAGCTTGGGACAGGTGAGGCAAGCATTGACAAAATGAGTCCGAATGCTTGGCTAAACCCTGACTTGGCCCAACGTTGGCACAGATTAGGCAAGCCTTGACAAAATGAGTCCGAATGCTTGGCTAAACCCCGATTTGGCCCAAATTCGGCAAAGGGTAGGCAAGCCTGGACAAAATGAGTCTGCATGCCTGGCTACACCCCGACTTGGTCCAAGTTTGGGACAGGTGAGGCAAGCCTTGACAAAATGAGTCCAAATGCTTGGCTAAACCCTGACTTGGCCCAACGTTGGCACAGATTAGGCAAGCCTTGACAAAATGAGTCCGAATGCTTGGCTAAACCCCGACTTGGCCCAAATTCGGCAAAGGGTAGACAAGCCTGGACAAAATGAGTCTGCATGCCTGGCTACACCCCGACTTGGTCCAAGTTTGGGACAGGTGAGGCAAGCCTTGACAAAATGAGTCCAGATGCTTGGCTAAACCCCGACTTGGCCCAACGTTGGCACAGATTAGGCAAGCCTTGACAAAATGAGCCCGAATTCCTGGTTACACCCCGATTTGGCCCAAATTCGGCAAAGGTTAGGCAAGCCTAAACAAAATGAGTCTGCATGCCTGGCTATACCCCGACTTGGCCCAAGTTTGGGACAGGTGAGGCAAGCCTTGACAAGATGAGTCCGAATGCTTGGCTAAGCCCCGACTTGGTCCAAGTTTGGGACAGGTTAGGCAAGCCTTGACAAAATGAGTTCGAATGCCTGATTAACCCCCGACTTGGCCCAAGTTCGGCAGAAGTTGGGCAAGCCTGGATAGATTGAGACTGGGTGCCTAGCTAAACCCCGACTTGGGCCAACGTTGGCACAGATTGGGCGAGCCTAAACAAAATTAACTTGGATGCCAAAATAAATCCTACCTATGCCCCAGTGAGGCAACAGTGAGGAAGCCTTTAGAGTGGATGCCCTATTGACGCCCAGAGAGGGCCTCTTTTCTAATTGGGACGCCCTAACAATTTTCTACACGGGATTCTCTCTGTTTGGGGCAATTGCGGACATCGTCGTACGGGTAATTACGCACGAAGAATTAGGGGCGAGTGGGGTAATCACGGACGGCGGGTAATGGCGGACACGCCAGATTAACTTTTTTTTTTTTTTCGTTTTTTTTTGTAATTTTTTTTTTAATGGGATTTCGCTGTGATTCCGGTACTATTTAGACCTATGTCCGTGATTACCCCACTCACCATCCGTAATTACCCCACGCGTTGTGGGGTAATTCCGGACACTAGCGTTTTGTTTTTTCGTTAAAATTTGATTCTATTTTGAAAATTTATCTACGTTGTTGATGAGAACGTGAAGTTGGTTAGTTTAAGGTAGTAGTATCGCTGCGTTGTGGTCAAATGACCGCTTATCAATCGTCGAAATAAAACAGAATGATAAAAAAGGTTTTCTGTATTTTCTGTATTGCATAAGTCTTTGGTCGATTTAAACTTCACGGATACAAATTCGAATTTTATGATTTATGATTATAAATAATTTACTACTGCTGATTTGATTTGGTTATGATCGGCAGATTATGATCAACTACTTCATGGCGGTCGATTTTCTGCTATTTACTAACATTTTATCAAGAATATCTTAAACGCCCTGTTTAAAATAAAAACAGAAATCTGTTAAAGACCCATAGAGAACAGCATTTAAACTTATTGGATTGTAATGGAATCCTATACGTTCTAACTGCCAGAGATAGAGTCTTGGACGGCTCTCCATGCGTTTCTATAAGTAAGCTATCCACTTGACAATGAATTTTGTAGGAATCTATCTGCAGGGTGACCGTCTAACAGCACGTGCCTGTCGCAACGTATACGGGTATACGGCATTGTTGTCCGTATTTTGTGCGCAACTCAAGGAACCTGTTTTTAACTGCAATTTCGGGTTCTCCGATTATCTGGATCAATACGTGTTTTTCGACTCTATCAGATTCTATCTGCGATTGCAGGTTACTCTCTAAACGTTTCTGTCCGCATCCCGAACGCAACAGTAGACTGTATTGAACATCGGTCAGTTTACCAGATTCTATCCGCGATTCCTTGTTACTCTCTTATCGTTTCTGTCCGCATCCCGAACGCAACAGTAGACTGTATGGAACATCGGTCAGTTTACCAGATTCTATCCGCGATTCCGTGTTACTTTCTAACCGTTTCTGTTCGCATCCCGAACGCGTCTGCAGGCTGTATGGAACACATGTCCATTCCGAAACGTATCCTCCGGCTGTATCAAATTCTATCCGTTATTGATCAACTATCTCAACGGTTTCATGGTGCATTTTATATTAATTCGTATTCGTCTTATATCACATTTTCAGTCGCTCTGTTAGGCTTGATATTGTCACGCTGTACTTCTGTCTTAGTTTTTTTCGTTTCGCCTAACATTGTCATGAACAAAAAAGTACCATATTATCTATCTATCTGTTAATCCATCTATTTCTGCGATTTTCCACATATGAAATGTACAGTGCTGACTACTATACATATAAAGACAGCATAGAAGGTAGACATTCGCAGTACTGCGCATGCACGGACTGATTTTATTTTATTTTATTTTTATTTTATTTGATTTTATTTGATTTGATTTGACATTGCAAACGCATCTCCGTACAGAAGCGTATAGAGACGTATCTACTCTGCGTTTGTAACACTGCTTCTACAGATAGAAGCGTACAAAAAGTTCCATGTACGTCTCTCCGTATAGAAGCGTATAAGAACTGCCATAACGTATCTCCGTACAGAAGCGTATAGAGACGTATCTACTCTGCGTTTGTAACACTGCTCCTATAGATAGAAGCGTACAAAAAGTGCCATGTACGCCTCTCCGTATAGAAGCGTATAAGAACTGCCATAACGTATCTCCATATAGAAGCGTATAGGAACTACATCAGATGACATCAGGTCAAAATGTTGACAGAAACGGATAGGAAGTGAATCCTGTCCGTCTGTAACGTATCTACTCTGCGTTTCTAACACTGCTTTTACAGATAGAAGCAGTCAAAAACCGCCAATAATGCATTTACGTACAGAAACGTACAGGAAAGACGTCTGATCATCTGAGCTATAAGTTCCTATACGCTTCTATCTGGAAATGCAGTGCTAGAAACGCAGAGTAAATACATCACAAACGGACAAGATTCACTTTCTATCCGTTTCTATAAACATTTTAAGCAGGGCGTTCTCTTCGAATAATTCGGTGACCATATACTTTTATAGTCGCGTTGGAATCCTCAGAATCTAATTCACAAGTAGTAACTTTATTATTAACGTTATCTAATCAATAGGGGCATGAATTCGGCAATCACAATGTTGGCGGAACAGTTTTCCCATAAGACGCCGAGTTAATTTTTCCATTTTCGACGTAACATTACTTCTTGAAATCTCCGGTCAGGTACCAAATACTTAGGTTTATATAAAAGTTCATCACATAAACTCATATATATTTCAAAATCAAGGATAACTTTAATAACGATTGCAGCGAGACTACTACCTTAAGTACACTTCTAGTGATATATAACATTCGTAACTTGATCTGGTTTTGTGTTATTTCAGTTCTCCCTTAAGTGTTCACAATTACCCTACTCTCCCCTACTTGACTGTCACGGACGAGGGTCAACTTTGAACTGAAATATCTAAGAGACTATGAGGGTTAAAGGGTCGGGACAACCGGGAGGTTACGCAGAAATTAGTTTTTAACCAATCCCCTCAGTTGCTATACCTGCATGGGAAAGTTCGTTTTTTGAATTTTGGCCACGTTTTCGTGAAAATTCCCCACTGTGCAGCGGAGCGAAAACGAGTGTTTTCGAAAATCGAAAACGCCCGATTACAGACCTCCCTAGCGGAGCGAAAACTCGCACTTTCGCTCCGCTGTTGAAGAAAATAGTATGTGAACCTCGAAAAAAAAACGGGCGTTTGTGCCTTGTATAGAGTTGAGTAGAGTTGACTTGTATAGAGTTGAGAGTTCTCGGCTTTGCCTCGGGAACTCAACTTTATACGCGGCTCGCAAACGCTCGTTTTCGCTCTTGGTGCACAATAGTATATTGTGTAGTAAGGGCGTAAAGTGGGCTTTTTTAGACCGAGTGTGGAGTTTGTAGTACCAGTCGGAGGCGAGGGAGTACGAGTCGAAGACGAGTGCATCCGCGAGCCGAAGACGAGTACTGCAACCACACGAAGTCAAAAAGCCCACTTAGCCCTTGGTACACACCATATATTTTTTGTAACGCATGTATTGATTTCTGCGTTTTCTGTGCCTATAAGCAGCATATGGGAGTATTCGTGGATGCGCACCATGCCCAGAACCGAAGATACCCGAACGGGTACGCCGTATTATAGGCAACTTAAGATACCCGTATATATACACGCATGTTCACGTAAATACTGCCTGTGTGTTTGTTTCGCTCTCGCCGCAGAGTTCAAAATGATAGACCGGGGGATGGTGACAGATTTTGGGATACGATTTTACTCAGTATGCCTTTCAGAGGACAACATTATTTGTATATCCTCATGATAATAATGCATGGATCAAAAAGTCGTCCTCCCTGGTAAAAATTCCGTTAGACGCAGATAGAAACGTACAGAAGCTCTGCCAAAAACCGTATAGAAAGCAGTCACAGAACCGGTTTTCTGTCTGTTTCTATACGGTTTTTGGCACGTTTTCTGTACGTTTCTATCCGCGTCTAACGGAATTTTTAACAGGGCTGGGTTCTTCATATTAAAAAACGATCCGTCATTTTTCCGAAAATTATGTGTTTTGATACGATTTTAATCAGGCTGCCATGTGTTTTGTAATGAAATTCGAAATAAAAATTGCTCGGAAAACCATTGGCATACCGTTAGGGTGGGCCCGAAGGGCTGGTATGGTCACGTGAACTTGTATTTGAATCAGGAAATTTTCTGCGTTTTTAAACAGGCTGCCACTGATAAGTATACAAGTTCTTGTCATAAAACTGCTTGAGGAAAGATGGCATACCGATTGCGTATGCCCTAGCACTGTTTAAATTGACAAAATTTTGTACTGACTAGGAGCACGAATTGTTATTCCGTAACTGTAGAAAATTTTTGCAATGTAAACAGTAGTTGCCCGAGTCGAAATTTAGCCCCTATTTTGATCCTCTCAGCATCTACCTCAACCTCTTTAGACCCCGCTATCACCTCAAGCGCCTATTTTGAACCTCCAGGCCCTCCGTAGCCAAAATTTAGCGCCTACTTTAGTACTCATAGTGTACATATGATCCTCTTTGAACACTGGTCGACCTCAAGCGTCCGTTTAGGACCTCCAAGTCCTCCGCAGTCATAATTGAGGACCTATTTTGATACTCACAGAGCTCGATCAAGTGTCGAGTATACTCGAATGATAATAAATATTGAAAACTACACTCAGAAAATGATTTATTAAAATCTGGACTTTGTTTAAAATATAATTTTCGCCAAGTACATTTTCATCTTTGGCAACCCAATTTCTTTCGTAACAATAAAAAAATGTATTTGCTTCAAAAAAATCTCTAATTGGCGGAAACGGAATCTACGGAATAAATATATTTAAAGTGAACAAATCTTCTCACCACAAATATAGTTTGGTTGCCACGGATAAAAATTTACTTGCAGCAAATACATTTTTGCAATAAGTCAAAATTCAAATAAATCGTTTTACTCGGTGTCCATGTAGAAATTTGTTCGGTAATCAGGCCTAATTGACAACACAAAGGCGCCTATCAGGATCAGTTGTGGATTCCACAATAATAGATCCCAATATCACTGCTCGATCGGTTTACGGGATTTGTAAAATATGAAATAGATAGGTAGACTGTTGGAGAAAAAAAATGTTCCAGGAAATGAAGTAAAATTTTTACGCTAATTTCACCACTGCGTTTTTAGTTCTTGCGACAGAACGATTTGCCACTGTGAGTGAATTTATGTGGTTTTAACTGAAAAAAATTCCCGAAATAAACATAAAAATTATAGTGGACCTTCTGAAACATTTTTTTTTCCATCAAAATGTCATATTTAATTCGGATAAACACATATGAGCAATTCCACGTCAGACCGGACAGCTTTCTGACCTCGATGTTATCGATTTCGCTATCATTTTTTTTACGGGTTCTATGGAACAAATAAATTGATCAAACAATTTTTTGTTTTTTTTTTTTGGCCCCTATTTTCCAAGTTACACGGGGGTGAAATTCAGGAAAAAGAGCCAAAAATCGAAAACATACTCCTCTTCAAACGGTCATATCTTTGATTGTATTAATCCTAGAGACTTCATCCAAGAACCATTTCAAAGCTATTGAATGACACTATTATAATATATTTATTTCATTTCGCGGTAACAAACAATTCTATTTGTTATAAACAAATATATTATTCAAACGTGATTTTCATAGAAAATACCAAGCGATAAAATTATCAAAAAAATATGAGCGTATTCCTTGATCAATTCTCTACAAAATCGTTAAGTCAATTTTATGGAGAACCGATGGGAACCATGTTAAAACGATTTATTTATAAGCGACGGCGCGCGCTGCCACCGAAAAACCGTACCCGAGCCGGGTCTTTCAGCGGCACCGCACACCGTCGCTTATAAATAAATCGTTTTCACATGGTTTCGATCGTTTCTCCATGAAATTGACTTAACGATTTTGTAGAGAATTGATCAAGGAATACGCTCATATTTTTTTGAGAATGTTATCGCGTAGCCCTTGCTTTGAAAATCACGTTTGAATAATATATTTGTTTATAACAAATAGAATTGTTCGCTACCGCAAAATGAAATAAATATATTATAATAGTGTCATTCAATAGCTTCGAAATGGTTCTAGGAAGAAGTCTTTCGGATGAAAACAACCAAAGATATGACCGTGAACATGCCCACCGATGCTTTCTCATGCTAGCCACACGTACCTGAGCCGGGTTTTTGGGTGGCAGCGCGCGCCTTCGCTTATAAATAAATCGTTTCAACATGGTTTCCATCGGTTCTCCATAAAATTGACTTAACGATTTTGTAGAGAATTGATCAAGGAATACGCTCATATTTTTTTGATAATTTTATCGCTTAGATATTTTCTATGAAAATCACGTTTGAATAATATATTTGTTTATAACAAATAGAATTGTTTGTTACCGCGAAATGAAATAAATATATTATAATAGTGTCATTCAATAGCTTTGAAATGGTTCTTGGATGAAGTCTCTAGGATTAATACAATCAAAGATATGACCGTTTGAAGAGGAGTATGTTTTCGTGTTTTGGCTCTTTTTCCTGAATTTCACCCCCGTGTAACTTGGAAAATAGGGGCCAAAAAAAAAAAAAAAAAAAACTGTTTGATCCATTTATTTGTTCCATAGAACCCGTGAAAAAAATGATAGCGAAATCGATAACATCGAGGTCATTTTTTGATTTATTTTGTCCGGTCTGACGTGGAATGGCTCATATGACCGCGTAAACAAAAAATATATTATATAATATTCAGTAATTAATCGTAATAAAATATGCAAGGACTTCAATCTAGTCCTGCAAATGAAAAATGTTGATGTCATTGAAATATTTCGAGTAATAACTTGACACTTTGATAGGCCCGGAACAAGTAGGAAAGTGTTGGGTCCTATGCCATATGGTAGTTTAGCGTAGTGGTTAGGGCGTGCGACTGCGAATCGAGCGGACGTGGGTTCAAATCCCGGCGGGGACTAATAATGCGGCGGTTTTTTCAATGGATGTAAAATGCGGTTTCATCGATATAATGCGTAGGTTCGGTCAACTGACGATAAAATTCGTAAAATTTTCTACTTTTTTTTCTACTATCATTACTTTTTAATTTCACGAAAATAAATTACGGGCTCCGATATGACGGCTAGCCCGATCTTCTACCGAAATTTCTGCTAGGGAGCCGGGCTTCACGAGGTTCTCGCGAGGTTCTCGTGAGATCCTCATTTGACCCTAAAATGCTGCATTTGTCTGGTAACTACGAGTTTTAGGCGCTAAAGAGGGTTTCAATTCCCATACAAAATAAACCTCTCCAGACCCTCAAAAACCTCCCAACGGTAAAATTTTGAGGTTCTAATGAGGCGTTAAATTTCGACTCGGGTGAACATACGCAATCGGTATGCCATCTTTCCTCAAGCAGTTTTATAACAAGAACTTGTATACTTATCAGTGGCAGCCTGTTTAAAAACGCAGAAAATTTCCTTATTCAAATACAAGTTCACGTGACCATACCAGCCCTTCGGGCCCACCCTAACGGTATGCCAATGGTTTTCGGAGGGATTTTTATTTTGAATTTCATTACAAAACACATGGCAGCCTGATTAAAATCGTACCAAAACACATAATTTTCGCATAAATGACGAATCATTTTTTAATATGAAGAACCCAGGACGACTCTTTAATTCATACATTATTATCATGAGGATATACGGATAATATTGTCATCTGAAAGGCATACTGAGTAAAATCGTATCCCAAAATCTGTCACTATCCCCCGGTCTATGACGGCAAGCTGTCATCTGTTGTAGAGCTTCTATGTGCATTGGTTTATAGGTCTATGTTTATAGGTTATTCTTCAATTACAAAACTTGTTGGTTAACGCGGATCAGTGATGAATCGATTTCGAATAATTACGTATGATTAAAAGATATGGTTAAACAATTTGATCTGCCAGCCTGTCGATGCGATGATGTCTTATAGGTTAGAATGTATTCTTCTGCACCGCAGATGTGTTCCAGGTGAACGAAAATGATGTTTCGTCGTATTAGTGATCTACGTGTCAGCAAATCAGGTAAATTCCATTATAATAACTCATTGCAGCATTAAATTTCGATAACCAACGTGATTGATTTACAATAGTAATTATACTCTGTTTGTGAGCACCCTCAGGTAGTCAATTTTTGCGGTCCACAGGTACAGCACCTGCATGATCGCTGGCATCGACCTCCTACTTCCTATCCGACATCTTTCCTGCTCGCTATACCAGAAATCACCATGAACATCACCAGAATTCCCAGAATCGCATCGTTATCCCGTAGGATTCATTCCCATGGTACTGAGACCCTATGCTACAAGACCATGTCGCAAGCAGCATTAAATTTTGATAACCAACGTGATTAATTTACAATGGTAATTATACTCTGTTTGTGAGCACCCTCAGGTAGTTAATTTTTGCGGTCCACAGGTACAGCACCTGCATGATCGCCGGCTTCGACCTCCTACTTCCTATCCGACATCTTTCCTGCTCGCTATACCAGAAATCACCATGAATATGACAGGAATTCCAAGACTCGCATCGTAATCCCGTAGAATTCATTACCATGGTACTGAGACCCTATGCTACAAGACCATGTCGTAAGCAGCATTAAATTTCGGAAACCAACGTGTTTAATTTATCACACTAATTATACTCTGTTTGTGAGCACCTTCAAGTAGTCAATTTTTGCAGTCCACAGGTACAGTACCTGCATAATCACTGGCACCGACCTCCTACTTCCTATCCGACATCTTTCCTGCTCGCTATACCAGAAATCACCATGAATATCACAGGAATTGCCAGAATCGCATCGTTATCCTGTAGGATTCATTCCCACAGTACTGAGACCCTATGCCACAAGACCATGTTGCAAAGACTCTGCAGCCTAGACAAGCAGGATCATACTATGAAAATTTGATTATGTGAAAATTGTTAAGGGGAGACTTTGATAAAAACGATTTTTTCATGTTTTAAATTAGTAAAAAAAATCCAATCAAAAATTTCTTGCATCAAAATTTAGATTATGGTAGTATGGGTATTGAACAAAAATGTCAATCCTCTTAGTTGAAAGTGTATGCGCAAGGAGTTTTTGGCAGCGCTGCACAAAAAATTTTCTGCTAAAGGTTCCTTGCGCATACACTTTCAACTCAGAGGATTAACATTTTTTTTAAGTACACATAATACCATAATCTAAATTTTGATGCAGTGAATTTTAATTTGGATTTTTCTACTCATTTAGAGAATGACAAAATCATTTTCATCAAAATTTCACCGAAGTCTCCCCCTAACAAAGACAGATAACATATTTCGACACTCATGTAATGTAATTTCATAAGAGAGACTAGTTTCATATCCAACTACGAAACGACACAGGATAATCTCACAAGTTCTTCTATGCCAGTGTACAAATTGAATCAGTTTCACAACACAGGGTGCCGAATATTTTATATGCAAGTTCTTTAGAGTTTAGAGTTTGGAGTTTAGAGTTTATTCACCAGAGATACAGATATTACATAAAATATAACGACAATATCTGTCCTATAGAGGTGTTACCACCTGTCCATAGGCCTGGAAAGAGGAAAACTTAACTAAAATAATATAAATAAAAACTTTGTTCAGTAATAATTTGTTTTATGACAGTGTTATGAATAAGGAAAGAGCTCCCACCTTTTGTGTATACGTGGATAGAGCTGTCGTCGAGTTCGTTCCTCGTTTTACACCTTAGCTGGGTAACCGGATTTTGGATGGTAGGTGATTGAAACGAATATAATATGTAAATAACTAAATAGTTGTTTATTGGTATAGTGATTACTAGGATAGTAGAACCATCGATATGATTGTTATACGTTATTAAGTGAAAGCGATGAGTGATTTGAGTTTATGATTTCGAGAGTTAATTAAGAGTCGTTTCGGATGCAAGTTTAAGAACGACTGGTTTGGTTAACGATTTAGGAGTAAGTGTGTTGTTGCAAGTGCAATATTAATAATGGCTACTGATGAGCTATTAATGAAGTCATCTTTTCCATTGTCCCGGGCATGGGCGCGTTCGTGCAGGTGCAGTTTTATGGGAGCATAGGTAGGGATGGACTTCTTGGAATGTAAGGGTGAGACTTCCTCTGATTAGAGGTGGTGAGACTGGATGCATGCAGGATATTATGTCTTGGGTGTTGAGAGTGAGAGAGGTATTGAATAGAATGGGATACGTAACAACAGTACACATTAATCAAACTGGTCAAAAAATGAACAAATAGACCGACTAAGAGATTGAGATCAATTGAGCCAAGAGTTAGCCAATAAATATTCCAAAGACGACCTTGGATAATTACAGATACAATATTCCAATTTAAAGGCTGCGTTCAACAATACTACTAAAACTTTTAAAAACGGTGAAACTTTTTCTGACGAGTGTTGCAATCACACGAGATCAGAAGAAGTCTTTCAGTCGGCTATTGTATACAGAGCTATACTTTATAAGGTGTGAAAATGAGGGTGTTACCCACTCGGAAAATTTAAAAAAATATTTTCTCGTCGTCTGTGATAGTATTCTAAGTCTTAGTCCAAGAATTGTCAAAGTTTTTAATGTAATTTTGTGAAATACGAGTAGTTTATGGTTTTATTTTCCTAGAAACGATCAGTCTGAGCATGTATTCTAATTCTGTATCCAATGAATTTTTGAAGTTTCATAAATGTATGAATGAAATCGAATCATCCATATCTCGTCATTGTTATCTATTAGTAGCGTGTTGTCACGTGCTTTCAAATATTATGAACTTTTCTCCTTCTCAATCAGATATTGATATATTAAATATTTATAATACTTATACCGATGATTACTTTGGAAAAAGAATAAATAATCTGCTGGAACATACGATTTTCATGCACGCATTTGTATTTATTTAGCTTGAAGTCTTGAATTTTACATTATAAGAAGCCAGCAGTCGTCCCTGATAATATTTTAGGTCTCAGTCTAAGAATTGTCAAAGTTCAAAATGTAATTCTTTGAGAGATGAGTAGTCGCCGGAGAAGGCATTCTAAGTCCCAACTACGATTCCACCTGAACGAGCTTATTACAGTGAATAAGTATTGAATTATTTTATCGACTTATAGATACAGCGTGTTGTAATAGGGTAGCTACTTTTCATGAATTTGCATCGTTAAACTAATGTATGCCCCAACTGGGATTGAAAAAGTAATTGCTTGTGCATTTGAACAGTTAATTTGATGGGGTTGAGGTTGCCATGAACTGTGCTTCACTATACCGAAAGTGTCACTGCACTAAAGTTAAAAATTGGGTAGAGCGTCAACTGCAAGGACTCTTACTACTGAGCTGAGATGTGAGACTTGAGATTTGAGATTGTACCGGATTCATAATCAATTTCAACATTATTGTCTCACTCATCAGAATTGAAGAATAATTTATGCAACAAATAAGAGTGCCTGTTGATAAAAAAATTATGTATTTATTGTCATTAGAGTGATACAAATTTGATATTCAGTACTATGTTAACCCATACACAGGTCAACCGATACATAATGTAATAAATCAATGAACATTATTAACAATTCTCACACATTGATACCATCATTTTGATAAAATTTTAATAAAAGCCTGCTTTTACAGGCTGCAGAGTCTGTGCGACATACTCTTATTGATTAGTGTCTCAGAATCGTGATAAAGAATCCTATAGGATAATGGAGCAAGTTTGGGAATTCCTGTGATATCGATTGTGATCTCTGCGTTAGCAAGCGAGGAAGATGTTGGGTGGGACGTAGGACGTTGATGTTAGTTCTCATGCGGGTACTGTACCTGTGGACCGTAAAAATTGACTAGTTGAATAGGGGCTAATAATCATGGTAAATGAGAATGAATCACATTGATTATTGAAATGCAATGCCGCAACAAATTATAGAATGTGATGTCATTCATTAGCAAATATAAATAGTAGATACAAAACTATGACATGCGGGATAGTTGGTAAAATATTTGATTATTGAAAACAAATTTTAGAAAGTATTCGTTCCTTCGATGTATTTAATGTATCGGAGAGCAATAAAGATCCGATACCTCTGGGAGGAAAATCAATTGCCATGTTGGCTGTAAAATCGTCAGTTACATCTTCGAAAGAAACGAATAACCAGTCTAGCCTGGACAAGACGTAAGCCATTAACAGTGTCAGTTTTAACTGGTGAACCATTACACGGAATTATTATTGATATCTCAATCAACTCGTGTAGACACGGTATTTCTTTTAACTTGATCAAAGTAGGTCTTTAAACTTATTTTGAACATACTTAGTACATAGGATATGTGGAATGAGAACGAAGCAATGGGCTGGTATTTGCGCCACGAAATTTAGCTGAAAGAAGTCGCTCTAGCAAGAGAACGCAGAGATGCGAAGGACTCCTGTGTTTTTTTTTTTGAGCAACTATTTTTTCGACGTTATTCGTGCTCGATAGGGATTGAAGACGCAAAGGTTACAGACTTAAGGAAACATGAGGTGAATTAGGCTAAGGAATCTCAACATTGACCGACATTTCAGATCCTCCTCAAAAATCCGAGGTCTCAGACCATCACTTCGAATTGCATTGACTTTTAATTTGCATTTCATTGACCCTACAGAAAATTTGGAGAAAATATTTTTTAAAATTTTCCGAGGGGGTAACACCCTCATTTTCACACCTTACAAAGTATAGCTTTGTATACAATACCCGACTGAAAGACTTCTTCTGATCTCGTGTGATTGCAACACTCGTCAGAAAAAGTTTCACCGTTTTGAAAAGTTTTAGTATAGTATTGTTGGTATCTGTAATTATCCAAAGTCGTCTTTGGAATATTTATTGGATAACTCTGGGCTCAATTGATCTCAATCTCTTAGTCGGCCTATTTGTTTATTTTTTGACCAGTTTGATTAATGTGTACTATCATAAAAAAATTATTACTGAATAAAGAACTTGCATATAAAATATTCGGCACCCTGTGTTGTGAAACTAATTCAATTTGTACACTGGCATAGAAGAACTTGTGAGATTATTCTGTGTCGTTTCGTAGTTGGATATGAAACTAGTCTCTGTTATGAAATTACATTACATGAGTGTCGAAATATGTTATCTGTCTTTGTTAAGGGGAGACTTCGGTGAAATTTTGATGAAAATGATTTTGTCATTCTCTAAATGAGTAGAAAAATCCAAATTAAAATACACTGCATCAAAATTTAGATTATGGTATTATGTGTATTAAAAAAAAATGTTAATCCTCTGAGTTGAAAGTGTATGCGCAAGGAACCTTTAGCAGAAAATTTTTTGTGCAGCGCTGCCAAAAACTCCTTGCGCATACACTTTCAACTAAGAGGATTGACATTTTTGTTCAATACCCATACTACCATAATCTAAATTTTGATGCAAGAAATTTTTGATTGGATTTTTTTTACTAATTTAAAACATGAAAAAATCGTTTTTATCAAAGTCTCCCCTTAACAATTTTCACATAATCAAATTTTCATAGTATGATCCTGCTTGTCTAGGCTGCAGAGTCTTTGCAACATGGTCTTGTGGCATAGGGTCTCAGTACTGTGGGAATGAATCCTACAGGATGACGATGCGATTCTGGCAATTCCTGTGATATTCATAGTGATTTCTGGTATAGCGAGCAGGAAAGATGTCGGATAGGAAGTAGGATGTCGGTGCCAGTGATTATGCAGGTGCCGTACCTGTGGACTGCAAAAATTGACTACTTGAAGGTGCTCACAAACAGAGTATAATTAGTGTGATAAATTAATCAGGTTGGTTATCGAAATTTAATGCTGCTTACAACATGCCCTGCTCAAAATCCCAGACAGAAAACCGGATAGGCGGAATTGTATCCGCCTGTATACGTCCGAGTTCTGGTTTTTGTGTACCTGGAAACTTCTGGTCCTGTCCGGAATTTTGACGGTCCAATATTTTCTCGTGTCAGCATTCCTATCGGGTTCTATCCGGAAAGTAACCCCGCCCTAGGCATTTTTCCTGTATGGTTCTATCCGGATCCATTTTCAAAAAATTGAAGTTTTTTCTTTTTTTTTTCGTTTTTTTTTTCTTTTTTTTTTTCTTTTCTTTTTCGTTTTTTTTTTCGTTTTTTTTTTTTTCGTTTTTTTTTTCGTTTTTTTTTTCTTCTCAAGTATATAGATGATATTTTCCGCCTCTATATATACTCACCAACTCCGATAAGTGGTACTCGCGAGAATATCGAAAGCGGTGGTCGCCGCCTTACGAGAAAATATTGAAGTAATGTACATTACATGGAATCCGGAAAGGTACGGACAGAGCCCCGATTCCAACTTTGAAAATCTTTGTCCGTATCTATCCGGTTTCGGTCACGCAAATCATAACGTGATTATATTTACATCAAATCTTCAAAGTTGGAATCGCGGCTCTGTCCGTATCTATCCGGTTTCGTACCTGCAAATCATAAAGTCATTAAATTTACATCAAATCTTCAAAGTTGGAATCGGGGGGCTGTCCGTATCTATCCGGTTTCGGTCCCGCAAATCATAACGTAATTATCAACTGATACGGCACGAAATCGGATAGAGCCCCAATTCCAACTTGGAATATTAGCTGTATTGATAATCACGTTATGATTTGCGGGACCGAAACCGGATAGGTATACGGATAGAGCCCCGATTCCAACTTGGAAAATTTGATGTAAATAATCACGTTATGATTTGCGGGACCCAAACCGGATAGATACAGACAGAGCCCCGATTCAAACTTAGAATATTAGCTGAGGTGATGCGCTTGTTCCGGAAACAGTCCAGACAAAACCAGTCTAAAAACCAGATTAATTTTTTCAACCGACAGGATGCCGATTGGTCCAGATAAGTTACCCCGTCGCGGATTTTCCGAGCCAGATTGAATGCAGACAAGGCTCGCGCAGAATCCAGACAGGAATTTTCGACCGGATAGGGTACAGACCACAGACAGACAGATACGCGATCTGGTCTTGTCTGGAAACTTGTCCGAAAAGCTATCCGCTCCTGTCGATTTCAGTCTGGGATTTTGAGCAGGGTGGTTTTGTAGCATAGGGTCTCAGTACCATGGTAATGAATTCTACGGGATTACGATGCGAGTCTTGGAATTCCTGTCATATTCATGGTGATTTCTGGTATAGCGAGCAGGAAAGATGTCGGATAGGAAGTAGGAGGTCGAAGCCGGCGATCATGCAGGTGCTGTACCTGTGGACCGCAAAAATTAACTACCTGAGGGTGCTCACAAACAGAGTATAATTACCATTGTAAATTAATCACGTTGGTTATCAAAATTTAATGCTGCTTGCGACATGGTCTTGTAGCATAGGGTCTCAGTACCATGGGAATGAATCCTACGGGATAACGATGCGATTCTGGGAATTCTGGTGATGTTCATGGTGATTTCTGGTATAGCGAGCAGGAAAGATGTCGGATAGGAAGTAGGAGGCCGGTGCCAGCGATTATGCAGGTGCTGTACCTGTGGACTGCAAAAATTGACTACTTGAGGGTGCTCACAAACAGAGTATAATAAGTATTGTAAATTAAACACGTTGATTATCGAAATTTAATGCTACTTACGACATGGTCTTGTAGCATAGGGTCTCAGTACCATGGTAATGAATTCTACGGGATTACGATGCGAGTCTTGGAATTCCTGTCATATTCATGGTGATTTCTGGTATAGCGAGCAGGAAATATGTCGGATAGGAAGTAGGAGGTCGATGCCAGCGATCATGCAGGTGCCAGGGCCGGAACTTGGACTGAGGAGGCCCCGGGGCAAAACAAAATTTGGGGCCCCTCCCCCGCCATTTATGAATTTTTTTAATGGATTTTCATTTTTTATTCAACTTTTTTTTCAATTTTAGATCCGGTTGATCTAATTTTTTTTTCAAATTTTTTTTTTCATCCTCGGCCAGGGGGCCCCCTCGGGTCGGGGGCCCCGGGGCATTGCCCCGCCTGCCCCAGTGTAGTTCCGGCCCTGGCAGGTGCTGTACCTGTGGACCGCAAAAATTGACTACCTGAGGGTGCTCACACAGTATAATTACTATTGTAAATCAATTACGTTGGTTATCGAAATTTAATGCTGCAATGAGTTATTATAATGGAATTTACCTGATTTGCTGACACGTAGATCACTAATACGACGAAACATTATTTTCGTTCACCTGGAATACATCTGCGGTGCAGGAGAATACATTCTAACCTATAAGACATCATCGCATCGACAGGCTGGCAGATCAAATTGTTTAACCATATCTTTTAATTAATCATACGTAATTATTCGAAATCGATTTATCACTGATCCGCGTTAACCAACAAGTTTTGTAATTGAAGAATAACCTATAAACATAGACATACAAACCAATGCACATAGAAGCTCTACAACAGATGACAGCTTGCCGTCATTTTGAACTCTGCGGCGAGAGCGAAACAAACACACAAGCAGTATTTACGTGTATATGCGTTTATATATACGTGTATCTTAAGTTGCCTATAATACGGCGTACACGTTCGGGTATCTTCGGTTCTGGGCATGGTGCGCATCCACGAATACTCCCATAGGTATATATGGGGCAGTCCACGCCAACTCGACCAGGGTTTGACCCTCTACATTTTTGATTTGGTTTGTAATTTTTCATATGATTGTTCCATCTTTCAAAAGCACGCTGAATTTTTTTCAGATTTTTCCATTCAAATCCGGTAAAATAGGAAAATAAAAACACTCAAGAAAAAAATCACACGGAAGGACATTTTTTAAAAATCTGAAAAAAATATCTAAAATCCTTCACTTGATTTCAAGAATTTCGGCGTGTGGACCAGAGTGGGCCGGCGCTTGCTTCTATATGTCATTCGCGATTTTCTTGAAAAACAAAAATAAAAAAATTGACGTAACGGTCAGTTTACTGTGGGCAGTTGCATGAACAGCTTTAAATGTTACTCCGAATTTTTCGTTGTTTTTTTGGATTTTTTTGTAGCCATTTCATTCGTTTTCGATAATTAGACTGATAGGCTAAATCGCTACAAAAAAAATCCAAAAAAACAACGAAAAATTCGAAGTAACATTTAAAACTGCTCATGCAACTGCCCACAGTAAACTGACCGTTACGTCAATTTTTTTATTTTTGTTTTTCAAGAAGATCGCGAATGACATATTGGGATATGTCCTCATGACGTCACACAGCCTGTAAAGCCTGGTTGTACTAGTGTGATTTTATGCCATCAGGCGTCTCACTGATAAATACAGTGTTGTTTTGAGTATAGGTCGAGGTTTTTAGCAACAAAAATCACGTGAAACAGAAAGATCGAAACAGTTACGACGATTAAATATAAATCAAAATATGAATGACAATTTCTTTGTAGAAGTCGACTAGTTATATTCAGTCTCTAAACGAAATTTCTGCCATCAAAGCTTAGAATTAGATGTCGACTTATGCTCGGAACGATACGCAACAATCACTGACAATCTGTCACACAGCCTGTGGAGCCTGGTTGTACTACTTTGATTTTACGCCACCAGGCGTCTCACTGCAAAGTGACAATCCCAATAGAAGCAAGCGCCGGCCCACTCTGGTCCACACGCCGAAATTCTTGAAATCAAGTGAAGGATTTTGGAGATTTTTTTCAGATTTTTAAAAAATGTCCTTCCGTGTGATTTTCTTCTTGAGTGCTTTTATTTTCCTATTTGACCGGATTTGAATGAAAAAATCTGAAAAAAATTCAGCGTGCTTTTGAAAGATGGAACAATCATATGAAAAATTACGAACCAAATCAAAAATGTAGAGGGTCAAACCCTGGTCGAGTTGGCGTGGACTGCCCCATATAGACAGGGTGGTCCATTTAAGTTGGCACAGCATGATATCTTGAGAACCACCCATTTTAGAGAAAGATGCTTGAAATAAAAATTTCTTGACTTGAAGGGGGCAAAACACTGTGCTATCGTACTTTTCATATGGTGGAGGTTTACCAGGTCATTTGGAGGTCAACATTGTTTTTTTCAACGGAAACGTATACTTTTTTTACAGATTCGCATTTTACACTGAATAATACATCTTTTTTCCCAAGTTTTTTTGTCTATGGCATCAATTTTTTTGAATAAAAAATTTTTTTTTTCATAAATTCGCAATAAAACAGTAAATTATAATTCAAAAATAAATTTATCTCAACAGATGCTCAAAACTATGCCCATTCACTTCAATACATTCCTCAAAACGTTGTGAAAAATGAACAACAAAAATTAGATATGAGTCAGTCCACGTCAAGCGGGACGGATTTGGCCAGAAATTTACCTCGATGTTTTTGATTCTTTTGTAATTTTTTTTACGTATTCTCTAGGTAAAATGAATGCATGAAACATTCTTTTTTTTTTTTTTTTAACTCGAAGGGCTTAGAAGTTACAAGGGGTTGAATTTTCGAAAAAAACACCGAAAATCGGAATCGCGCTCTCCTTTAAACGTTAATATCTCCGGTTCCCTTTGTCGTACAGACATCATCAAAAACTCATTTTGAAGCTCTTGAATTGCACTTTCATCTTATGAATTTTAAATTCATGTAATAAACAATCTTCTATTTGTTATTAACAATTATATTTTTAAAACGTGATTTTCGAGATGAATGCCCCCTTCGAATATTCTGAAAAAGATACGACCGTGTTCCTTGATTCATTCTCTACGAAAGCTGTAAGTTTAAAAATGGAACTCCGATGGAAACTATACTTAATAAGCGGTTGATTCATGAGGAACGTCGCGCGCGGGCGCGCCGAGACAGAGGCTTGCTCGCTTTACGTGCAAGGTATGGGGAGCTGGTATGCGTTTAAATTCATTAAGTCCGATAATTTGCAAAATTTTTATTACATTCCATACTGAATACTCGACTTGAAACAACAAAAATATAAATATAGAAATATACACTTAACTAAAATCTTGAAAAATATCACAAGTTCGATAAATCGAAAATATCACTAGTAAATTAACTACTAGTAGAGATTTAAATTTGCGGCTAACTTTAAGATTTTATTTAAATGTATATATATAGTTCTGAAGTTTGTAATTGAGTAATTTTTAGTTAATTAATTCAGTATATAATCAAGTAAATAATAATGTGATATATTCCATTTGATGGAATCATAAAGTACTTTATATTTACCACTTATTTTTGACGACTAGGAGCTTGAGTTTCGAACTTGTGATATTTTTCAAGATTTTAGTTAAGTGTATATTTCTATATTTATATTTTTGTTGTTTCAAGTCGAGTATTCAGTATGGAATGTAATAAAAATTTTGCAAATTATCGGACTTAATGAATTTGAACGCATACCAGCTCCCCATACCTTGCACGTAAAGCGAGCAAGCCTCTGTCTCGGCGCGCCCGCGCGCGACGTTCCGCATGAATCAACCGCTTATTAAGTATAGTTTCCATCGGAGTTCCATTTTTAAACTTACAGCTTTCGTAGAGAATGAATCAAGGAACACGGTCGTATTTTATTCAGAATATTCGAAGGGGGCATTCATCTCGAAAAGCACGTTTTAAAGATATAATTGTTAATAACAAATAGAAGATTGTTTATTACATGAATTTAAAATTCATAAGATGAAAGTGCAATTCAAGAGCTTCAAAATGAGTTTTTGATGATGTCTGTACGACAAAGGGAACCGGAGATATTAACGTTTAAAGGAGAGCGCGATTCCGATTTTTGGTGTTTTTTCGAAAATTCAACCCCTTGTAACTTCTAAGCCCTTCGAGTTAAAAAAAAAAAAAAAAAATGTTTCATCCATTCATTTTACCTAGAGAATACGTAAAAAAAATTACGACGATTTTTAAGAACAAGAGGTCAAAAAGGTGTCCCGCTTGACGTGGACTGACTCATATAAAAAAAATTTGGAAAAATTAAAAAAAATTGATGTCATAAAAAAAAAAACTTGGGATAAAAGTTTTGTATTATTCAGTGTTAAATGCGAATCTGTGAAAAAAGTATACGTTCCGATTGAAAAAAAACAATGTTGACCTCCAAATGACCTGGTAAACCTCCACCATATGAAAAATACGATAGCACAGTGTTTTGCCCCCTTCAAGTCAAGAAATTTTTATTTCAAGCATCTTTCTCTAAAATGGGTGGTTCTCAAGATATCATGCTGTGCCAACTTAAATGGACCACCCTGTATATCTCATATTTATATATATTTAATCATGAGCAGCAACTATAACCCTGCGTGCAAGTGACTCCGCCATTACCAGTCCCAGGCCCAGATGAGACAGGAGGAGGGTTGCGCGCAAGGTTACACGTTCAGGCATATAGAATTATAACGGATTTTAACGAAACAATTCGTGGAACTTAATAAAAGAACACATGTTACGTCTGTCCACAAAAATTCAAGGCTCACAGAAAAGTATGAGCATACGTGTATATTATAACACTATTTTCATTCTGTTGGAAATATAACGCCTGCTCCCTGTTCTCTTTACCGACTGGTTAGTACGGGTTCTCAACACCGTACAACGCCAGCCGGCGTCTATAACATTTATACTTACTTGTACCTTGACCTTACAGAGAGAGGGGTGTTTTAACAATAAACCTTATATTATTATATTGTTCATAATAAATTGCGTGTACCAAATCATTCGTTCTCCCAACCAATATCCCTTCACATTCATTTAAAATTATACTACCACAGTCGAACCTCGCTAACTCGACCCTCTATAACTCGAAAACTTCCATATGTCTCAGATTCAGTCTGTTCCCTTGCAAAAACCTCTTTAATTGGAAGAAAAAACAGAATAACTCAAAGTTTTCCGAACGTATCAAGGTCCATTATTTTGCCTCTGTAACTCGAGTTCGAAGATACCTTACCTTACCTACCTTACCTCTATAAGTCGGAGGCTACCTCTATAACTCGAAGTTCCGATACCCTGACCTCTACAACTCGAAAACTTCGATAAGACGAAACCTCTCTTACTCGAAGAAATTAGCTCTTCCTCTGAGATTCGAGTTAGCGAGGTTCGACTGTACATTTAACATTGCTGCTTTTTGAGGAATTCGGATGATACAAAAGGCATCACCGTATACATGCATTGAGATGTTCACAGGAACAATTGACAGAATGCTGACAACTGAGCAAGCCTTGCGAGCGAGGATACAGAAAAACCCAATCGAGCGAGCGTAGCGAGCGAGCACAATTATTAGATAGTCGAGCAAAATTGTACAAAAAGTGGTGATATCAACGCCAAAAAGTACCCCTGGTGCAAAAACCTTTCGCCGAGTACATTAATGTGGTCACTACCCCCCAAAAAATCCACCAACCAAAATTCCTCCTCAACAAAATTGGTACTATAAAAATGTCTACCTACAAAAGGATTGAAATCAGATACAATTGCCAAGTACATGTCTTCTGTATAACAAAAGTTTACAACAGAAGAACAACAAACTGAATAGTCTTGTATCGTTCACTCGCTACGCTCGCTCACTCGATCAGCTCTTGATAATTACAGGGAAAAAAAACAGTAAAAAAAATAATTTAGAAAGTGGTACTTGGCGGGCCATTATATCAATATGTATCGAACAAATGATACATAGACCGAAGTGAAAACTCTTTTATGTGTCATAGGCCGTAAAACCGCGATTTTAACCTCGCTTCGCTCGGTTTAAACGCGGTTTTCGGCCTGGACACATAAAATTCTGTATGCCATACGGCCGAAAAAGTATTTTCTGACGAATTTCATCATAATCCTCGCCTTCGGCTCGGATTATAAACTCAAATTCGTCAGAAAATACTTAATCGGCCTTGTGACATAATGTACTATTACTCACTCATAAATGGCCCGCAAGTACCACGTACTAAATTTTTTTTTTTACTGATTTTTTTTCCTGTAATTATCAAGAGCTGATCGAGTGAGCGAGCGTAGCGAGTGAAAGATACAAGACTATTGGGAACTAACAAATTGAGTCACGACGTCTGGTGGTTAAAATTTTAACTATTAATAGCTTACAAATCTATTGTGTTTGCATAAGTATTTGTAGTCACTAATACTATTTCATATGTGTACATACATAAAAGTGTAAGCTACTTTCCGCCATTTTTTCCTAAGCCACTCCCACGTGTTAGTTCCCAATTCAGTTTTCTGTTCTTCTATTGTAAACTTTTGTTATACAGAAAACATGTACTTGGCAATTGTATCTGATTTGAATCCTGTTGTAAGTAGACATTTTTATAGTACCAATTTTGTTGAGGAGGAATTTTGGTTGGTGGATTTTTTGGGGGGTAGTAACCACATTAAGGGGACCAGTACAGCGAGTTTTCGAGAAATGATCATAGTCCGAAATCAATTTATTTCATAACCAAAGTTCATTTCACATCAAAATATTTTTCTTTTTCAAAATCATGTGTCGTAAGGATTTCAGAGCACCGTTGGACCGATTCAGGTCAGCTTGGATTCATTTTCTTCAGAAAACAAATCCTCATCATGTGAATGTAGGAATTTTGAAAATTTTACGTTTTGGCCAAATTATTTAAGAAATGAGTGATAGTAATTTTTTCAAATTTGGTAAATTGATCATAACTTATGACATAATTTTTTATTTTAAAATTCCTACATTCACATGATGAGGATTTGTTTTCTGAAGAAAATGAATCCAAGATGACCTGAATCGGTCCAGCGGTGCTCTGAAATCCTTACGACACATGATTTTGAAAAAGAAAAATATTTTGATGTGAAATGAACTTTGGTTATGAAATAAATTCATTTCGGACTATGATCATTTCTCGAAAACTCGCTGTACTGGTCCCCTTAATGTACTTGGCGAAAAGTTTTTGCACCACAGGTGCTTTTTGGGGTTTGCTTATTATCAAGATGTCAATTAGTAAGAAAAAATAAAAAATAGCAAGTAGAACGCGAGTCGTCCCTGTATCGCCGGAGATGACGTTTGGAACGCTCGAGAACTCGCAATTTTGGAGTCTGGCGAGGCTTTGATCATGCAGAATAGTAGTCATAGACTGTCTTTTTTATTCTACAGTATTCAGGATGATTTGGTTTGTTTTTCAGAATTGCCCTCTCGATCCCACTTGCGGACGACGACGAGTTATTAGATGAGAAAGCCATATCTCACTCAAGATGTCGAATGTACGACGTAAATTACACACATCTATTAATTTCTCGGACCAAAAATGCCAATACATCGTGGCCAAGTATAAGGTGCCGTCACGGATGGACCTTCAATTACACCAACGTTCCATACTCTTCGATTGCTGCAGAAGTAAATTTCGAATTTCAGATCACACCTTCGATCAATTAAACACGGTTCTTCAAATTAATTGGAAACTCTTATTTTGGCTTTACTTTTAATGTTCTAGCTCGAGTGGGTCTGCGACAAGGATTATTATTCTTCAGTAGCACAGTCTGTATTTTTTGCTGGTAGTATAATCGGTGGCTTTATTTTTGGATACATAGCTGATCACTACGGTCGGTTACCTGCCTTGGTTGTCTGCAACGGAGTTGGTTTTTTCGCTTCAATTGGCACAGCTTTTTCAAATAGTTTTTGGTCATTTTGCCTCTGTAGATTAGTCGTTGGAACAGCATTCGACAACTGCTTCAATATTCTCTTTATTATTGGTGAGTTGAAATAATTGCGTGTTGTAAGTTTGGTGGAAAAATTGCGTGGTATTTTTTGCAGTTATTGAGTACGTTGGTCCAAAGTATCGAACTTTTATGGCGAACATGTCGTTTGGTATTTATTTTACGGCTTCTTCGTGTCTTTTGCCATGGCTTGCATATTATATCGCTGATTGGAGAATTTTGAGTGGAGTTACCGCAGCACCATTAGTTATAGCATTTGCTGCGCCCTGGTTAGTCCCAGAAAGTGCGAGGTAAGGGTTATTCAATATTTTACAGAGCCTAACTATCAGATTTCTCGTTGCATTCAATCCGTAAGCCGGGATCACGATGAACTTAACGTAACGTAACATAACACAACGGAACATACCTATAGTTTTGAAAGTTAGCGAGCGCGCCCGCGTTTTGAAAAAACAGGGGTTGTGATGGATGTTTCAGAACTATAGTTATGTTCCGTTGTGTTACGTTACGTTAAGTTAAGTTCATCGTGATCCCGGCTTAATACGAACAATCTGAACCGATCTACTTATAGGTATGAAGTTAAAACCAAGTTATCTTTTTATAGATGGTACATTTCGAGTGGAAACATTCCTAAGGCTATTGAAATGTTAAAGAAATTCGAAAAAGTTAACAGAACGACTGTAAAAAAAGAAATTTATGAGGAATTCGAGCAAAGCTGCAATGAAATGATCAAAAATGACAAGTCACATAACAACTACACGGTCTTGGATCTGTTCAAGAAGCCACGTCTTGCATACATCACAGTCATGCTGGTCATATACTGGTAAGAGCTGTAACAAAAAAAAAAAAAAAAAAAAAAAAAAATCCACCCTACAATTCACCGTAACCCGAGTAAAAATGATTTTATAGAATTATATAGAATTATATAGAATTGTTCTATATAATTCTATAGAAATATTGGCCCGATAGAAATATATAGAATTCTATATAATTTTATAAAATTATATAAAATTATATAAAATTCTATATATATCTATCGGGCCATTTTATAAAATTATATAAAATTATATAAAATTCTATATATTTCTATCGGGCCAATATTTTTATAAAATTATATAAAATTATATAAAATTCTATATATTTCTATCGGGCCAATATTTCTATAGAATTATGTATACTTCTATAAGATTATATATAATTCTATAAAATTCTATATAATTCTACAAAATTATACTGAAGCCAGACTCTTTCCTAAATTTGAAACGAAAAGAATAACAAAGCATGGGTAGATTTTTTAAGAATCGAGTGAAAATGATTTTACATAATTATATAGAATTATATAGAATTATACAAAAGTTATATAGAATTGTATAGAATTATATATAAAAATCCATGTAAGTTTTATAGAACTTTATATAATTATATATAACTTTATAGAGTTACATAGAATCATATAGAGTTCTATATAAGATCCAAAACAAGCTTATGAGTGGGTTTTATAACTCTATAAAGTGATATATAATTATAATATAGAGTTCTATATAGGATCCAAAATAAGATTATGTGTGGGTTTTATAGAACTCTACATAATTATATATATATAACTCTATAAAGTGATATATAATTATATAAAGTTATATGTAATTATATAGAATTCTATAAAACCCACATATAAGCTTGTTTTGGATCCTACATAGAACTCTATATGATTCTAAACAACTCTATAAAGTTATATTTAATTATATAGATTTCTATAAAACTTACATGGATTTTTATATATAATTCTATATAATTCTATACAATTCTATATAACTTTTATATAACTCTATATAATTATATATAATTACATAAAATCATTTTTACTCGGGAATTCAAATTCGTGAAAAAATATCGAAATAACGCTGTAGAACGCAAACAATAATGTTGATGGCCTGTAGTAGACGGAGACCCAGCGACAAAAATAGTTACGTCATTTGATATCGACAATTATCAGCCTTATTGTACTCTCCTAATACTCATGATAATTGATCTGGAAGTCTGGCGAGCGCCCAGCGGTGGTGCGGCCGCCGCGGACTCCTAAAGTGGTAAAAAAAATCAGTTCAAAAACGTGATTTGATATCGGCTGAATTTTGGTGAGGTGGTAGGAAATAATGTCTCGTACTCGTTTATGAAAATCCCAGACGTTTTGGTCGGTGTAAAGGTAGTGCCAGACGCGATCTAACGGACGCGAAAATCGACCCTTACTTACGTCATTTGATATCGGTTCGGATGAGATCGATTATTTAGATTGAAACCTCAATAATGTATATCTGCCTTGCCAGACGAAAATTTCGGTGGAAACTGTCTGCCAGACGACGTCAAAGAGCGGCTAATTTGCTCAGATCATGGTAGAAACCGGGTGCTGCAGCTATGAATAGTTTTGGTGATTACTATTTTTTTTTTTTTTTTATCAAAAGCAGCTTGTCATGCGTAAAGGTAAGAATCCATATTAGTTAGTAATATCATAAAGATATGTTTATTTATAATAAATAATGAAAAATAACACATTTCATTTTATATTCATTCTTAGGCGGTTTGAACGTCGTCGTCGCAATTATAAAATGATTACAGCTCTTTGTCGCCATGGTCATCATCTTCGTCGGCGTCATCATAATCATGTTCGTCCTCTGTAAAAATTATAGGTATTAGAATATTGTCGCAAGTTTATCCGCATTCAGTAAATCGGACAAATATACGTGTAGATACCTGTGACATCTACAGTATCCTCTGAATCAATTGGTTGGAGTATGATGTCATTAACAATGGTCGGATATTGTTGACCTTCGAACCAAAGTAAATCATATTTGTTGTCTAGTTGTACCCAACCATTTTTGTGTGGTAATAATTGGGTCGGTTTCTTCAAATGGACGTTTCGCCATAGGCTGCAAATGTAATGGGCTCGCAATAGTTGCTGCTTCAGTTCCGACTTGCAGGGCGGCAAATTTGTAGCGTCGATGCTTTTGAATTTTTTATTGAAGGGTTCATTAATGTTCTTCGCTTTGAAAGTTGTGGTAAAGATTTCAAATCTACCTTCGTTTACATCATCAGCACGTCTAACGCTGTACATGCGACAGATGAATTTTTCGAGAATCGAAAATACGTCATCTTTTGACTCAACCAAGTTGATATCTGAGAGTTTGAAGAAAGCTTCCTGAAATTCTGAACTCTTTTGTAGCAATGTAAAAGGCTTTTTTTTTCCTCTCTTGAAAAATGCCGGATTGTAGTCGCATCCAGTAATTGCATGGAATCCCAATAAAGCTTTTGATAGTGAGTCGCCCAACTTGCAGTACAATTTCGTGATATCGATATACCTTTGGTTGTTCGCGACGCCAACATCCATCCAAATATTCGTCGAGTAAGTTATGCGGTCCATATTGCCTAACATTATTATGAGAATATCGGTGTCCGAGCATTTTATAACAACGTTGGCGTCGAAATCAATATTGCAAATATGGTACACTATTTTCGTATCTGCTTCTTCGTGAGTTTCGCAAGACAAATCTTCATCTATTGTTTGTTTAACAGATTTCTCGACGACCTCGTACCGATAGCATTTGTCAAAATTTAAGTGCACGATTTTAGTACCAAGGAATGGTGCCATCTCATAGCTCGCCCAATGTGCAATGAAGAAGTGAACGAGCGCTTCTTTGAAATACGTATTTTTAATTCTTTTCCAAAATCGGCGGGTCTTGTTTGGTCTGGGCCGGAAATAACATACGTACGGTTTTGACATCCGTCTCTACGCTCACGTTCCAGATCTTTGATGGAGGGTGAGAAGTATTGATCAAAAACGATGTCTACTCTTGATGCGCTGCATCTTGTGATCGTTTGCAGAAGTTTTTTTGATATATTACCAAATGTCTTTGGAACTTCTTTTATCAGGTGTAACATGAAAAATCCATCGAAAATTACGACGTCGATACTCTGTGGTGGCTCGCTCACAATCTTTTTCTCCAACAATTTAAGTAGCGTAGATTTATCTGTCTTACACATTGTTCCATCTATATGGCACATTGACATCGGAACAGGAGTCAAAGGGTACGACAGTACCTTTGCAATATCAATATTTTGTTCCATAGATAGTCCCAACATACGCCCAAATAGGTCTCGCTGCATCTTAACTTCTTGCACTTTGTTTCCAATTTTAACCATTTTTTTTCTGAAGAATCAGAGAAATTGGAAATAACAATCCTTTTGATGGGTTTCTCGAATCTATCGTTCGCTACAGCACATTCCGAAATAAAACTTTCTCTCAACTGACTGCCAGTCTTCTCGATATTAAGTAAGAAGTCGGCAACGATATCTGATGCTGCCTTCCCTGTAGCAATGTTAAATAACATTTCTTTATCTAAGTCAGGACGAAACGGATTAACGTTTGCAGTCAAAGTGTCCAAAAATTTTTGAAGATCAGCAGAATTTTTTTTAATTCGATGTCGTTCTAAGTCTCCAGTAATATCTTGCGATCTTTGTAAACCAGTTTCTTCATATACGTGGGATATTATAGTTGATCGAATACTATGACTTTTTGACCAGCGTTGCCTAGCGGATATCGAATTTGTAAAATGTATCACTCCTGTCAATCGTCTTGCAGCATCTGCGTTTATCGTCTGTTCCAAAGTCAAGTCGATAGGTTGCCTCGAAAAAGATTTATCGGTTCGCTTGACGCCGAAGCTTCCTTGTTCGAATGTATCTCTCAATCCTGGATGGGTATCGTCAATCTTCAATAAATTGTCGTGATATTTGACTAACCAACGTGCATAATTCGGTTGGTTGAACGTGAAAAACAGATTCGCAATTTTTGGCAAAATGTACATGAAAAGCTTGAAATCGCCGGTGCGGATGCTCCGCGTAAGAATGTGGTAATGATTGATCAAATTGATGTATATCATGTAAAACTGTGCAGTTTTTCCGTGCTTTCCTTCAATGGTGGATTCTCGATATGCTGAGTATTTACATAATAATTGTGCAAGAGCTTCATTTTCAACGACGGGTAGTGAAAGTTTCTTTTTTTGGAAATTGTCGAGCTCCGTGATTACGGTATCGGCAACTTGTAGCTGTTCATCCTTTATAAAAGCTCTAAAATGCAAGATTTCAAGAGCCAACGTAATCATCGGGTGCAATCGCTTACATCGATTGAAATGTTTTCCAATGATGAATCCGTTTACTGATCCACTTGCTAATAAATCACTTTCAACCATCATATATGACAATCCACAATCATCGATAAATTTACCGACAGCTTTGAAATATGCCATCATGATATGAAAACTGCCAAGATGAATGAATACATTCCCAAGTAGAGTTTCACAATCGGCCGAATACTGGGCCAACACCGCATGCGACGGTTCGAGTGTAGGCCCAGCGACGGCGGCCAATACCGATCCAATACTGGTAATTAGTTGGGATGATAAGTTCGGTCCAACGTATGGCTATCGACATTGGGCCAGCATAAATTAGCAACCTAGAATCAACCTCGCTCTTCAGCATTGCCCCAATACTGTATGCGAATGTTGGTCCAATATTGTCACGCACTAAATATATTTATAGCTCGCTTTGTAATTTCTTTTAGCATAGGTCAAATTAAGAGACAAGTCACTTCATGTGATACATCCTGTAGATGTTATATTTATTTTTTATATATGTTATATTTCCTAGATGACATCACATGTGAATTAATCAAAAATAATACGTTTTAAGTAATGTTTAACTTATGGGAAATATTAATACTTTGCAATTTCTTTGCTATTTAAAAAAGTTAATGAATATAAGAACACGTGTATTCGTATTTGGTTGGAGCTGCTACAGCTCTCTTGGTAGTGCTTGTACATCTACAGGTTCTGGTACGTTTTGTGGGACCGCCAGGTTATCAGCTCTCGCTCTCCGACCTCCCTCTCGATCGCCAGATCCAGACAGCCATCTGCTCACTTTAGATATAACGTCTTCCTTCGAAACCTCATACTTTGTTGAAAGAACATCTATGATGAACAAACACATTTTAAATGCATGAAATTTGTTTTCGCTTGAATTGCAATTAACTAACCGACTAAACTTACCTAGTATGCATTTGAAAGTACAGGTCGCACTAAAATTACGTTTCCCTTCTCCTCTTTTTTTTCTTCCACAAGCAGTGTACTCGAGTTGAACGTTTTTTCCAATTAGGTGTTTCAGAATCTTTCCAAGTCCTTCTTTGGCATCGGTTGACCCATAGCAGCATGACTTTACGATATGTTTCTAAAGAAATTTAAATATTTATTTTCTCAACTTCATCTTTTAATATTGATTTATTTACCAGTCGTTGCAGTTTTGCAGGTGTAGTGGCTAGAGTAGTTTCGAATAGGAGAAACTGGTCAATCTCTGTTATTGGTAATGCTTCACCAAGATTCTCTTGATGCTGGACATCTACGCCAGGCTCATTCAATATGATTGTACTTTTCAAAGATTTTATTTTTTTGTCAAGATCGTATAATATGCTTCTTTTAGAGGCTTTGATTTTTTTGGTGAGACGCTTCTCTAATTCTTGCAGTGCCTTCTCCATGGCGGGTATAACTTCATCTATATAATTTTTCAATTATTTTATATTATTAAACCAAAACCAACATCAAACGTTTGAAAAACAAATCACTACCTTTTTTATTTGGTGCCGGTGCCACTGCCACATGAGGTTCATTTATGTGTGGTCTAGGTTGAGAGTTGGACATAGCTTGAGCCAGTGGTGGTTGTATTATATTTGGAGGGGGAACACGGAATGGAGGGCGCTCTAATGAGGTATCTATAATTCACATAACGCAAGTAAGGAATTTGCAAGTATTCAAGAAATGGTAACGATTTTTCGAATATATATTTGTAAATTACCATCAGAACTACTTGATTGGATTCGCCGTCTCCTCGTTGAAGAAGCCCTACTTCCGCTAACTTCTCTGCTTGCGATCTGAGTGGATTCCGGCTCTTCTCTCACCGTTTCACTCGAATCACCTTTTAGAATAAATTCTCTTACAGAAATCATACGCCATGAAGGCATATCTTGATATATGGGCATATGTCAGAAACCTTTCACATTTGTGTAACTCGAATTTGATTTGAAAGGGTAAAATTATGACTCTGAATAATTGATTCAGATAAGTTTTATTGAGTCCCGCTCGATGGAATGTATTAAAAAAAAAATACTTGCCACCATAATACACGGGCAAAACTGTTATTCACAGGCTCGAACACGTATTTTATCAACGTGCAGAGCGTGTATCTGGCAAGTTGCGCCAGACTTTTAACACCTGTTACATATGAATACACCTTCGGAAAAATATTAAAAAAATCCTTTACATCAAGAAAAGTACCGGAAACCTTGTCCCTATAATAGGAAAGACGAGAGTTAATTTGGGATAGTCGAAAAATCTCTATGAAGTACTGTCACTGACTTTCGATGTCAGACCTGACATGCGAGGTTTTTCCACTTCCCAACAACAGCACAAGTTAATTCAGTTAGTTTTACCGGTTGCACATCAAGGTAGACCTCTAAGGAATCAAACGCGCTCACCTTCACGTAGGAGAGTCGGTATTTTGTTTTGTGGTGTGCGGGTTTATGGATACAAATTGACGCGTCAAAAATGAATGTCAGGTACTATTCTCCAGTACTCCGCTAAAATCATCAAGTAAGTGTATTCAATTGAATATGAATTTACTGCTCATGTCACGACTTACTCCTGGAGAAGTGTGCACCCGAGTCGAAATTTAACGCCTCATTAGAACCTCAAAATTTTACCGTTGGGAGGTTTTTGAGGGTCTGGAGAGGTTTATTTTGTATGGGAATTGAAACCCTCTTTAGCGCCTAAAACTCGTAGTTACCAGACAAATGCAGCATTTTAGGGTCAAATGAGGATCTCACGAGAACCTCGCGAGAACCTCGTGAAGCCCGGCTCCCTAGCAGAAATTTCGGTAGAAGATCGGGCTAGCCGTCATATCGGAGCCCGTAATTTATTTTCGTGAAATTAAAAAGTAATGATAGTAGAAAAAAAAGTAGAAAATTTTACGAATTTTATCGTCAGTTGACCGAACCTACGCATTATATCGATGAAACCGCATTTTACATCCATTGAAAAAACCGCCGCATTATTAGTCCCCGCCGGGATTTGAACCCACGTCCGCTCGATTCGCAGTCGCACGCCCTAACCACTACGCTAAACTACCATATGGCATAGGACCCAACACTTTCCTACTTGTTCCGGGCCTATCAAAGTGTCAAGTTATTACTCGAAATATTTCAATGACATCAACATTTTTCATTTGCAGGACTAGATTGAAGTCCTTGCATATTTTATTACGATTAATTACTGAATATTATATAATATATTTTTTGTTTACGCGGTCATATGAGCCATTCCACGTCAGACCGGACAAAATAAATCAAAAAATGACCTCGATGTTATCGATTTCGCTATCATTTTTTTCACGGGTTCTATGGAACAAATAAATGGATCAAACAGTTTTTTTTTTTTTTTTTTTTGGCCCCTATTTTCCAAGTTACACGGGGGTGAAATTCAGGAAAAAGAGCCAAAACACGAAAACATACTCCTCTTCAAACGGTCATATCTTTGATTGTATTAATCCTAGAGACTTCATCCAAGAACCATTTCAAAGCTATTGAATGACACTATTATAATATATTTATTTCATTTCGCGGTAACAAACAATTCTATTTGTTATAAACAAATATATTATTCAAACGTGATTTTCATAGAAAATATCTAAGCGATAAAATTATCAAAAAAATATGAGCGTATTCCTTGATCAATTCTCTACAAAATCGTTAAGTCAATTTTATGGAGAACCGATGGAAACCATGTTGAAACGATTTATTTATAAGCGAAGGCGCGCGCTGCCACCCAAAAACCCGGCTCAGGTACGTGTGGCTAGCATGAGAAAGCATCGGTGGGCATGTTCACGGTCATATCTTTGGTTGTTTTCATCCGAAAGACTTCTTCCTAGAACCATTTCGAAGCTATTGAATGACACTATTATAATATATTTATTTCATTTTGCGGTAGCGAACAATTCTATTTGTTATAAACAAATATATTATTCAAACGTGATTTTCAAAGCAAGGGCTACGCGATAACATTCTCAAAAAAATATGAGCGTATTCCTTGATCAATTCTCTACAAAATCGTTAAGTCAATTTCATGGAGAAACGATCGAAACCATGTGAAAACGATTTATTTATAAGCGACGGTGTGCGGTGCCGCTGAAAGACCCGGCTCGGGTACGGTTTTTCGGTGGCAGCGCGCGCCGTCGCTTATAAATAAATCGTTTTAACATGGTTCCCATCGGTTCTCCATAAAATTGACTTAACGATTTTGTAGAGAATTGATCAAGGAATACGCTCATATTTTTTTGATAATTTTATCGCTTGGTATTTTCTATGAAAATCACGTTTGAATAATATATTTGTTTATAACAAATAGAATTGTTTGTTACCGCGAAATGAAATAAATATATTATAATAGTGTCATTCAATAGCTTTGAAATGGTTCTTGGATGAAGTCTCTAGGATTAATACAATCAAAGATATGACCGTTTGAAGAGGAGTATGTTTTCGATTTTTGGCTCTTTTTCCTGAATTTCACCCCCGTGTAACTTGGAAAATAGGGGCCAAAAAAAAAAAACAAAAAATTGTTTGATCAATTTATTTGTTCCATAGAACCCGTAAAAAAAATGATAGCGAAATCGATAACATCGAGGTCAGAAAGCTGTCCGGTCTGACGTGGAATTGCTCATATGTGTTTATCCGAATTAAATATGACATTTTGATGGAAAAAAAAATGTTTCAGAAGGTCCACTATAATTTTTATGTTTATTTCGGGAATTTTTTTTAGTTAAAACCACATAAATTCACTCACAGTGGCAAATCGTTCTGTCGCAAGAACTAAAAACGCAGTGGTGAAATTAGCGTAAAAATTTTACTTCATTTCCTGGAACATTTTTTTTCTCCAACAGTCTACCTATCTATTTCATATTTTACAAATCCCGTAAACCGATCGAGCAGTGATATTGGGATCTATTATTGTGGAATCCACAACTGATCCTGATAGGCGCCTTTGTGTTGTCAATTAGGCCTGATTACCGAACAAATTTCTACATGGACACCGAGTAAAACGATTTATTTGAATTTTGACTTATTGCAAAAATGTATTTGCTGCAAGTAAATTTTTATCCGTGGCAACCAAACTATATTTGTGGTGAGAAGATTTGTTCACTTTAAATATATTTATTCCGTAGATTCCGTTTCCGCCAATTAGAGATTTTTTTGAAGCAAATACATTTTTTTATTGTTACGAAAGAAATTGGGTTGCCAAAGATGAAAATGTACTTGGCGAAAATTATATTTTAAACAAAGTCCAGATTTTAATAAATCATTTTCTGAGTGTAGTTTTCAATATTTATTATCATTCGAGTATACTCGACACTTGATCGAGCTCTGTGAGTATCAAAATAGGTCCTCAATTATGACTGCGGAGGACTTGGAGGTCCTAAACGGACGCTTGAGGTCGACCAGTGTTCAAAGAGGATCATATGTACACTATGAGTACTAAAGTAGGCGCTAAATTTTGGCTACGGAGGGCCTGGAGGTTCAAAATAGGCGCTTGAGGTGATAGCGGGGTCTAAAGAGGTTGAGGTAGATGCTGAGAGGATCAAAATAGGGGCTAAATTTCGACTCGGGCACTATCGTGTAACCAAAAACTAGTGATTGCTATGTAAAAATGTGTGAAATTGTCAGGTTCCAGTATGTCATCATTGAAATGCATATAGGGCCAACCTAACCTACCATCGAAATCGACATTTTTGATTTGGCCTTAATTTTTTTATCTTTTTGTACTCTGTGAACAGGAGCTCCATGATTTATTTCGAATTTTTTTTTTTTTAATTTTAGGTTTTTTTTTTTCATTAAAAAAAAAAAAAAAAACACCCAAAATTCTGAAAAATCTCATCTCGTGAACAACTTATTGAAAAAATTCAAAATAGCCAATTCTGTTCTACTATGTGTTTTTCATTTGCTATTCCCCCCCCCCCCCCGCCCCCCCAGCCGTCACGTTTAGCTCGGTTGTCTTTCTTGAAAAATGGAATCAGCAAGACGCAATAGAAAGCTTGAAGAAAAAAGGAAGTCAACGAGAATAAAAAGAAGTGAAGCTTCTCAGAAACGCGAGGAAAAAAACATCAAAAGACTCGCAGCCTATCACGCAAAAAAAACCGTCCAGCCTAGTGAACAAGACACCGATTTGCACTCAAATTTATGGAATTCACCAGCCAGTACAAGTGGACAAGGCTGTACAGGGCTCAGAGAACTTCGGACCAAGAATGTCGCTTTTCATAAGTGAGAATCTAATTTCCACATTGACGGCTATGTTTATTTAAGGACTTATATAAATTATTCAAGGAATGATTCTTCTTAATAAACTCCATACTACAAACTTTTATTTTATGCATACATTTCTAGTGATGAACTTCCCGAAATCCCGCCTATTCCAGTCCCTCCTAAAATTCTTCCGAAGTCAGCTAAAGAAAATTACGCTGGCAGTCTTTTTTCACAAAGTGTTTCAACACGCGTTCTTATTGAAGACGAGCATGAGAAAATACCGGCAGTCTGTACAACGTTACCACACGGTGCAACTATAAGAGCGGGGAGAATCAAGCCAACATCGAAAAAATCAATCCAAAAAATTGCAGATATGACACCTCAACAGCAGCGTGTCATTCGCGAGAAAAATCGTGAATACAAACGCAACGAAAGAATACGAAAAGCCGAAGGTCTTGTCAAAACGAAAAATGGATCCAATACTGTGTCTTCAACAATCCGTGCTACGAGAAGTCGCGAACTAAAACTGCGTAGAAAAATAGCCTCGTTACAAAATGAACTTTCCAAGCAGCATAGGGTGACGAACAAATGGAAGACCCGATACTTCAGACTGAAAAAATCAACAGATGATACTACCTGCACTTCAGCGCCTCATAAAATGGTTAAGAAGACTATTCAAGAAGGAACCGTGGCTGTTAAGAAACGTTTATTATACTGCGAATCTTTTATGCACCAGTTGGCTGTGCGGAAAACTGAAGTCAGTACTGAGCGAGAAAAATCTATTTTCGCACAAGTACTAGGCGGGAAAATTTTGAAAAAATATCGACTAATGCGTCAAGCTTCTAGTCTCGTCAGTCCATACTTTCAACGGAAACATTTTGCCACGAAGGCGATCAATTTAATGAGATGTCGTAATAAGAAGGTAGTTTTACACTCAGCCCTAGCGGATAGTGTTGCAAAATTTTTCGAAAAGGATGACAACTCAGCTAATGCACCCGCGGCAAAAGATTGCATTACCAGACACGGGAAATCGTTTCGGAAAAGGTTTTTATTGGACACTATGGACAACTTGTACAAAAAATACTGTACAGAATCAGATGTGAAAATGTCTCGCTCAACATTTCACCGCTTGAAACCATTTTATGTAGTAAAACGCCTAGCTTCATCTCGAGACACGTGCCTTTGCAAAGCTCACGCTAATTTCGATTTTTTGCTCCAAAAATTGGCGTCGCTAAAAATTTTACCAAGCAAGAGCACCCAAGAATTTACCACTTCGATGTGCTGCGACCGTTACAGAAAGGAGTGCATGTACAGAGAGTGCGATTCTTGTATTAACAAAACGATTCTCGTACCCGATGATTCGAATTCTTCGTGGTATTACCAATGGCAAACGACGCAGGTAGATAGATTGGGTGCAAAAGGCTTAACATATCATGTAAAGATAATGTCCAAGACTAAAGTTACTTCTACAGCTTCTGAAATGGTGACCGAACTCAATTCACGTACCCCTCTATATCTGAGACACGTGTACGATACTGGACACCAGCTCAAAGCTTTTGGAAACATCCGACATAATCTTAGACAAAACGAAATGATGATAGTCATAGATTTTTCAGAGAACTACGGCTGCAAGTATGCCAGTGAAATACAAGGTGTACATTTCGGAGCCTCGAAGAAACAGGTTTCGCTGCATACTGGAGCTTTTTTTTATAAAGAAGAATCGACAGGCGCAATAAAATGTTGTTCGTTTGGGACGGTTTCGGAATGCTTGCGGCACGATGCATCTTCAATTTGGGCGCATTTGAAACCGATCATCTGTCTTATGAAATCTGTTGCTCCTGAATTGCACACTGTTCATTTTCAAAGTGATGGTCCGAGTACACAGTACAAGAATAAAACAAACTTTTTTCTATTTCTCCACTATTGCCAGGAACTCGGTTTAACGGCTGCGACGTGGAACTTTTCCACACCTGGTCACGGTAAGAGTTGTGCTGACGGTAGTGGAGGAACCATTAAAAGTACATGCGATAGAGCTGTAGCTCGAGGAATAGACATAACGTGCGCCGAAGATATGATCGCAGTTGTTTCTTCTCAAGAGGAAGCGAAGGTTAAAATGTTTTTGGTTCTCGAAGAACACGTACAAGAAGTTGATCTTCTCATTCCTCAAGGTCTCAAGGCAGTCCCGAAAACTCAGCAAGCCTTTCAACTTGTCTGGAAGGCAGATACTCATGACACTCTCTACATGAATCATTTAACTTGTACCGCCTGTATGCTCTGTCCGCCATGTAAACACTTTCAGCTATCACCCAGTTCTTTCAAATTTCCTCTTGCGAAGGTGACACCCTTGCCTTGCCTCGAAAACTTACCCAAGCATCCGATACCAATAAATAGAAAATCGAGTCGTCTTACTTTGGAATCGAAAAAGGAAATCTTAAAGGAACAACCACCTAAAGTAAAGCGGGTGAATAATAATTTAAAGCGAAAATAATGAATATGGCAAGATATATCGCGAAAGAAAAATTTGTAAACGTAAGATGATCAGTTCCAGCAAACAAATGTAATGAATAAAAAAAATTATAAATTACGATTTCGTCATAAATTTTTATCTCATGCTCCCCTAAAATTGCGTGTTGTACATGGATAGATACAGCCTAATTATGGTTCTGGTATGTCATACAAAAAATTACGTATGTGTGCAACACAATTTAGATTTTTAATTTTTTAATTTGAAAAGTTAAAGGTTTCTGACATATGCCCATATACAACGATCTTTTGAATATGTTTGTAAATTACCATCAGAACTACTCGATTGGATTCGCTGTCTCTTCGTCGAAGAAGTCCCACTTCCTCTAACCTCTCTCCTTACGATCGTCGAATCTAGGCGCCCATATTATGAATAGTATGGGGATAAAATGTGCAATGATTATACAAAGAGAATATTGTTCAGGAGACTTACTATTAGCAGATAGAGATGTAGCACGGTCAATCTCACAAATGCCAGGAACTTGCTGTAGCGCAATATTTAATTCACCGTCGCTCAAAACCACCGGGCTAGCACTTGAATTGCGAACGTGAGCATGATGAATTTCTGTAGCGCTTGAACTTTCAACTGCTAAGTTTGCATAAGAACGGTCAAGTCGACGGAGCCCTTGTTCGTAGCCAACTTTGACATAAAATTACAACCATCAGATGCCAATTTTAATAATAATGATAGTGATTATGATAATATTACTTGATTGATGTAATCAATTGATTGATTATTAATTGATATCATTTTACCAGTTAACTATCAATTATAATCATTATTATCATTAGTATCATTAATTATTATATCAATTTACCTGCTTCTTTTAAGACGCGAACTTGGACTTTTGCCCACCAGGATTTTGGTAAGCTTGATTTTTTTGCCCAATCGCTGATATTTTTGAATTCCGCCTTTGGCGGATACTTGCACATCCATTTATTTTTCTCTGCTATCAGCCAGCTCCGTGGTACCAAGTCTACATTGACTTTACGATCGTTGATAAAGTGTACAACTACGTGCGTGGTATTTGCTTGCAACCCCATCACGTTTTGCAGCCTTAGAAGAATACGAAAAACTTATAATATATATATATATAATACGAAGAATATATTGAAAGCTTACTCAATGAATCTGCGTACCGACGAAGAACGAAGATCCGCGTGTGCGTCGATGCCGCATGGAGCGTTTAACAGATATCGTAACCATGGCAACGTATGCGGCGCAGTGTGATTGACTAGTGGTATAACCGCGTATATTTTGTTTGATTTTGTATCCACAATTTTCTCCAGAGCGCCAAATTCGAATAGTGTAGAATATTATAATAAAAGTATCGAATAGTATTAGAATAAGTACAGTTTATATGGTTCCACCACACTGAACTGACGAGAATTTTATATTATGTTCACATGTGAAGTAAGGTGAGACAGACGATTTTGTCGTGAGCTGGGAGTGTGAAACACTTATTTTGAATATCTACTGCAGAGAATTCTATTTCTCGTGATGCTGTTTTTCGTATCGTTGTAATTCCTAACATCGATGACTTACAAGGGTAGGTAAAAAAGTCACCGTCATTTTTTAATACCGATCCTTTTAAATACAGTATTTCAGGTAGGAGGTCCCTGTATTTTCTTTTCGAATAAATATGAGTGACTTCAATTATATCACCATTTAATAATTGCACTAAATTATCAGGAGGCAATATTCCAACAGTAAGACCTTGCACCTGAATTTTACGATACTTTACAGTTTTAGTATCAATTTGGTTTTTCTGTTCTACCACTGTTAGTACCTGCTTTGGCATACATTTTGTGGTGAGCTTATGACCTTGAGATTCTGCCATCTGATTTCCAGCTTCAAGCTCGGATAAACGTTTCGCTACCTGTGCGAGAGGCTTGTTTGGGGTGCGAATAAGCTTTTTCACAAAGCCCAGACAGTTTTCGAACGGAAATGCTGTGTATTGCGTCAATGGTTCTTGCATGTGAAGCACATCCTCGGCTATATGGATGAGATTATGGAAATTCATTGACTGTGAGTCTTTTCCGTACAAGGTTGGCATCAATAAAAAGAATTTCCGTAAGAGCTCATTTACGTAGTTCACATGTATGGTCGCGAGCCTTTCACAGCAGAGAATTCGACAGGATGTGAAAAGTAGCATGAAGTGTTGGTATTTCTCTTTCGGCAGTACATAGCGCAAAATCACAGCACCGCAGTATAACAAAAATAAACGATATTGTGTTGCTTTCTAATTTGATAAATCGTCTAAATTCAACTGTTTACGTTGGAATTCTGCCGGAATGTGAACAGAAATTCCAAATAGCAACTCTTTGAAAAGTATACGTTTTCTCACGGAGATACGTGCAGTTTTGTTTCCGGATATCACCTTTTCAACCAATGATTTCCCTACACCTTGAAACAATAGATGCATGGAATCTAGCAGGGCACACTTAACAGGATCACAATTCGGTATTCGGAGCAGGGGCGACGAACAATTTTCAAGGTGGTGACCTGCTTGCCTCTTTTCTCTGAATGATGCTTCTGTACGGCGTGCACAATCCATTTCTGGGTAAACTCTCCTATTAGAAACAGTGACACCCTTGATTTCACAACGCTCGCAACCATAGAACCCGATGTGACTCTTGCAGCATTTAAGAAATGACCTTGCCGGCGTATCGCACACAAAACCAGCTATATCGAATGTATAGGTTTTATCAGAAATTGTTAGGCCATTCTCAATCAGGTGGGCGCTTTCTCTTACAAAATCATCCAGAAACGTATCTGCCGATGCTGGCTTTGAATCACCTAAATAGATGGCTACGACAACTGGACTGCAGACATAATCTTTATGGTAAAGTTGCATCAAAATTGGCCAAAATTGTTGTCTCGAATTTCTATATAACGGTATACCATCGACATTCACCAAAATTTTGATGTAATCTTCTTTATAGACATCAGGTGAAATTCGTTGTTCGAGTCCAGCTTTTATGCCGAAATAAATATAGCTTCCCGTTGTCTTTCTACCACTCAACATGTGTTGTACAGGTATTGATCCTCTCGTATTCAAGAATGCATTTGCAGTTTTTGGCAATTCAGTGTGTCCTTCGCTGCGTAAAATACATAAAAGCTCTGAAATGACCGAATTATTCAAAGTACTGATATTCTTAAGAGCCCACGATTGTAATTTATCCTTCAAGGTTGAGTGTGATGAATTTATTTCAGTTTCAATAATCACTGGATCCTGTGCTGTCTCTGAACTACTACTCCTGGAGTTTTCATTTACAGTCGTGTAATTGTCATGCATGGACTCGTCTGCAATAATATTATCTATGCCGCTGCTGCTAGATATACTAGCTGCAGTGATTCTATCTTGAAGATTTGTCTGAATATGACCGGTAGTATTATCGGGAAGAATAACTATGTTTGTCGGTGAAACGCACAGCTTTTTATTTTGTAGAAAATCACCACACACTTCGTCAGAGTCAGAAGAGGATTTTCTCTTTTTTTTTAAATCCCTACATTTTTTTACGGAATAATATGATTTTGACATGATACTATATGCGAAAAAATATAACGATTAGCGATAAAAAATGTAAGGTTATGTTGTGATCAACTGCGCGTACGTGTTTTTCAAAGATCCGTATATGAAACATTTGAATGAAATTTTAGTTCATATAAATATTCAATCGGACCTCGCTTAACGTAGTAGTCTCGCTACGCTGGGGTCAAATGACGGCTTATCAATCGTCGAAATAAAACAGAATGTAAGAAAGGTTTTCTGTATTGCATAAATCTTTGGTCGATGTAAACTTCACGCATACAAATAATTTACGGTTGATTTTCTGCTATTATTACTAACATTTTATCGAGATTATCTTATAAGTTCTCTTCGAATAATTCGGTGACCATATACTTTTATGTGCGTTGGAAAATCTTCAGAATCCAATTTTCAAGTAGCAGCTTTATTATTAACGTTATCCAATCAATAGGGGGATGAATTCGGAAATCATAATGTTGGCGGAACAGTTTTCCCATAAGACGCCGAGTTAATTTTTCCATTTTAATGTACCAAATACTTAGGGTTATATAAAAGTTAATCACATAAACTCAAAAATTTATGTTTCAAAATCAAGGATTAATCTAATAACGATTATATAGGTACTACCATAAAGCGACACCGAGTTGTAATTTATACTATCACCCCAACCGACTGCACTCCATACTGCGCCAGTACAGATTTTCAGTTTTGGCAATTTTACCTCTACCATGTATTGGACCGGGCCTGCATTTCTATACTAGACCAGTATATTAAACCAACGCCGGCCCAGTATTGTGAGTAATACGCCACCAGTACTGGGCCAGCGTTGATTCGCATTAGTTGGTTCCCGGTGCAGTGCCAGTATTGGGCCGTATTGTCAACTATGGCAAACTCTACCTGGGTTATTAAATCTTGGCTGCTCGGTAGCTCGAATTTGAAGTGCAACTTTAGCTATCGCTAGATCATACGTGATTTGAATGTAAGGTTGTTCACATTCTTCGGCAGCTTTTTGACCTTGAATCATGGTCTCGAGCACAACTGATGCATTCGTTGGAGAAATATTTATTGGAGTCAAATAAGTCACTTTTTGTTTTGGACTGTCATCTTGTGTTATTTTACTGTTGAATCCAACCCACATCGGTGTATTCGGTATGTCGTAAGCATGAGATAACATCCATATTAGATCTATTTGTTCAATCGATTTAAGATTGTTCGGAACTGTTTGGTGTCCTTCATTTTCAATCGGCAGTAAAACGTCAACCATTCTTGGTTTTTTTGGGTATGACTCTAAATCAGGAATGATTGCTTCAAACGTTCTTCTTTTTCTTGTACTTTTCATAAGAGTAGATTTTGCACTGCTATCGTGATTATTTGGTTCCAGCGCATCGATATCAGCGGTCTCATCCACATTTTGAAAAATAATTCCGACCGTATCGTGTAGTGTTTCTTTACCGTTGCAAGTTTCCACGTATCGGTCGAAATTGTCAAATGCTATGCCGGTGCATAAATCTGGAGATAGTCTAATACTTTGTGGACAGATATTGGAACGGTCAGTCGCAGCAAAAGTCGCTTCCGTTTCGAGTTCTTCGATGGTATTGTAGCTACAGCAATGGCCGTACCGATTTAAAATATCGATGACTTTTCGACTGCTTGTAAGGCTTTTCATTGCCATACCCAAAGTAATATGTTTTGAAGTTTTTACCTGGCCATTCCTGATAGCGTAAATAGTATCTTCGGAAAGAGATTTTACCTTTCTTAAACAATCTGTACTTTGCCGGCGTCGAGGATCTATACCAGCTAGAAGATTCAAGAAAAAATCATGTAGATCATCTGGGATCGAACATTCGCCAGCAATTAGATCTTTCGTAGTTACATTGTTCGGTAATCGGTTTCGATGCATTTTCAAAATTTGTTCACGTAGGATAAGAGCTGTTTCGCGTATATCATCGGCTTCCTTCAAAGTTGAATAAATCGATTCATCAACTGCGACGTCTACGTGCGTTACAATATTGTGATTATGCATATAAACAATTCTGATTTGTTTATAAAATGTTTTCATGATTTTCTCTCTCAAATGCTGTGCTGTGAACAATTTCCCATCCAGCTCACAGTCCTCTCCGAGTATTCTCCGTATAGAACTCTTCCCGTGTAGAAATTTTCCCCGGGCGCTAATAAGGGCCAAGTTAATTTTCCACAATAATGTATAGGCCCAAGTTTGGTCACCAATATTGGGCCTATATCGATTTGTCCCGCTTTTTTGTTGTGGCCCCATATACGGTGTCCACTTTGGGCCCTACTGGCTGTCCAAATTGGCCCCAGTTTGACCACGCATATGGGGCCGAATTAAATACGTGGGACAATCCAACATTGGCCCAATACAGGCGACCTTACTTAGGCCTGAATAATATCGAGCCAAATTAACTTGGCCCCTGTTTGCGCCCAACAAAAATTTCTATACGGGATATATATAATATATATGGGCTATCCAAACTCGGAGCAACATTGGGTATAAAAGGTGGGCTATTATGGGATACCGAATTTGGGCCAATATTGGTTTTAAAATTATCCTGCGAGTCTGGATAAACCCTGTCTCGGGCCAACTTTGGCAGAGGTTAGGCAAGCCTGGAAACAATCAGCGCAAATGCCTAATAAACCCCCGGCTTGGCCCAAGCTCGGCACAAGTCAGGCAAGCCCAGACAAAATGAGTCCAAATGCCCAGTTAACCAATTTTGGCAAAAATTAGACAAGCCTGGACAAAATGAGTCTGAATGCCTGGCTACACCCCGACTCTGCTATATCTAGAGAGATAATTTTTTCTCAGATTAAATGCTATTCTATTGCCCGACTAGTTAATTTCCGTAGTTACTTTGTTAGCGAGAAAGATTTTTAGACAAAATGGCGTTTACTGTAAGTTGACCGCGCCGTGGTAGATGGCGTCTGATATGGTTGACCGAATGCCTAATTAACCCCCGACTTGGCCCAAGTTTGGCACAGATTGGGCAAGCCTGGACATAATGAGTCTGAATGTTTCCCTAAACCCCGACTTGGCCCAACTTTGGGACAGGTTAGGCAAGCCTGGACAAGATGAGTCCGAATGCCTGGCTAAACTCCGACTTGGCCCAACGTTGGCACAGATTGGGCAAGCCTGGACAAAATGAGTCTGAATGCCTGGCTAAACTCCGACTTGGCGCAACGTTGGCACAGATTGGGCAAGCCTGGACAAAATGAGTCTGAATGCCTGGCTAAACCCCGACTTGGCCCAACTTTGGGACAGGTTAGGCAAGCCTGAACAAAATGAGTCTGAATGCCTAATTAACCCCCGACTTGGCCCAAGTTCGGGAAACGTTAGGTAGGCCTGGAGAAAATGAGTCTGATTTCCTGGCTACACCTCGACTTGGCCTAAGTTTGGGACAGGTTAGGCAAGCGTTGACAAAATGAGTCCGAATGCCTAACTAACCCCCGACTTGGCCCAAGTTTGGCACAAGTTGGGCAAGCCTTGATAAAATGAGTCTGAATGCCTGGCTGAACCCCGACTTGGCCCAAGTTCGGGAAAGGTTAGGTAGGCCTCGAGAAAATGAGTCTGATTTCCTGGCTACACCTCGATTTGGCCCAAGTTTGGGACAGGTTAGGCAAGCGTTGACAAAATGAGTCCGAATGCCTAATTAACCCCCGACTTGGCCCAAGTTTGGTACAAGTTGGGCAAGCCTTGATAAAATGAGTCTGAATGCCTGGCTGAACCCCAACTTGTCCCCAGTTTGGCACAAGTTGGGCAAGCCTAGATAGAATGAGATCGGATGCCTAATTGACCCCCGACTTGGCCCAAGTTCGGCAGAGGTTAGGCAAACCTGGACAAAATGAGTCTGAATGCCTAATAAACCCCCGACTTGGCCCAAGTTTGACACAAGTTGGGCAAGCCTCGATAGAATAAGACTGGATGCCTAGCTAAGCCCCGACTTGAGCCAACGTTGGCACAGATTGGGCGAGCCTAAACAAAATTAACTTGGATGCCAGAATAAACCCTACCTATGCCCCAGTGAGGCAACAGTGAGGATGCCTTTATAGTGGATGCCCTGTTGACGCCCAGAAAGGGCCTCTTTTCTAATTGGGACGCCTCAACAATTTTCTACACGGGTTGTATGAATTGCTCAAAAAACTCAGAAAATAACTTTTTCGACCTTTAATTATATTATCTTCAATGAAAGCGCACACTTCGTCATAGGCTGCTTTGTGATTTTCTCGTGTTTTGTGCCAGGTACTGTGTGGATGTTGTGTAGTCATCGCTGATCGAAACTTATTTGAATATCCGACTCGGCAATTTATGTGGTACATAAAGGTATCTGTTTCATTGATTTTGTTCAAAAATTCAAAATCATGGATTTTTATCGCCTCTTCTGTTATCTTATCACGAAAATCGTCATCAACACCATGTAACCGCACTTCTTTCCCCTTAAGTTTTATTCGAGATCTACCGCAAAAGATACATACGCTCTTAGCACGTTCCGCATCGCTCATAATTTTGACTTTGTCACCATTATCTCCAGAACTAATAACGTTTCGGGCAGAAGTTGATGGCTGCGATGATATCGAAGATGTGGTGGATGTTTCGACTTCTCTATTATCGCAATATTGACTCATCAATGCCGTAAACTTTCTGTAACACACCGTGTGGTATCCTTCTGTGGCACAAACTGTAGCCGGTGACTTGATATCACCATATTTCAAACTATTTTCGCGGCGTATTCTTCGGATCTGATTAAATTTTTCTAACGTGTGTTCGGTGAATAATTTAACCTTGTCACTTTTTTCACGGCAAATCACACATAGGGGAAAGTGTTGTACCTTGAACATAGTGTACCTTGAAACACGTCCTCGATTTTGTAATTGTAGTGACACCTTTAGAAAAATCGCCATAGTTTGTCATCAATAGCAGCGTAAAGTGAACTATTAATCGAAATTCGCATTATTTTCACCGTCACATCGGCGTTTATATCGATTGAAAGATTTGGGCGTCAGAATCCAAGAGTTTTGTGATTTCGTTAGCGATTTTTCAAAGTCGTAATAATGAATTTCCGGGAGATCTCTTTCGAGGATTAGATACATATACACCTCGTAAGTATACCGTAAAATATATGTTGAATATAAACACAAGCTCCAAATATGCACACCTTGCTTCTAAAAACGTGTACCCTCTTGTACCTTGAGACACACAAGCATCGTGTACCTCGAGACACTGTTCTTATGTACAATTAGATATTTTTCTGGTTTTTCGACTGTAGATCATCACGCCATGAAGGAAAACGCGAAAAAAGTTGAAAAAAAAGTTAAAAAAAAAAAAAATAAAAAATACCCCCCCCCCCCCCCCCCCCCCCCGCCAAAAAATTTATAAACCGAAATGTTAATTATTCGTTCAATTCACAAATAACAATCTGTCATAAATTTCACTCCGCGGATGGCGTTTCAAGGTACAAGAGGGTATGTTTCAAGGTACATGATGGTGTTGTACCTTGGTGCATGTTTCAAAAAAATTTCAAAAATTCCTGACCAAAAAACTACTTTCAACGAAAGAATGAATCCCAGTAGGGTTTGTCATGAAAAGGTTGTTCTTCAAAATGATATCAATGACATGTCAAAATGTTGAAAAATTTCCATCTTATAAGCAAAAATCAAAAAAGTGTCCCAAGGTACAACACTTTCCCCTACTACTGATTCCGAAGCCATGCTTCACAATATATTACTAAAAACTAGCCAACGACATCGCGGTTGAAGAGTTTCGAACAAACTGCAAAAATAAAATGGGTGACCATATTATAAGAAAAAAAAGAAAAAAACAATGACATACTTCGAACAATTGATTCAGAGGATACTGTAGATGTCACAGGTATCTACACGTATATTTGTCCGATTTACTGAATGCGGATAAACTTGCGACAATATTCTAATACCTATAATTTTTACAGAGGACGAACATGATTATGATGACGCCGACGAAGATGATGACCATGGCGACAAAGAGCTGTAATCATTTTATAATTGCGACGACGACGTTCAAACCGCCTAAGAATGAATATAAAATGAAATGTGTTATTTTTCATTATTTATTATAAATAAACATATCTTTATGATATTACTAACTAATATGGATTCTTACCTTTACGCATGACAAGCTGCTTTTGATAAAAAAAAAAAAAAAATAGTAATCACCAAAACTATTCATAGCTGCAGCACCCGGTTTCTACCATGATCTGAGCAAATTAGCCGCTCTTTGACGTCGTCTGGCAGACAGTTTCCACCGAAATTTTCGTCTGGCAAGGCAGATATACATTATTGAGGTTTCAATCTAAATAATCGATCTCATCCGAACCGATATCAAATGACGTAAGTAAGGGTCGATTTTCGCGTCCGTTAGATCGCGTCTGGCACTACCTTTACACCGACCAAAACGTCTGGGATTTTCATAAACGAGTACGAGACATTATTTCCTACCACCTCACCAAAATTCAGCCGATATCAAATCACGTTTTTGAACTGATTTTTTTTACCACTTTAGGAGTCCGCGGCGGCCGCACCCACCGCTGGGCGCTCGCCAGACTTCCAGATCAATTATCATGAGTATTAGGAGAGTACAATAAGGCTGATAATTGTCGATATCAAATGACGTAACTATTTTTGTCGCTGCACGGAAAGACCCGTGGGAGGGCGCTTTAACTTAGCGTTGTATAACCGTTCTTCCTTGGAAATTGTCATGCAAGTCTTCGATTCTGGGAGAATTATTCGCCCTCGCGCGAAGAGATCACTCTTGAACATAGCAGTTCTTTCAATCCATTTTATCCCGAAATGAATTAACTGTTAGATCAAGATTCAAAGATATCGATTCTCCGTGAATTTGGTGTAACTTATCGACAAAAAATTTCGCGAAGGAGAACGGTTATCCCACGGGTCTTTCCGTGTGGCTCTTAGACTATAGCTTGAGAAAATAACTATTGAAAAAACAAAAGAATTTCCGTTGAATTCTGAGAAAGTCGTACGAAATGCCTGGATGAAGTGATGTAGAATTACCCATGAGTTCTACAACTGTATGTATTTGTAGGCTTCTTATCATCCTTGTATTTGATGGCCACGTATGGAACATGAAATTGTTGGATCCGGATGTGTTTACTTCATTTTCTTTGGCTGCTCTGACTGAACTTCCAGCTGCCGTCTTGCTAACTCTATTCCTCGATAAATGGGGTCGCCGATGGATGGGCTCCCTTTCGATGGTTTCTTGCGGGTTGTTTTCTTTTATCGCTTTAGCGACGCCCTCTGGTAAGTATATACTTAACCCTCTAGCGGTCGGCCTTGAGGGTCGGTGTTGCAAAAAAAACTTTGTGAATTCACGACGCGCTTAAATTTATTTTGAAAAATCTGAAAAAAATTTCGATTGCTATTCGGAATCAGAAGAATGATACAAAAAATCGCAGACCAGATATGAGAGGTCGAGGGTCAAGACCAGGTCGATTTGGTATGGAATGCCCCAGCTATATCGTTTTCTTCAATTCTAGACTACGTATTAACAGTTCACTCTCGAATTCTAGCAGATGATTCTCCGAATATATTTTTCTGATGACACAGCTGCGCTTCGTTTGACCTAATGTTGTCAAAGTTCGTAGGTCATCCATTTTTCCCGATGAGAAACCTGTGGAAGCAGCGTCCGAAATCTTTTCGATAATCTCGGCGCTATCAAAAATACCTTTCCATACCCGAAATGTTTCGCATTTTGAATGATACAGTATTCCCTCCGAATAGGACCGCTCGAAGGCGGTTAGGGGAGTATGATTCCTGGAAACCACTTTCCCCCACCAATAGCTTGCGAGCACGGCTTAAGGTGAAGTGAAACGTTTATCAGAACCTCGAAAACGGGAATCGTGAATTCTCCGGAACTACTGAATGAATCGTGATGAAACTTTGAGGGATTACACATAATTGTGGCAGAAAGTGGCTGATTATTTCATTTTTCCAAAATTTGACAAAAATTTTTACAGATTGACGAACCGACCACATAAATCGCGAGATTATTCACTGTTGCCATAGATAATCGCATTTTCCCGGTAATTAGCCACTCCGCAATTAAAAACCACACACTTTGAGCCTAATCTCGTGTCATTTTATGGAGAAATGGCTGAGAATTGACGATTCTCCGTTACTCATAACTAAAAAACCGACATTCAGTTGAGATCACAACCCGTATCGACATTTAGTCGAGATCACAGCCTGTATCGGAATTGCAGCCAGTATACTTGCAAATAATCTAGCGGTGGACAGAGGTACCAAACGTTCGGTAGTTCTGTTTTACCGCGGTGCAAGGCACCCGGCCGTGGCCTTGAAACGTTTCACTTCACCTTAAAGCCTGGAGCACAGTAAACGCCGCAAGCCGTAAAACGGATCACCTACAGGCCGGTCGGTCACCTACACGCGTACGTGATTGGTCGGCGCTTAGTGTGCGTGACCGACCCGACCTGTATGTGATCCGTTTTACGGCTTGCGGCGTTTACTGTGCTCCAGGCTTAAGCCCGGAGCACACTAAACGACGTTCGGATCACCTACAGGCCGTGACCGGGCCGTGCGCTCACTCACACCTTAGACCAAGTCTGCGCCGGATTAACCACTAGGCGGAGTAGGAGACCGCCTATGGGCCTCCAACCAAGAGGGCCCCGTACCTGCTGACTCAGAATGTACTTGGAAAAAAAAAAAAATTGAAAAAATTCCCGCATGTTCCTTCTTATAATAATAATTTTTTATTAACGGGGAGGTCTACTCGATTTTTACCGACCAGTCTATTTCTCGAATTTCTCCGAAACGGGGCTATCAATCGACTCGTCCTTTTGGCAGCCGATGTTTGACGAGTGATGAGTTCGAACTGGTAGGTTCGATCGGATGAGATGCCGCTCCCAACCGTGGAAATCGCTAAAATTACCACAAAATCGTGGAATACGTTTTGCCCCTTCATCGTTGTCAAAAACAAAGATGTTTTTGGATGGTTGTGTGCGGAATTCCATATAGAATCGGGTGATAGAGACCGATTTTGCATTTTTGATGCATAGGCTGTGATATAAGTCGAAATAAATGGCACGCCGACACTTTTCGATGAAAAAAAAATAAAAAAATCCAATTTTATCCGATCAAACGTACCAGTTCGAACTCATTACTCGTCAAACATCGGCTACCAAAAGGACAAGTCGATTGATAGCCCCGGTTCGGAGAAAATCGAAAAATTCGAGACCGGTCGGTAAAAATCGAGTAGACCCCCCCCTCCTGAAAAAAAAATTATTATGAAAAAAAATGAATAGTTTGAGAGTTCGAGCCTGTCTCACTTGGTGGAGAACTACTCATATACAATTCCAATTAATTTAAAAGATTAAAAAAGAATCATCTCTTGACAAAATAATGATGAACTACAATGTAAATGTACTCAAGTTGTTCGAAATTTTCACGATTCAATGCAACTGGAGGAGCGCGATTGTCATCTCACCGTGCCGATTCTCCGTCTTTTGTTTTATCGTGGAGTTCATAGCTCGTGAGTTGTGGAGTGTGTCTGCACTCGTTACAAAGCGCTACCTTGTATGCGGTCCGTATACAAAATAAATACTTGATTAAAAAAAAAATCCAAAGATTTCAGTTTTCTGTTAATATATCAATTAACCCTATGAAAGGATACATAACACAGGGCCCCGTGAAATATGTGCGCCTACGGGCCCCACCAACCTTCAATCCGGCGCTGCATATAGTAATGGACGGAGCATTGGAGTGGTGGGGGTGTTGCCGAGTAGTAAGACAAGGATAGCCTTAGCGATATATATATGCACACAAATAAGTCTCATTCATGCTAACTCTTGAAATCGAGTAGGTTTAGTTATGATCGAGAGAGTTATGCCACAGAGGCTATGGGGCACATAAACGTGGCAACGCAGCAACACGACTTGGCAACTTTTTATCCCTAACGGGAACACTTCTTCCTTCTCTTACCAACGATTTAGTATCTTCCGTCCCTTTCTTATTACTCGGCAACAGATTCCCCTATACTCCGGCATAGGCAATGCTCCGTCCATTCCTATATGGTCTAAGACTCACACAATACGCCGTCCAATCACAGGCATGTGTGAGTGAGTGTACGGCCTGTAGGTGATCCGTCTAACAGCACAATGCGTTTAGTGTGCGAGGGTCTTTACGGCCTGTAGGTGATCCGAACGTCGTTAAGTGTGCTCCGGGCTACGCCCGTTTTAAGCCTGGAGCACAGACTTTTCGTGTTCCGTGTTCGCCTCACCTACAGGCGCCACGATCGTTCACACATAGCTGTGATTGGTCGGCGCTGCGTGTGAGTGACTGTACACTGGTCACGATCTCTGTAGGTGAGCCGAAACGAAAAGTCTGTGCTCCAGGCTTTACGGTACTGTACCGTACGGTACGGAAGGGCTAATTGTGGACTGGCCATGAACGAAAATGGACGGCTACGATCTGTGGCGACGATTGCGTTGACCGTATAGGTAGCGTTGACCGTATTAGGTAGGTACCCATACCTACCTAATAGTCGAGCGGCGAACCTGATAAAGCCCGGAGCACACTAAACGCAGTTCGGATCACCTACAGGCCGTAACCGGGCCGTGCGCTCACTCACACAATGCGCCGTCCAATCACAGGCATGTGAGAGTGAGCTTACGGCCTGTAGGTGATCCGTCTTACGGCACACTGCGTTTCGTGTGCTCCGGGCTTAATTGCGCACACGTTTACCAGCCGCCTGACAGTCCGAGACCTGCATTCCTGAGGCGTCTAGAATAGCACCCTGTATTTTGTATTCATTGGTATTATATTGTCTATGCTTTCCCAACATCGTTATGGATAAATGAATCTACCCGTGTAAAAAAAACATCGTCTATCTAGATCTACGAAGGACGTCTATGACAAGTCTGCCTACTAGGACGATCGTAGACGTGAATATAGACATGTCGATTATGACAAACGTCTACAGCCCGTTTACGTAGATCCACGTAGATCTACGTAGATCTACACAAACGGGATGTAGATCTACGTAGATCTACGTGGATCTACGTAAACGGGCTGTAGACGTTTGTCACAATCGACATGTCTATATTCACGTCTACGATCGTCCCAGTTGGTAGACTTATCATAGACGTCCTTCGTAGATCTATCGTAGATCTAGATAAACGATTTTTTTTTTTACACGGGTATCTATCTACCCTGTTCAAAAAGCCGGATAGAAACCGGATCGGCAGTGTGTCCGGTTCTATACGTAATTTGTGTCCAGTAAACCTCCGGGTCTGTCCGGAATTTCTCCGGAATTCTGGTCGTGTTTCTGTCTGGTGCTATGCGGGCTTATTCTGCCATTTTCGCGAGCGTATACCGCGAAGTTCTGTGGACGCGGAACGCTAGGGATACCAACCCAAAAAGGGTCCTATTTTATGGGCAGTGAGCTGCAGCAGCAGTTTAGTAACTTACTAGATGTTTCTAGTAAAATCACTAAAAATCACTGGAAATCTAGTCACTAGATTGCTAGTCTAGAAATCTAGTGACCAATGATCACTAGATTTCTAGTGATCTCTAGTGATTTTACTAGAAACATCTAGTAAGTTACTAAACTACTGCTGCAGCTCACTGTCCATGAATTAGCACCCTTTTTGGGTTGGTATCCCTAGCGTTCCGCATCCACAGAACTTCGCGGTAGATAGGCTTCCTATACAGTTCTATCCGGGAAGTGATCCCACCCTGGGTACTTTTCCTATCGGGTTCTATCCGGAAAGTAACCCCGCCCTAGGCATTTTTCCTGTATGGTTCTATCCGGATCCATTTTCAAAAAATTAAACCTTTTTTTTTTTTTTTTTTTTTTTTTTCTCCAAAGGATCAGTGCTTCAGGGGGCGCAACATATATCGACAACAGACATACTGATAACACATAATCAATACAGGAATTAGGCGACGCTTATAGATGATATTTTCCGCCTCTACACCCAGAAAAATTTTTATTTCAGTCAAAGAAATCCTATTTGACGCAAAGAAAAAAGCTATTCGTATATGAACCTAGTAGACATTTATTTGTCTCTACACATTTTGTTTATTTGATCTTTTTAATTCAACACAAATAAGGATTTATTCACCGCAAATAATATTTCATGTACTGATCCCAATAAGTTTTCAAATAAAATTATCTGAATTTATTTGAAACAAATAAGGATTTATTCCCTGAAAATAAAATAAAATTCTCAATTTCTTTGAAATGATAAAGGATTTATTCACCGAAAATACAATGAAATTCCAAATTTATTGAAACTAATAAGGAGTTATTCGCCGAAAATATAATCAAATAATTTATTTATTTGAAACCAATGAGGATTCATTCACCAATAATAAATTATTGTTGCTCATATTGCACAACGGGGTCTAACTATTACTATACAGGTAGAGAGGCCGGAAAAACTCTCACGTCCCAAACACATGAACATATAGATCATAAATCATACATGAACCCGAGATTTTGAGGAAATGAAGTCTGCTTAGGCAAGCCGCTAACCGGGGTACTCAATACGAATTGGAGTTACTTTACTCGCGAGAAAGGTTTTCTAGCGACATTGTCAAGAGACGGCGGTCGCGAGAATTAATAATTAATAATTCAATGAATATATTTTTTTAAATTTAAGTGGCACCTTATTTAATTAATAATTTAATAAATATTTATTACATTTAAGTGGCGCCTCATTTAATTAATAATCTCTCTATGCAACATTTATTTGGAATCAAGAAAAATTTATTCAATCAAATACAGTCCTGGGTTGCGATTCTGTAACTTTCCGCTAACTCGCTAACTCGCTAACTCGCTAACTTCGTCCAATCGGAGATCGTTGCGGCCCGTAACGATCTCCGATTGGACGCTCCTCAGCCAACCAACGGTCTTAGAGCGAAAAGTTAGCGAGTTAGCGAGTTAGCGAGTTAGCGGAAAGTTACAGAATCGCAACCCTGATCAATTTATTCCACTTTAATAAATCAATTTTGAATAGCCTTTTTCATTCGAGACAAATAGATACCTCTATTCCCGAGAAATAAAAATTCAGTAATCTGGACAAAATTTTGTTTGAATCAAATGAATAGATCTCAAATAGAGGAGATTATTTGAGAATAACAAACTATTTTTCTGGGTGTATACAGGGTGTCCCATCTTAAAGTACGCATTACGTTTTCAGCCGACCTAACGTTTCAATTGGAAAATGTGTCCTACAAAAGTTGTCCGGTTCAGAGGGGGACACATGAAGAATTTTCTTTTTGCGGTCCAGCATCATAATTGGTGATGCTGTGGAGGATGGACCAGTTTTTTCAAATGGAATCATACATTTTTGTTGCAACTCAAATATTCTCTATTTCAAAATGTACAATTTTCTCAGGAAACTTTTTTTTTGTAAAATGAATAGTTCGTGAGATAGAACAAATAAACAAATACCACCATCAACAGCAAAACCGGTCTGTGATACGTGTGATATGTCGGAGCATCAGTGGGGTGACTACAGATGTTCAAAAATACCACCATTAAGAGCAAGACATGCTCTCACTGGCTTTTCGAAGCTCTGGGCAATCCTTTTGAAAACGGCGCAGAGCTTCGAAAAGCGAGTGAGAGCGTGTCTGGCTCTTGATGGTGGTATTTTTGAACATCTGTAGTCACCCCACTGATGCTCCGACATATCACACATATCACAGAGAGGTTTTGCTGTTGATGGTGGTATTTGTTTATTTGTTCTATCTCACGAACTATTCATTTTACAAAAAAAAGTTTCGTGAGAAAATTGTACATTTTTGAATAGAGAATATTTGAGTTGCAACAAAAATGTATGATTCCATTTGAAAAAACTGGTCCATCCTCCACAGCATCACCAATTATGATGCTGGACCGCAAAAAGAAAATTCTTCATGTGTCCCCCTCTGAACCGGACAACTTTGGTAGGACACATTTTACAATTGAAACGTTAGGTCGGCTGAAAACGTAATGCGTACTTTAAATTGGGACACCCATACTCACCAACTCCTATATAAGTGGCACCCCGTGTAAAAAAAACATCGTCTATCTAGATCTACGAAGGACGTCTATGACAAGTCTGCCTACTGGGACGATCGTAGACGTGAATATAGACATGTCGATTATGACAAACGTCTACAGCCCGTTTACGTAGATCCACGTAGATCTACGTAGATCTACATCCCGTTTGTGTAGATCTACGTAGATCTACGCAGATCTACGTAAACGGGCTGTAGACGTTCGTCACAATCGACATGTCTATATTCACGTCTACGATCGTCCCAGTTGGTAGACTTGTCATAGACGTCCTTCGTAGATCTATCGTAGATCTAGATAGACGATTTTTTTTTTACACGGGACTCGCGAGAATATCGAAAGCGGTGGCTGCCGCCTTACGAGGAAATATTGAAGTAATGTACAGTCGCGGAAAGTGATCCTGACGCGCCGTCGGTAAGGTGATTGAGCAACCGTGCCATACATTCACATACATTTTGATTTTAATTTTTTTAAAGTTGGTATGAAATTCAGACATCTGTCAGGCCATGAATCAGCTTAGTTTGATTCGTTTGTTTTCTTTCAGAGAACGTCAATTCACTAACCTAAAAGGTAATTAATAAAATCGTCACATCGGATAACCCCAAAATGCGTGAATGTTTTTCCTAATTAGGTGACTCTTAAAATAACCTAGTTCTCGTGAGGTGTTTCAAGGGTTATAGGAGGGCTCTAATGAAACTTACTGTGATATTTTTCATGAAATCCGATCGATTTTTAATCCTTAAACTTTATTCAAGCTGATCTTTGAAAGTTATTCGAATAATATTGAAATATCAGGATCAACCATCAAGATGAACAATAGGCTCTTAAATTGTAGAAACAGGTCTCGTTGTTCTATTGAGAAGAATGTCAATGGTTTAATGAACAACGCTTAAGGATAAGTTAACAGGTGGTAAAACTATCTAGAACCCATATGCTAGTTCAACGCAGGACTATATGAATCAACAACTTGTAAGAATTTTTACTTCTCACTCATATATTATCAACCATCTTGAACGTCTAGTCTTACTTGAGTATGGAAGTTCAATTAGAGCAAATACAATTCAAACACCTAATTGAATGGTCGTATCAACCCTTAAGTATTTATTTTTCCTTACTCTTTTTGCCAGGCTCATCTTTGAAAAATAATTTAATACTATTGAAATATCATGATCAACCATTAACATGAACAATGGGCTTTTAAGTTGTAGAAACAGGTCTCGTTGTTCTATTGAGAAGAATGTCAATGGTTTAATGAACAACGCTTAAGGATAAGTTAACAGGTGGTAAAACTATCTAGAACCCATATGCTAGTTCAACGCAGGACTATATGAATCAACAACTTGTAAGAATTTTTACTTCTCACTCATATATTATCAACCATCTTGAAAGTCTAGTCTTACTTAAGTATGGAAGTTCAATTACAGCAAATGTCATAAAATAAAAAAATAAATAATAAATAAATGAAAAATAAATAAATAAATAAATAAATAATAATAAATTCTGTCCCTTTCAGTTATGTCTGCGCTGTTGTCTCCATCAATTGCCGTTGATGGTAATTCGCATACAGGATATCTATATTTGATTAGATTCTATCATAAACCTTCCAACATTTGTATTGGAACGTAGTCATTGACACCAGTGACACATCTGTTCTGACGCATGGGTAGGATGTTGGGATCATAACGTTGGTCGCCTACTGCCACGTTATTTTTTTTTTTTTTGATGTTTAATGTTATATTTAGTATTGATTTTTCCTTTTTCATTTGCTATAAAGCAACTAATTGTCGGTGGAGTAAACCTTGTTATCGGTAAAGAATACGAGATGTAAATAGAATAGAATAGAATAGAATTTTATTGACATTGTCCATTTCAATGTTGGACAAGTAAAGGGTACCATTTACAGAGGGTTTACAGAGTGAGAAGTAAAGCTAGACTTAACGCTACCTTAGGGCTATTATGAATAATAAAGGAGGTGATGAAGATGATGAGTAAAAGATAAATGAAAGAGTGAGTATATATGTACTAAGCTAAACTACAGACTAGTGCCAAGCCAGGTGACGTACCACCCGCACCAACGCAGTGCCTAACGGTCAAACTCGGTTTGAAAAAGGTAAGCAAAAAGCCTGGTCTTGAAAGCCGTAACCGTGCGCGCAGCCCTGAGTTCAGGTGACAGAGAATCCCAGAGACGGATCCCAGCCACTGCGAATGACAACCGGAAGGTCTCAGTGCGCGAGTGTGGTGTGATGTAGTCACTGCGAGTAAGGCGAGCGGAGCCATGGGTCACGGGACCTCTTTCAGTAAAAAGTTCCCGAAGATACGCTGGACGACCGGTGCGGAGGGTGACAAAAAGTAGCGACAGGAGAAAATACTCCCTCCTGTCTCTAACCGAAAGCCAACCCAAACTACGCCGATGCGGCGTAATGTGTTCGTCCCGAGGAATTCCGCTGACAAACCGAACGCAGATGTTCTGCAGGCGCTGGAGCTTGGTGTTGAGCACACCTGACAGGTCATTATAGACAACGCAGCAGTAGTCAAGGATCGGGAACAGCAACGACTCAACAAGATACTTGCGGAGTGTCTGAGACAGGCATCGACGGGATGCAGTAAGCTGGCGAAGGGCACCGTGGAAGCGACTCGAGATGATATTGACATGCGCAGACCAGGAGAGCTTACTATCGAGAATAAGACCTAAATCACGGACCGTCGATTCAAACGGGATAGCTACCCCATCCAGCAAAATCTGAGGCAGGATCTGAGGCACCGCACCTAGGTTAAGGGCCGATATAAACGGAGAGCTTCCGAGAAGCGAGGCATGCGTTTTAGTAGCGTTTAGCTGGAGCTGATTGACGCGAGACCACTCGAGGACAGCCTGGACATCCTGATTAACACGGTCGACGGCTGCGGAAAGTTCCCCCGGCGCACAACGATAATAAATTTGCAGATCATCGGCATATACTAGGTGATCAGAAAACGTGAGGACAGAGGCGACATCGTTAATAAATAGTGTAAAGAGGAGCGGACCCAGCACCGAACCCTGCGGGACGCCTAGATTTAGTGGTAACCAGGACGAAGTTTCGCCAAGTGGGCCTATGACTGCCTGTGAGCGACCCTGCAAATAGCTAGACACCCATTTCAGTACCGACTGTGCAAGGCCAAGAGCTGACAACTTGGCAAGCAGGCGGGCATGCGGTATTGTATCGAACGCCTTGCTGAAGTCGAATAAGACTAAGATCGTAATCTTGCGATCCTCTACACCACTGCGGACATCCTCCGTTAGGCGAAGGAGAGCGGACTGCGTGCTATAGCCCGGACGAAAACCCGACTGCCTTACATCAAGACACCCACGCTCCTCAAGAAAAGAGGATAGCTGTTCAAGAACTAGACGCTCAAGTACCTTCGACAACAGGCACAAATTAGAGATAGGGCGGATCTGCTGCAGGGAGGTCGGGACCTTGACTTTTCCAAGAGGTCCCGTGTAAAAAAAACATCGTCTATCTAGATCTACGAAGGACGTCTATGACAAGTCTGCCTACTGGGACGACCGTAGACGTGAATATAGACATGTCGATTATGACAAACGTCTACAGCCCGTTTACGTAGATCCACGTAGATCTACGTAGATCTACATCCCGTTTATGTAGATCTACGTAGATCTACGCGGATCTACGTAGACGGGCTGTAGACGTTTGTCACAATCGACATGTCTATATTCACGTCTACGATCGTCCCAGTAGGCAGACTTGTCATAGACGTCCTTCGTAGATCTATCGCAGATCTAGATAGACAATTTTTTTTTACACGGGGTAATACCCTGGCAAGCTTCCAGCGCTTAGGAAAGACGGAGGAGGTAAGCGAGCTGTTCATGACGCAGAGAAGATAAGGTAAAATGACCGGAAGAGCCTGAGCAAGATTGCGAAGCGATATGTCGTCAACACCCCGAGATTGAGAGGTGAAATGGCCTCCCGAGTCGAAATTTTTCCCCTATTTACATGCTCTAAGCACTCAAATCAACCTATTTTGATACTGCCCAACCTATAGCGCCTATTTTGACCCGCGGAGTTCTACTTACAGTAGAAATTGTACTCCTATTTTGATTATCTAAAGCCTACTCAACCTCATTTAGTACTGTTCAACCTGGAACCCCTACTTTGAACCGCTACGTTCTAATCAGGGTTGGGAGTCAATAATTACTTTTTCAATTAAATTACCCATTTAATAACACATTATTTAAATAATGTGCGATTGAACTATTTTCAATCATCTATTACATTGATGATGTGTAATTTAAAAAAGTTTAATTAAAATGTAATATGTAATTGAAAAGACTTTGAATTTTGATATTTACCCCATAAATCCGCGTGATCACGAATTTCTAGGGTCTGGAGGGTTCAACGAGGTTCTCGGGAACTCCTATTTTGAGCCTAAAAGTGGCAAATTGTCCGATATCTGACTGTTTTAGGCGCAAAGTAGGAGTTCATTCTACATTGAAAGTGAACCTCCAGTGACCCTGTACAACCTACTAAACGGTAGGAGTTACAGATCGAAAGGAGGAGAAAAATTTCGACTCGGGCTACTACCGCCACGAGCGCGCGAGGGGAGACATCACGGAAATAAAACAGCGCATCACTATAGGCAGGTGGAGGTAAATTCGCGAAAAACATGTCCACATCGGCGTCTGAAGTGCGGCTTTGCGAGACCGCCGCAAAGTGGGTGTTCAGTTCATCGACGGTAAAGTCACCACAGCTATTCGGTGGCGTAGAGGCAATACCGAGAGTTCGCAATTCTTTCCACAAGGCGCGAGGCCCTTCAACGGACGAAAGGCGAGTGGCATAATAATCCGCGCGTGCAGCCAAAATGCGTCGATGAAGATCATCTCTGGCTTCGCGATAGCGCTGCAGGGAGACAACAGAGCGAGAGCGCTTGAACGAACGGTATAATGCATCCCTAGTTCGCTGTAAGGACCTGAGGGCTTGTGAGATCCATGGCGGCTGACAGAGTTTTGAGGAGCGGGTGATGTACGGTGCATGCAAAGCAAGGGCCCGGACTAGGTTGCTCTCGAGACAATGCAGTTGGTCATCAACTGGGGCGAGCGCCTCAAAGACGGCCCAATCAGAGTTTTCCAGGCTGCGAAGGAAAGCGTCAGGTGTAAAGTCGCGGTACGAGCGAGCCTTGTATTCCTTACTGTTTGGCCTCGGCGCCAACATAGAGATGTCTACCGAGATGCTGTCATGGCCAGCAATGAAAGGCGCAGGTGATTGGGCAAAGGAATGGAGCAAGTTGCGGTCGCTGAGTATGCAAAGATCGAGCAGAGTGTCCGAAGTTTGCGTCTGGTGGGTGGCAGCATACGGCACAAGATGAAAATCGCGCGCGGAGCAGAAGTCCCGGACATTGTCTGAGTCGTAGGAGCGGCAGAGCTGATCGGCGTTGAAATCCCCCAATACGACAGAGGAGCCGTAATTAACAGAGACGCGGTCAAGATCAAGCTCGAACAAGGCCAGATTTGCAGCCTTTGGAGGACGGTAGACTACAGCTACCAGAAGCGGGGGCGCTGGTAAGACACTGACTTCGACGATGAGATACTCCGGACTGTGGCTGTATTGCGAAGGGGAAGAGGCCAAGATTTTCACTCGCGACGACTCCCGTACATAGAGAGCCACCCCCCCGCCGGCTTTCCCGACGCGGTCATTACGAAAGAGAGCATAGCCGGGAAGCGACACTACAGCATCTGAAACGAGCGGATACAGCCAGGTTTCACTGACAGCGATGACATGAGCCCGGGAGCCCGAGAATTCAAACCGCACATCATCCATGTGGCGACGTAGGGAATTGGCGTTAAAGTGGCACAGGCGAAGTCGAAGCGGTCCATTCCCACTGCGCGCAAGGGCCGGACGGGGATGGCGGTTGTGAAGAGGAGCCGCCGGCGAGCCAGTTTGGCGTCAGTCGAGATCGAGTAAAGGAATGTCTTGAGCCCCGCGAATGCGCTTTACCCCCGCGCCATCAGCTTTCCTGACAAGGATGATTCCACCACTATGCCAGACATATTTGTAGCCCTTTGACCGAGCTGCGGATTTGACGGTAGAAAGCAGCTTGTAAAAGTCAGAGGGCAATGCCTCGTTGATGTTGACAGCTAAAACAGGCTCCGCGGCAGGTGGAGGGTTGAGATCAGCGGTGGTAAGCAGACCCCTCGCTTTCTTAGCTGCTAGCAGACGAGCGGAGTCTTCTTTGGTACGCAATCTAGCGAGAATCGGAATAGGTGTGTTCTTCCTGGCCTTTCCCGGCGGAACCAAAAAGCGGGCGGAAATAACATCCTCATCAGCAAAATGACACCCGAGAGACGACGCCACCTGCGTTACAGCGGCACGGGTACGGTCTTCGGAGAGGCACGGAAAACCCGATATAATTACTTCAGCTCCAGACACAGGCCCAACAGTAGGCCCTCGATCCGAGGCTAAAGGTCGTAGAGGCCGAGGGGCCTGCCGCAAAGCAGCAAGCTCAGCTACCAGAGCAAGGTTAGACTTTTCAAGCTCCGTAAAGCGAGTGGCAAGCGCGCCAACTTGGCCTTGTATAAGCGGTAGGGCCTCAACTTTTGTAGCTAGGTCGTCGAAGCGCGCACTCAGGAGGCGGAGTACGTCATCCAGGATGAGAGGATGAGGAGGCACAGGGGGGTGCGTGGAAGCCGAGGGCCCTGGCAGAGAGAGCTGCAATGGAAAGGGAGGAACCGCTGCCCCAGGCACAGGCGAGGAGGGTTGCGAGGACGGTGGCGAGGAGGCTCGCGATGACGCTGGTGACGAGTCAGTAGAGGATGGTGCAATGCCCTGTGGCAGGTAGAGTAGCGAGGAGGGTGCACAGCAGCTAGGATTGTCGCGTGGTACTTTCTTTTTGACGCAGCCAGGATGGTAGTAAGTTCTACATACCGGACAGTAGACCGCCTCTAGAGCGACTGATTTGCTGCAACCGGGACATCTCCGGGGTGACATAGGTAGATACAAGGCCGACGAGCAGATGTAAGTAGACTAGTAGTGCAGGAGGCGACCAAGGGCTGGCGCTTGTGTTTGCCAACACCCGACAGCAGCGATGGGCGGAGCCTGATCAGGCGTCACATTGACAGACGTCGATAAGTCGATCGATGGCGAGATCGATAAGCAGGAAACCAGCGCAGCAAGTATGCGCGAGGCGGCAATGAAGGCTGGTGACAGGTGAGGTTATGTGACCCAGCAGGCAGTAGTTCGAAGTAATCGTAGAGAACAGAGAGGCCGGTGAGAAGGATTATGCAAGTCGGACGGTTTGCATAAAGAGTGCATGCAAGAGAACCTGTAAGAAGGCGCCCGAGGGCAGAAGACAGCAGTAACAGGCCAAAAGCAGAAAGTAAAGAGAGAGCTTGAGAAAGACATGTGTTAAGCACTCACCGGAAGTAGAGATAATATATGTATATAATACTGTATATAATGTATAATAGAACCTAGAGCTCATGGTTACGTTGTGTTCTAGTCAAAGTAAGAACAACGAGACCTGTTTCTACAACTTAAGTTAGATTTTGAGCAGAGCGAAAGAAGGATCTGCCAAAGAGATCTAGCGAAGAGCATTTTGAATATTGATTGGAATCACGTTCGCAGCTGTGTATTCGTTATTGCGTCCCTATTCTACGCGATAGAATATAATCCTTTATTTGTTTAGTTGTAGTTTAGAATACTTGATATCATTAAAGGCAATTATTAGTTTAGGTTTCTTTATATTATTGCTCGTGAATAACCACCTAGTCTGCGAGTTAAGCCATGGCCGATAAACATACTGTTCGACCTATATAGATATTTTACATCAATTATACTGCGTTACACTGAAATGGGTTACAGTTCGAATGAGTTTACGCTCTATCGCAGCATGTTATACCTGTGAGCTTATCCTTAAGCGTCGTTAACTCATGAATAGTTTTACGCCCAATATCAATGAGAAAGAGTTGTTGACTTATATTCCTGCGTTACACTCAAATGGGTTATCGTTTTAGTACCTGTTAGCTTGCCCTTGAGCGTCGTTAACTAATTAATACTTTTGTGTCAAATATCCACTAAAAAGAGTTTGTAGCCACTTACGACGTTCACTACATTCAAATGACCACAAATGTCTGCAATTAACAAAATTTCTGAAATATTAATATTCACTTCCATAATTGAGTAAGACTAGACTTTCAAGATAGTTTATAATATTAGTGAGAAGTAGGAATTCTTACAAGTTGTTCATTTATATAGTCCTGCGTTGAACTCACATGGGCTCTACATAGTTTTACCACCTGTTAACTTATTCTTAACTTAAGCGTTGTTGATTAAACCATTGACATTTTTCTAATTAGAACAACGAGACCTGTTTCTACAACTCAGAGCCTATTGTTCATGTTAATGGTTGATCCTGATATTTCAATATTATCAAATTATTTTCAGAGATCAGCTTGAATAAAGTTTTGTTTTCTCTCATTGAATTCGTTTTATTGTAATCATCTATAGGAATACAACGTTACATGTATTTTTATTTACGTTATTTAATTAGTTGTTAACTTGTGCCTGATTTGTTACTGGAGATCTATTAGCCAAGGCGAGCATTGAAATGAGAATATACGGCGTAAGTACCAGAAGGATGTCTTAGTTGGAACCAAGACTCGATTATGCAGCGTGTATCGGACACTTGGGATTCTTAGCCAAAGTGTTCTGAACACATTGCCAAAATTTGCATAGCTGGTGAACATCATTGGTGCGAAACTCCTGTATCTAGGCTTGAGTTGGGATTGTCAGGTGCAGATATCATTAGTTTCAACTAAGACTCCAGGAGGATTAAAAATCGATCGGATTTCATGAAAAATATCACAGTAACTTTCATTAGAGCCCTCCTATAACCCTTGAAACACCTCACGAGAACTAAGTTATTTTAAGAGTCACCTAATTAGGAAAAACATTCACGCATTTTGGGGTTATCCGATGTGACCATTTTATTAATTACCTTTTAGGTTAGTGAATTGACGTTCTCTGAAAGAAAACAAACTAAGCTGATTCATCGCCTGACAGATGTCCGAATTTCATACCAACTTTAAGAAAATTAAAATCAAAATGTATGTACGGTTGCCTGATCACCCCAAACACGGCGCGTCAGGATCAGTTTCCGCGACTGTACATTACATGAAAACCGGATAGGTACGGACAGAGCCCCGATTCCAACTTTGAAAATCTTCATCCGTATCTATCCGGTTTCGGTCCCGCAAATCATAACGTGATTATATTTACATCAAATCTTCAAAGTTGGATCCGGGACTCTGTCCGTATCTATCCGGCTTCGGTCCCGCAAATCATAACGTGATTATCAATTGATATGGCACGAAATCGGACAGAGCCCCAAGTCCAACTTAGCATATTAACTACCGAAACCGGATAGGTATACGGATAGAGACCCGATTCCAACTTGGAAAATTTGATGTAAATAATCACGTTATGATTTGCGGGACCGAAACCGGATAGGTACGGACAGAGCCCCGAGTCCAATTTAAAAAAATCAGTAAAGACGAAAAAGACGGTCTTTTTCGCAGCACTTTTCATCATTTTGATTTGGAATTATCAAAAATGAAAAATAAAAGAAAGAAAAAGTAAAATATACACATATAAAATTAAAAGTCAATTGATTTCCGATAGAAGCGAACGTTCGAATTTAATAGGATATGGCAATTTTTCATTGCCGTCATTCGAAGGTCAAGTCCTGCAAATTTCAGAAATTTCCATTGAGCGATTTTCCGGATCATCGCGCGGATTCAGGCGACAGACCGCTGGACCGCCGACCTGACAGACCGACAGACAGACCGACATTTGTTTAAAAACCTGTTTTTCGGATTCCAGAGGGTAGGAAACGTAAAGATTCTTTGAAATTAGCAAATCCACTTTTCGACCGAAACCAATACTTTTCTTAAATCACCATAGGTGATGAAAAGTAATATTAGCTGTATTGATAATCACGTTATGATTTGCGGGACTGAGACCGGATAGGTTACGGACAGAGCCCCGAGTCCAAACCGGATAGGTACGGACAGAACTCCGATTCCAACTTGGAAAATTTGATGTAAATAATCACGTTATGATATCCGGGACCAAAACCTGATAGAAACGGACACAGTTCCAAAACCGATATGAGTGACGGATACTTTCCGAACATGAAGCCATATAGATAACCGAGCCTTCGGATGTTCGTTCCGACTTCCGACGAATTAAGGACACAAACGTATAGGATCCGGACAGGACTTTCGTGACCGATGAAATACGGATACAAACGGATGCAACGTCTATCCGGAATCCTATCCGGAAATCTGTCCGGTTCTATCGTTTCCTATCGGTCATTTTAAGCAGGGTACCTATATCTCCGTAGGTGGTGTTACTGTGGCGATGGGAATTCTAGCACGTTTCGGCGTCAACATAGCTGCAAATATTGGATTCCAGTATGCGGCGGAAATGTTGCCTACGGTCGTTAGAGCACAGGGTGTATCTCTCATCCACATTATTGGATATTTTGCACATATTATTGGACCTTACATCGTACATTTGGTGAGTGACCAAACTCAGTATTATTTAAGATTCCGTATTTTTCTAAATAGTAATGATATCAGCACGCACATGTATTAAATTATTGAGTAGTGATTCTATCGTTCGTATCCTATTAATTCATACTATATGAAAATTTATCGGACGAGACGAACCAAATTTTTAAATTAAGTCTTCTAACTGAGGAAAGATTCTTCCTCTGCATAGAGCGTGCAATTCCCAGAAAGACCGAAAAGAACTGAAAGTGCATCATAATTCTTTTTTCAAATTCGTCCGATAAATTCTCATATAGGTAAAACCGGGGTAGATGGCCGTATGGGAGGGATGGCCAGCGATAATATTTCTTAAGTTTAAAAAAACTTACTATTAAAGTTGGAAAAATGTGTAATTATTCAAAATTAATATAGTGAGCACGTAAACAGTGAACGTGCTCAACCTATTCATAGCAGTCAGAATCCAACAAGGAGGATTTTACTCGCTTTTTAATATTTTTTCGCGACACCTTTGAACATTTACATGTTCGTACGCTCAGTACGAAGCGATTTACTCTAATAGGCAATGCCATATATCGAGTAACTGTTTTTAAACTGTTTTTTTCAAATGTAATATCGATCAAAAATGATATATGTAGTAATTTTATAATGAAAATATCTTCAAAGTTTGCGGTAAAACCAAAAATATTGTTTCAATCATCATAATTTGCCAACCATAAGGTTCCAACAAAAATATGGCCATCTACCCCGGACTTACCCTAGGATGAATTAATAGGATACAAACGATAGATTCACTACTCAATAAACACATGCCTGTGGACTAAGAGGTCAATTACAATAACACAAAAATAAATAGTGACAAAATTCAAGTAAAGATTCTTTCAGTCCTTCAGTGGTCTAATTGAACAAGGCGTCGCAGTACAAATGCGGAGGTCTCGGTTCAAACCCGGGCTGAAGGAATTTTTACTTGAAAAAAAAAAAAAAATTATGATGCACTTTCAGTTTTTTTCGGTCTTTCTGGGGATTGCACGCTCTATGCAGAGGAAGAATCTTTATTCAGTTAGAAGACTTAATTTAAAAATTTGGTGCGTCTCATCCAATAAATTCTCATATAGTATGCACGTGTATTAAAATTGGGAAAAACTGTAACACACAAAAATGATACTTGTAAGTAGGGTATCTTTCCAGCTGACTACAGATAGCATCTCTGGTTTTACCATTTTTCAGTCGCATATATCTCCGGTATTACCTTTGACCGTGCTTGGCTTGCTATCCATCGTTGTGGCTGTGCAAGCTTTATTCCTGCCTGAAACCCTAGGTCAGGACTTACCTCAGACATTGCAAGAAGGCAATGACTTCGGAAGAGAACAGAGCTTCTGGTGGGTGCCATGCGTGTCCAGGTATGAAACCATAGAATTGGAAGTCAGTAACATGTCATCGTAGTAATGTTTGATGTGATATGTTCTTCGATAAGATACGTGAACAAATGATACATATGGGTGATTCTTTCAAAAGTTGACACAGGTTTGGGCCTCATAGCAGGGGTAGCCGAACGTGAAAATTTGAGGTGTGTAGTAAATTTTTTGAGGCAAATAGGGGGAAGAAATTTCAATTAATACTATGAGAGGAGAGTGAATGAAGGTGAGACCGTAAGCCCTAAGCAAGAAGAGTCTAAATAACGATCTCAGGGCCAAATAAGAGTTTCCGTAAGAGTCTAAATAACCCTGCTTAAAATCCCAGACAGAAAACCGGATAGGCGGAATTGTATCCGCCTGTGTACATCCGAGTTCTGGTTTTTGTGTACCTAGAAACTTCTGGTCCTGTCCGGAATTTTGACGGTCAAATATTTTCTCGTGTCAGCATTCCTATTCGGTTCAATCCGTAATGTACGCGCACGGGATACGCCCTGCTTGAAAAGCCGGATAGAAACTGAATCGGCAGTGTGTCCGGTTTTATACGTAATTTGGGTCCGGTAAACCTCCGGGCGGATCCGGGATTCCGATCGTGTCCTTATCTGCCCGTGTAGAAATTTTCCCCGGGCGCTAATAAGGGCCAAGTTAATTTTCCACAATAATGTATAGGCCCAAGTTTGGTCACCAATATTGGGCCTATATCGATTTGTCCCGCTTTTTTGTTGTGGCCCCATATACGGTGTCCACTTTGGGCCCTACTGGCTGTCCAAATTGGCCCCAGTTTGACCACGCATATGGGGCCGAATTAAATACGTGGGACAATCCAACATTGGCCCAATACAGGCGACCTTACTTAGGCCTGAATAATATCGAGCCAAATTAACTTGGCCCCTGTTTGCGCCCAACAAAAATTTCTATACGGGATATATATAATATATATGGGCTATCCAAACTCGGAGCAACATTGGGTATAAAAGGTGGGCTATTATGGGATACCGAATTTGGGCCAATATTGGTTTTAAAATTATCCTGCGAGCCTGGATAAACCCTGTCTCGGGCCAACTTTGGCAGAGGTTAGGCAAGCCTGGAAACAATCAGCGCAAATGCCTAATAAACCCCCGGCTTGGCCCAAGCTCGGCACAAGTCAGGCAAGCCCAGACAAAATGAGTCCAAATGCCCAGTTAACCAATTTTGGCAAAAATTAGACAAGCCTGGACAAAATGAGTCTGAATGCCTGGCTACACCCCGACTCTGCTATATCTAGAGAGATAATTTTTTCTCAGATTAAATGCTATTCTATTGCCCGACTAGTTAATTTCCGTAGTTACTTTGTTAGCGAGAAAGATTTTTAGACAAAATGGCGTTTACTGTAAGTTGACCGCGCCGTGGTAGATGGCGTCTGATATGGTTGACCGAATGCCTAATTAACCCCCGACTTGGCCCAAGTTTGGCACAGATTGGGCAAGCCTGGACATAATGAGTCTGAATGTTTGGCTAAACCCCGACTTGGCCCAACTTTGGGACAGGTTAGGCAAGCCTGGACAAGATGAGTCCGAATGCCTGGCTAAACTCCGACTTGGCCCAACGTTGGCACAGATTGGGCAAGCCTGGACAAAATGAGTCTGAATGCCTGGCTAAACTCCGACTTGGCGCAACGTTGGCACAGATTGGGCAAGCCTGGACAAAATGAGTCTGAATGCCTGGCTAAACCCCGACTTGGCCCAACTTTGGGACAGGTTAGGCAAGCCTGAACAAAATGAGTCTGAATGCCTAATTAACCCCCGACTTGGCCCAAGTTCGGGAAACGTTAGGTAGGCCTGGAGAAAATGAGTCTGATTTCCTGGCTACACCTCGACTTGGCCTAAGTTTGGGACAGGTTAGGCAAGCGTTGACAAAATGAGTCCGAATGCCTAACTAACCCCCGACTTGGCCCAAGTTTGGCACAAGTTGGGCAAGCCTTGATAAAATGAGTCTGAATGCCTGGCTGAACCCCGACTTGGCCCAAGTTCGGGAAAGGTTAGGTAGGCCTCGAGAAAATGAGTCTGATTTCCTGGCTACACCTCGATTTGGCCCAAGTTTGGGACAGGTTAGGCAAGCGTTGACAAAATGAGTCCGAATGCCTAATTAACCCCCGACTTGGCCCAAGTTTGGTACAAGTTGGGCAAGCCTTGATAAAATGAGTCTGAATGCCTGGCTGAACCCCAACTTGTCCCCAGTTTGGCACAAGTTGGGCAAGCCTAGATAGAATGAGATCGGATGCCTAATTGACCCCCGACTTGGCCCAAGTTGGGCAGAGGTTAGGCAAACCTGGACAAAATGAGTCTGAATGCCTAATAAACCCCCGACTTGGCCCAAGTTTGACACAAGTTGGGCAAGCCTCGATAGAATAAGACTGGATGCCTAGCTAAGCCCCGACTTGAGCCAACGTTGGCACAGATTGGGCGAGCCTAAACAAAATTAACTTGGATGCCAGAATAAACCCTACCTATGCCCCAGTGAGGCAACAGTGAGGATGCCTTTATAGTGGATGCCCTGTTGACGCCCAGAAAGGGCCTCTTTTCTAATTGGGACGCCTCAACAATTTTCTACACGGGTGGTGGTGCTATGCGGGACCTATCCTGCCATTTTCGCGAACATACAGATAGGCTTCCTATCGGGTTCTATCCGGAAAATAAACCCGCCCTAGGCATTTTTCCTGTATGGTTCTATCCGGATCCATTTTCAAAAAATTAAACCTTTTTTTTTTTTTTCCAAAGGATCAGTGCTTCAGGGGGCGGAACATATATCAACAACAGACATACTGATAACACATAACCAATACAGGACTTAGGCGACGCTTAAAGATGATATTTTCCGCCTCTATATGGGGTATTCCAAAATATTTTGAACGGTCATTTACCCCGACCCCCATCGATTTCCGAATAAATTATTCTCACGGTAACCCTAGACTCAAGTATGATTGCTGAATTATTTTAGAATTTTCCGATTTTTTTTTTTTAATCTTACGATTTTTTGAAAATCGCACTTTTCGGCAACAGCTCGTTTTTCATCAAATTCTAGTCGGCAACCAAGGTATCCCATGGAAAAGTGACTCGTACAGAACTTTCCAGTTTTTTGACGTACTTTGAAATGGAAATATTTGCAGATTTTTTCAGACACCGGAAGTGCCGAAATTCTCGTTTCAAAAATCAAAATCGTGGATTGCAAAAAGTCGCCGTAATCGATCTTTTTAAAATTTGTAGACAAAATTCGAAATTGAAAGACGGAATTTTTAAGACCAGGCCGAAGTTGGGCCGACATCGGGTTTAGGAGGTATGGCTATTTTATTCATTCGAAAATTATTTTTCCTGCGTTATTTTTGTTATCATTATTATTACTATTATTGAAATAATTATTATTATATTTATCATTATTATCAATTAATAATAATAATGATAATGATAATAATAATGATAATAAAAATAATAATGATAATAATTTTAATAATAATAATAATAATAACAAAAATAACGCCGGAATATGAATTTTCGCGTGATTAACATAGCCATACCTCCTAAACCCGATGTCGGCCCAACTTCGGCCTGGTCTTAAAAATTCCGTCTTTCAATTTCGAATTTTTTCTACAAATTTCAAAAAGACCGATTACGGCGACTTTTTGCAATCCACGATTTTGATTTTTGAAACGAGAATTTCAGCACTTCCGGTGTCTGAAAAATTCTGCAAATATTTCCATTTCAAAGTACGTCAAAAAACTGGAAAGTTCTGTACGAGTCACTTTTCCATGGGATACCTTGGTTGCCGACTAGAATTTGATGAAAAACGAGCTGTTGCCGAAAAGTGCGATTTTCAAAAAATCGTAAGTTTAAAAAAAAAAAATCGGAAAATTCTAAAATAATTCAGCAATCATACTTGAGTCTAGGGTTACCGTGAGAATAATTTATTCGGAAATCGATGGGGGTCGGGGTAAATGACCGTTCAAAATATTTTGGAATACCCCATATATACTCACCAACTCCTATAAGTGGCACTCGCGAGAATATCGAAAGCGGTGGTCGCTGCCTTACGAGAAAATATTGAAGTAATGCCCGTGTGGAAATTTGTCTTGGCATCCTATATTGAATATTGGCCCTATGCGGGCGTAATCGTGGCATCCAAATTACAGGCTTTCCAAAGACAGCCAATACAGGCTCCAGTTTGGCGTTGCCTTGGACGCCAAGACAATATTATCCGGGGTTGCCTAGAAACAGCCAAGTCAGGCCCGAGTAGGCATTGACTTGGACGCCAAGATAATACGATGGCTCCTATCGAAAAGAGCGTAAAGGCTGAAACACACTAGTGCACAGCACCGCACGGCGCCGCACCGTCGTTCGTGTCCTCCACTCCGTAATTCTCGTAGTCCAGGTCCTCCGCTTCGTACTTTTAGTCATCCACGACGTTCAGGTCCTCCGCTCCGTAGTTTTAGTCGTCCAGGTTCTGCGCTTCGTAGTTTCAGTCATCCAGGTCCTGCGCTCCGTAGTTTTAGTCGTCCAGGTCCTCGGCTTCATAGTTTCGGTTGTCCAGGTCATCTACTCCGTAGTTCCAGTCATCCAGGTCCACCACCTAGTAGTTGGATGACCTGGACAACCGAAACTATGAAGCCGAGGACCTGGACGACTAAAACTACGGAGCGGAGGACCTGGACGACTGAAATCACGGAGCGGACGACCTGAACGATTGAAACTACGGAGCGGAGGACCTGAACTACGAGAACTACGAAGCGGAGGACCTGGACTACGAGAATTACGGAGTGGAGGACATGAACGACGAACTATGAATCTGAGGTCAGGACGACGAGGCAGAAGCGTATGCTGTCTGTGCTAGCAGATCACAAAAAGTGGTACTGAGAAACATATAATATGAATTTCGAACAGCAATTGGATCGTCGAGATACGCTCTTTTTTCCTGCTTTGCTGAGATACACCTATCTTTCTTGCACTACCGAGATACGCTCATCTGATTTGCTTTGCTGAGATACGCTCTTGTTTTCTGCACCGCTGAGTGACGCTCTTTTTGATAGGAGCCATCGAATATTATCCGGGCTTGTCTGATCATTGGAATTCAACAATGGCCCAAGATTGATTTCCAACATTGGCCTAAATTAGGAGGATAATATGGGCCCCAGATTGAAATGTGGGACAATACTGGAAGGGGCCTCTATGAAACTTGGGAAAAATAACTTGGCCCCGACTTACGCCTGGGCAGAATTTCCACACGGGTGTACATTACATGAAAACCGGATAGTTACGGACAGAGCCCCGATTTCAATTTTGGAAATCTTTGTCTGTATCTATCCGGTTTCGGTCGCGCAAATCATAATGTGATTATATTTACGTCAAATCTTCAAAGTTGGAATCGGGGCTCTGTCCGTATCTATCCGGTTGCAGTCCCGCAAATCATAACGTGATTATATTTACATCAAATCTTCAAAGTTGGAATCGGGGCTCTGTTCACATCTATCCGGTTTCGGTCCCGCAAATCATAACGTGATTATCAATTGATACGGCACGAAATCGGATAGAGCCCCAATTCAAACTTAGAATATTAGCTGTATTGATAATCACGTTATGATTTGCGGGACCGAAACCGGATAGATACGGACAGGGCCCCGAGTCCAACTTGGAAAATTTGATGTAAATAATCACGTGATGATTTGCGGGACCCAAACCGGATAGATACGTACACAGTTCCAAAACCGATTTGAGTGACGGACGGGACCGCATGGGGCGGGTCAAAGATTCCGCATGAAATGCAAACAGAACGATACGAAACAGATCGATTAAACCACCGAATACGATGCGCATCCAACCGGATAAACTTCCGAATAGGTGATGCGCTTGTTCCGGAAACAGTCCAGACAAAACCAGTCTAAAAACCAGATTAATTTTTTTAACCGACAGGATGCCGATTGGTCTAGATAAGTTACCCCGTCGCGGATCTTCCGAGTCGGATTGAATACAGACAAGGCTCGCGCAGAATCCAGACAGGAATTTTCGACCGGATAGGGTACAGACCACAGACAGACAGATACGCGATCTGGTCTTGTCTGGAAACTTGCCCGAAAAGCTATCCGCTTCTGTCGATTTCAGTCTGGGATTTTGAGCAGGGCCATATAGTTTTCCTCTCGATATCCTATAAGTTTTTCTTAACACCTGCTCTGCATAGGTGCCTCTATTGAGACCGAGTGAGCGGGCGCAAAACAGGAGTTTGCGCCCGAGGGCGGACAAGAAGTCTCTTTCGCCCGCTTTAGCGGGCGGAAAAGACTTGTCCGCCCGAGGGCCGCAAACTCCTGTTTTGCGCCCGCTCACTCGGTCTCAATAGAGGCACTTATGCAGAGCAGGTGTTAAGAAAAATATCGTGTGCATCACAGGCGCAAGGCTATTTTGGGGAGTGTGCATGCAGCACACTCGCCTTCGGCTCGTGCCGCATATTGCACACTCGCAATATAGTCCTTTCCGCTCTCGATACACAATGTACTATTGTCTGAGGTGTTTTCCCGTATCTTACTTGGTTTCGGAGTTATCAGCCTGGGGCGATTAAAAAAAATCACCCTGTATTATTCGTGTCTATCGCTACATCGTAGTATTACTTTTCATAACATCTGCTCTGAAACTGCAAGTTTCGTTGCCTGTTTTGTCAGTTGAAAGAGGCTGATTTCAGGCTGATGCCGTGAAAAGGTGTCAAATCGCGAATTCAATGAATCAGCGGTGTGAATTGGTGTTTTTCAATCCCTTGGGATGCAAAATGGGTCTATTACAATCTCTTGGGATTGCAAAGAGAAATAACTGCCCTGTTGCAGATTTCAGACTATTGAAATTGACACCCCGTGTAGAAATTTTCCCCGGGCGCTAATGAGGGCCAAGTTAATTTTCCACAATAATGTATAGGCCCAAGTTTGGTCACCAATATTGGGCCTATATCGATTTGTCCCGCTTTTTTGTTGTGGCCCCATATACGGTGTCCACTTTGGGCCCTACTGGCTGTCCAAATTGGCCCCAGTTTGACCACGCATAGGGGGCCGAATCAAATACGTGGGACAATCCAACATTGGCCCAATACAGGCGACCTTACTTGGGCCTGAATAATATCGAGCCAAATTAACTTGGCCCCTGTTTGCGCCCAACAAAAATTTCTACACGGGATATATATAATATATATGGGCTGTCCAAACTCGGAGCAACATTGGGTATAAAAGGTGGGCCATTATGGGATACCGAATTTGGGCCAATATTGGTTTTAAAATTATCCTGCGAGCCTGGATAAACCCTGACTCGGGCCAACTTTGGCAGAGGTTAGGCAAGCCCAGACAAAATGAGTCCAAATGCCCAGGTAAACAATTTTGGCAAAAATTAGATAAGCCTGGACAAAATGAGTCTGAATGCCTAGCTACACCCCGACCCTGCTATATCCAGAGAGATAATTTTTTCTCAGATTAAATGCTATTCTATTGCCCGACTAGTTAATTTCCGTAGTTACTTTGTTAGCGAGAAAGATTTTTAGACAAAATGGCCTTTACTGTAAGTTGACCACGCCGTGGTAGATGGCGTCTGATATGGTTGACCGAATGCCTAATTAACCCCCGACTTGGCCCGAGTTTGGCACAGATTGGGCAAGCCTGGACATGATGAGTCTGAATGTTTGGCTAAACCCCGACTTGACCTAAGTTTGGGACAGGTTAGGCAAGCCTGGACAATATGAGTCCGAATGCCTGGCTAAAGTCCGACTTGGCCCAACGTTGGCACAGATTGGGCAAGCCTGGACAAAATGAGTCCGAATGCCAGGCTAAACCCTGACTTGGCCAAAGTTTGGGACAGGTTGGGCAAGCCTGGACATGATGAGTCTGAATGTTTGGCTAAACCCCGACTTGACCCAAGTTTGGGACAGGTTAGGCAAGCCTGGACAATATGAGTCCGAATACCTGGCTAAAGTCCGACTTGGCCCAACGTTGGCACAGATTGGGCAAGCCTGGACAAAATGAGTCCGAATGCCAGGCTAAACCCTGACTTGGCCCAACGTTGGCACAGATTGGGCAAACCCGGAGAAAATGAGTCTGATTTCCTGGCTACACCTCGACTTAGCCCAAGTTTGGGACAAGTTAGGAAAGCGTTGACAAAATGAGTCCGAATGCCTAATTAACCCCTGACTTGGCCCCAGTTTGGGACAGGTTAGGCAAGCCTGGACGAAATGAGTCTGAATGCCTAATTAACCCCCGACTTGGCCCAAGTTTGGCACAAGTTGGGCAAGCCTTGACAAAATAAGTCTGAATGCCTGGCTGAACCCCGACTTGGCCCAAGTTCGGCAAAGGTTAGGCAAACCTGGAGAAAATGAGTCTGATTTCCTGGCTACACCTCGACTTGGCCCAAGTTTGGGACAAGTTAGGCAAGCGTTGACAAAATGAGTCCGAATGCCTAATTAACCCCCGACTTGGCCCAAGTTTGGCACAAGTTGGGCAAGCCTTGACAAAATGAGTCTGAATGCCTGGCTGAACCCCGACTTGGCCCAAGTTTGGAACAGGTTAGGCAAGCCTGGACAAAATGAGTCCCAATGCCTAATTAACCCCCGACTTGGCCCAAGTTTGGCACAAGTTGGGCAAGCCTGGACAAAATGAGTCTGAATGCCTAGTTATACCCCGACTTGGGCCAACGTTGGCACAGATTGGGCGAGCCTAAACAAAATTAACTTGGATGCCAAAATAAACCCTACTTATGCCCCAGTGAGGCAACAGTGAGGATGCCTTTATAGTGGATGCCCTGTTGACGCCCAGAAAGGGCCTCTTTTATAATTGGGACGCCCTAACAATTTTCTACACGGGCAGTTACTGCTCACATCACCAGGAGCACTGAAACGCTGGCAGCCGACACCATTCGCCTCGTCATCGCAACCGCCAACACAATTAACGTCTTTTCAACAAATTGGATACACTTTATACTGCAAATTATTATTTTATAATAGATACTTTTTTACGTTCCTCCCTCTCGTTGGCCTCCCCAGTTGTAGAACACTCATAGGACTTGTAATATTGGAGATTTTCGCTGTGCCTTGTCAGAGAACAAACCACTCACCAAGAGAGATTGATTGATTGTTTATTAATTATGCCCTGAAACATCTTGGGGCAAATGGGAGTACAGCATATTATAAGGTGAATTAGGAGAGAGAGAGAGAGACTTGTTTCTGTAAACCCATCACCATATCGTGGTAAACGTGGCTAACCACAAAAAATGCCATATGCTCACTTAACTTTTTGAGTTATACTCATATAATCTCACAAGAGGTCAGAAATACATTTACCCTTGCCGCCGAATGTAATGTCGGAGTAAAAGGATCAGAATGTAAAGGGATGGGGAAGTAAAAGTGGAGGGTAATATGGTCTCCACGAGTCTGCTTAAGTCTTGTACAGACGGGATACCAGTTTCTACTGCACCTCAAATCTGCAACCCAGGGTACACCTCTTTTTAAGTTGGCAATACCGAAGACAAAAGCTGGCTTGAGAGCCCCCGCGATAGAGAGCTGCGGAATAGGCGATGCTCGTGTCGCTTCATCTGTCAAGCCAGCTTTTGTTTGCCGTATCGCCAACTCAAAAATAGATGTACCCTCGGTTGCAGATTTTAGGTGCGCCAGAAACCGGTGTCATTACTGTACAAAACACTGTGATAAATTACATTCAGCAAGCCACCGCAATGCTCGCGTATTGATACTACAGGAGGTTTCTGGTATCATGTCCATAGAATCGAGCGAGAGTAGACCATATCACACTGGCTCTTGCAAGACCAAATCGTAAGATTTGAATTAGATTGGAAAAAGTGTGCTTTCAAGGTATGTCGGTACCCGAAGGAATCACCCTTATACACTATACGTACTCATTCATTACTCTAAGCTTTGCTTCACCTTTTCAGCACTTCCGAAAAGAAGAAGAAATTCCGAAGGCCTTTGACACCAGGCAGTTTACAGAGAATCAACTCCGTGAGGTGATCATGTTACATCTCCGTTAAGTAGGGGAGAGTGGATTACATCAAAATACATCCCAACAAAGGGTACTATATCAATAGAGATTTTTGATAAGTGCGGTTGATGGCGTGTCAGTTAGTTAGCCACTAGACATTGATATAATTGTAAATAGTATATTGCTGTTTAGTATAAGACAGAAAAAATGTAACAGTCATTTATTGTGTCAAAAAACTTTTATTGATTACATTTCGGCCGGAACATGGCTAAGCATGACCGCATGTTCAGATCCTTGCCGAGAAAGTCTCAGGAAGTGGGTGAGTGAAGCGGCTATGGAGGGTAAACAGAAGGAGGAGGCACTCGACTACTGCGCGCGATGCCAAAATTTTGGCCCACACACGGGGAAATTTCGTACTCTGTCACTGTCTCTCCGTGTAGTCGGTAGTAAGAGTAAGAGTAAGAGTAAGAGTTGTATTTATTGGGCGCTCTGGAACAGGTCCCCTCAAGCGCTTAAACAGTACATAGAATTCGCCAAGTTGGTATACAGATAGGTATTGAAAATAATTTAGATCTCTTTCGGTGGTTAGTTAGTATAATCGTAAGTAGTAGTGGTTAGTAGTAGTTGAAGAGCGTACATAGAAGAAAAGTATTATAGAATTTAGTGAGAAGCCTAAAAGATTTACAGATATAGCTGGTCAAGGCAGGTTATAATGGTTTTAGAAAGGGTTAGGGCTATAGTACTGAGCCGTGTGCGTCTGCAGCCGTCTTGATATTGATACCTCCATTCGGAAACGCGGCAGTTGGGAAACTGCAGAAAACCAATGCCAGGTATCCTCGTTAGATTAGGTCGGTTCCGTCTCTCGTAGTATGTGGTCATGTAATTTGTTTTTGAAGGTGGTAGTACAAGTTAGTTCTTTGATTCCAGTCGGAAGCGCATTCCAGAGGCGTGGTGCGGTGCATCGAAAAGATTGGTCGTAGATTTCAGTCTTGCAAGCAGGTACGACTAGGTTTTTATTAGATGTTCTGGTGTTTCGAGCCAAGGTAAGTTCTTTAAATGTCAAATGCTGTGCTAGGTATGGTGGAGTTCTAGATTTTAGTACATTGAAAGTCAAGCATCCGAGAAAATATTTGCGTCTCTGTTTGAGTTTCAGCCAACCAAGGCTTTTGTAATGAGGCGTGATATGCTCGTCTCGGCGTAGATCGAAGATGAATCTTATAGATATCAGTTTATTATGCCATAGTCCCAAAAGGAACCGCAAGGCAACAACAGGGGAAGCCAATACAGGCTTCCACTAATGACAGAAGTACAAAGTACAGAAAGTAAAAGATACAAAGAGAAAAGACAATAGTAATATAACATAAATAATAGTAAGTAGCAATGGGCAGCACTAGAATATTAAATGAATGATAAATGACAAGTAATGAATAATGAATGGCGAGCAGATAATAAATGATGGCGTAAACGGCAGATTCATAACAATAGACAAAAATAGATACATGAGGTAAAGAAAGTGATAAAAAGGTCATAACAATAGTAATAATCATAAGTAATAGTAGGTGGTAATAAGCAATCGTAAAATAATAAATAGGTAATAAATGATAAGTGCTAACTAGATAAATAAGCGTACAATGAGTAAATAATAAAGGTAATGTAAATGACAGTTTAGTAGTAGCAGACAGCACATTCATAAGAAAAATATAAGAGATAAATAAGAGGTGACCAAAAAGGGCACACAGATGTCACCCGGGCGCAATATAAAGATGCCGAACCCGCACTGGATGCAGAGCTATAGTGGAGGACCGATACCCGGCGAATAATGAGTGGTAACACAGAAACTCCGGAAGCCGGTCCAGGTGCTAGCCAACAAGGCAACTGGGATGAGAACAAGAATAGTGACAAGCAGCCGTAGCAACGTGAAGCATCAGCTCGCCTCAGCTCCAGTGGGGGTGTCGGTAAACACACTGCAAGCGGGCGAAAAAGATAAGCTAGATTAGGATAACTAATTAAGACTAAACTAGGCTAGAACTACACTTGCAATGAGCAACAGTAGCTCGTAACTAAGTATAAAATTATAAGTAAGTGATAGATGAATGAACACCAAGGCAGATAGCTGTAACAGAATAGGTGGAAAGCAAGCAAACGATCAGAATCGATGCTCTAAGGTGCCCGGCATTACAGCTTCGACTTAGGCGAGCCGGTGGTGCAGCTTGGCCCAACAGACATTAGATGTGCAAATAACCTGTGTTTGAATACCTCCAAAGAGGAGGAGGCCCTTATAGATAACGGTAGGCTGTGCCAAAAATAGATAGCGGAGAGCGCAAATGAGTTTCGATACGTGGCGGTCCTATGCAATGGGATATGAAATGTCGCTGGATGATCGGATCCCGCTAGTCTGGCCGAGTGACGGGCGTTCGGGTCTAGTTCCACAAACAGCTCACGCAAATAAACAGGAGATGAGTTCGCAAGCACCTGGTAAGTGACCGAGCCTAGTAAGTAAAGGCGCCGATCAGCGACTGATAACCATTTTAGCTGTGAACGATAGGGCGTGATATGAACGTCACGCTTCAAGCCAAAAATAAAGCGAATTCCGCAGTTCACAAGCCGCTGGAGTTTGAGATTTAAGAAGTCCGTCGGATCATGATAGACTAAACTACAATAATCAATGTGAGGCAAGACTAGGGCCGTCACCAACAGTGATTTGACTCGCGGCGGAAGTGAGACACTGTGATGCTTAAGTTTGTGCAGCGTGGCATGAACCTTACGTGACACTTGCAATATATGACTGTTCCACGTAAGATCAGCAGACAAATAGACGCCCAGATTTCGGACCGTTTCAACATAGGGCACAGACTGGCCATTGATAACAATTTGCGGTAAATCTGATTGCTTGAGTTCGCGAATAAAAGCAGAGCTGCCCAAGATGATGGCCTTAGTCTTACTCACATTCAACTGCAATCCATTATCTGCAGCCCAGGATGAGACCGCCTCCGCATCTCTACTTATCGCACTAACAGCTGCCCGAATATCGCAGGGGGTTGCATGCAGATAGATCTGTAGATCATCCGCGAAAATCACATGCTTCGTGTGCCGCAGGGACAAGCCTATATCATTAATGAAAATCAGAAAAAGAAGCGGCCCAAGGACAGAGCCCTGAGGTACACCTGAGAGATTGTTTAGGAAGCTAGTGTGCCCGCCCGTTGAATCTAGGACAGCCTGGGATCTGCCAGAAAGATAAGAGTGGAACCATGTGACTACGCCAGCGGAGAAGCCACAGCGATGAAGTTTAGACAAAAGCATCCGATGGTTTATGCTGTCGAACGCCTTACTGAAGTCAAATAAGAGAAGGATAGTGATTGACCTATTATCGACTGCCTTCTTCGCATCGGTGAGCACTTTAAGCAGCGCAGTTTGGGTGCTGTGACCTCGGCGAAAACCGGCCTGAACCGGATCTAACAGATTATTATCCTCCAAATACGAAGTTACTTGGTTCGCCACAATCCGCTCAAAAACCTTGGACAGATGGGAAAGGTTTGCTACCGGTCTAGTGTCAGAAACGGAGGCAGGTGGATTGCACTTATTTAAAGGTACCACAAAGGCCCGCTTCCAGATCTCGGGAAAAACAGAGCTCCGCAACGAGAGATTGAAAAGACTCACTAGATGAGGCGCGAGCACAGGCAACACATTTTCAACGTGACGCAGATGAACATTATCAGGACTTCTTCCACGCGATTTGGATAGGTAGGATGATAGAATAGGCATAACTTGATGCAGCTGAACCAATGAGAATAAGAACTGGGAAGAAGCGACCGGACCTTCGGTAAGGAGTTCAGATAAATCATGCAAAGAGCAAGTCGGGTGCGCACTAGTTACGCGAGAATAATAGGAGTTCAGCTGTTGCGCCGAAAAATGATTAAGAGGCGACGCAGTGGACACGTTGATAAGCCCAAGTCGCCTAAGCTCAGCCCAAACGCTTGATGCATCGGGTAGGTTAACAAGTCGTCCCCTAACATAATCACTCCTGGCCTTCTTAATCTGGACCTTAATGGTCTTGCGTATGGCGCGGTACTGCTCAAATGCAACGACTGATCCTGACCGCTTTGCCGCTTTATAGAGTCTGTTGCGAAGCCGAATGCGTTGCCTGATCTCCGCAGTTACCCACGGGGTACGAGGCCTCACTGGTGTTCGCGAAACGACTGGTGCATGGGTGTCCAAGGTTGAGATAATTGCATCACAAAGAGACTCAGCCAATACATCAACAGTATCAGACGAGTCGACCGGAAGTCGCGCTAGATTCAGACAAAGAGCATCATTAAGGGCCAGCGCATCACATTTCTTAACGTCACGGTAGGTCACAACCCGATTTGGCAAGAACGGCAGCGGCAATTTGTACTCAAACTCAATTAAGTCATGACCTACAATAAACGGGGCTTCTGATTTGGTAAAGGAAAGTAATTTATCAGCCGAGTCAATAACTGCGACATCCAGCCACGAGCTAGAGTGCGATGTATGATAAGTATTCCCATACGGGACCAAAAAAAACGCGCGACTGAAAATAAAATCACGTAAGTATGTAGCTTCGAAGTTGCTGCTGCTTAGGTTACAGTTCAGGTCACCGGTTATAATGATATTACTGTAGCCATGAGCGAAGATGTTAAGCTTTTCTGCAAAGTTATCCAACAGGATACCCTTCGGCCTGCGATAGACGGTCGCGAAAAGGACTTTATCACAGCCTGATTTAACTTCTACTATCAAAAATTCTGGGGAATTGGTAAACAAAGGCGGGGAAGAGGCAAGGGTTTTACAGAGCAGGGAGTTGTGAATATAGCAGGCAACTCCTCCACCCAGTTTACCAATCCTGTCATTCCGCAGAAGACAGTAGCCTTCTAGCTTCACAAGCTCGTCGGGCACTTTGTCACTCAGCCAAGATTCAGAAATGGATATAATGTGATAGACCTCGGATTTAAAAGATAACCTAATTTGATCAATGTGACCGAACAGCGAGGTGGCGTTGAAATGTGCAACTCTCAGATGTCGTGTAGATGAGGCCGCACGGGTGCTCTGCACAGCTGGTCCCTCAGCTAACCTGGACTGTCAGATGCTTCCTCCACGACTAGCGTCTGTGGAGCCGTGAGCAGCAACCACATTACCATCATCATCAAGATGAATTGGAGGTTCACCGGCTTGAGCTGAAGATAACTGGGGCAGGTCGGCATCAGAGCGAATAGCAATCGGTTCAGATGAGGCCTCACGCTTAGCGTAGATCACATCATTCCGCGTCCAAACGAAGCGATAATTGCACCTTTTCGCAAGGCTCTTTACTTTGCCCAAAAGAGCGGCAAAAACAGGTGAAAGGTGCTCATTCAAGAATATAGGCCTATGGGTGTGCTCCCCCTCCAAGTCAAGCTCATCAGCATACACATGACCCACGGCGCGCTTTGCGGCGAGAACGCGGTTTCGGCAACTCGTTGAAAGGAAACGAACTAGAATCAGGCGAGGCTGGTCTGTAACTCTTGTGCTTTTAATCCTCACTACTTCACAGACATCCGACCTAGATAGGCTAATTGAGAGGCGAACGGCAAGAGATCGCACTAACGCAGGGAGATCCTCATTCTCGATCTCCGGGACACCCGAAATCATTAGGTCTCGGGACAGCTGGTTTCGTTCCAGAGTTCCCAGCCGAGCGGCAAGCCCAGTATTTTCCGCAGAAAGGCGCACAATACTAGCTGACTGGGCCTCCTGAGTGTTCTCTAGTTCTGTGACACGCGCCTTGAGAAGGACATTTTCCGAGGTGAGTGTATCGACTTTGGCGCGTAACTCCTTTGCAAGCTTAGCGGTGGTACCAGACAACGAATCCAGCTTACTCGCGATATCCTCAACTTTAGCTGGCAGCTCAACGAGCCTATCAATTTTAGCATTCATTTCAACCGCTTGTTTGTTAAAGTTATCCATAGAGTCTTTTACAGAGTCAGAGTTTGATTTGACGGCCGCCAAGACTGCTTCCAGAGAGGGTGGTCGGGGGGGCGAAACTCTCCTGATTAAATTTTCCCTGGCAGATGAGCCACCAGGCACGGACGAGGCGGCGATGACCGCTGCCGAACAGAGCCTACATCTCATAAGAGACCTCGAGCCCTCGGTGACATTAATAAGCTGAGCACACTTAGGATGGAAATATCCGCGGCAGATAGAACAACGAGAAGGGTTATTTACTTCCTTTCTGCAAGCCCTGCAAGTTCTCATCAGCATAGGAGTGGGAGGGGTACCGTCGGACATGGCAACAAGAAAGAGACGCAGAGAGTTATATACTCTACGCCTAATGAAACAGCAAGCAGCAATGACAGCCTCGCCGACTTCAACAGATCACCGCACTATATAGGGATCAAAGTTCAACCAGAGTCAAAATAAACACAGAGGTCCAACGCAGTTTAGCAATTTAAACTCCCACACACGCGCAGTCCCTCACTAAGGCTAACAACAGAGGCAGGTTTAGATCACACACAGCTCACTGTAAACACTGGAACCGTCACACAATCTCTGAGACCCGGCAGTACTGACCCACGAAAAATGCAGTTTACGAGTCGAGACAGCAAAATTTCACCAATGTCACGATCAAGATCGACGCACACTTACAACAACCATTCAGGTAGCACGAATAAACGAGCAGATGGCCGCAATTTACGTACAAAAACACGAAAAATACAGGAGCGAATATAAAACGACTTTCCGGATAGATAGTCGATAGTAGATAGTAGTTATGCACGTAGTGGAGAATCAAAGTGTACGCGGAGGTGGTATACACTGTGTTCAGGTATTGTTGACGAATGCGAAGCGTGCAATTGATTTCCTATGTGTAGCCGTCTACCGGTGGCGGAGTAGACATCTACTGGCGACGGAGTAATCAACAGACGTTCACAGTATTGTCAGTCCCGGTATACACTATACAGGGTGATTCCTCGCTTACACCGCAGTAACTTCAGTAGTAGACTGTCAGGTATAGTCGGCATGAGAAATTATCCGTGATCGTAGCCGCTAGTTCTATATCGCCGATCGATGACAGTCTTTAGTTTTGACGGGTACAAGTGAAGTGGTGTCATATTATTACGGAGAAGAATTATTACACCCACAAAATGTTATTTGTGCACCGAATGATCGTTATCCAGGGGATTGTGACTGATTAGCGTGTCGATGGATGAGTAAGTAAAACTATTTTTTATAATCACGAGTGCATCTGTAAGAGCGTAACCTCAAAACGGCAAGTAACCTCAAGGACAAGTGACCGTTTTCAGGTAGGTCAAGGGGCTTTACGGTCATTATTAGTAATTAATCATTAATAATGATTAATAATTATTAATTATACTAATAATTATTAATAATATTAATAATATTAATATTATATTAATTATTATTAATATTATTAATATTATTATTTATAATACTAATAATTTATTATTATCAATGATTATTATTATAATTATTAGTAATAATTAGTAATTATTATTTCAGAGAACATGCAGCAGCCTAGGATTTTCTTTGACCTGTCATCTTCATAGCTAGACTCGTGCTAACACAGGGTGTGAAGGTGTTTAATGCTGCCAAATCATTCTACGGAGCGTTGTGCAAAAGCAGCTGGAATACTATGTTTAACGAGAAGGACATCAAACTGGGATGTCGGTTGCACAATGCTGAAGAGTAGAGTCATTTTCCAACGCATACCAATTGACACGAGTAACATGCTAAGCTAGCATGTTCATAATCGAAAGACGAGGCGAATCATTTATAAAGAGAAACATTAACAGGCGGTACCCACCTTGAAGATAATATTTTCAAATCACTGCTACGCTCTGATTAAAAATTTTAGTGACTCAGTTTTTTTATAGTTGATTAGTGCTGTTTTGATACAGAGTTTATGATTTTTTTCAGATTTTGTGTCCTACGCTGAACATGAATAACGATTTTAATATTGAACCGGTCACAGTTCTCAATGCTCACGACGGTTTGGATTGGGATTGGAGTTGAAACATGATGACACCGGTAAAACATGATAATTTTCATTTAAAGTTTAGATTTCACTAATCAGAATAGAAGAGTTGAAGATTAAATTTTGATAACCAGAGTAGAAGACTTGATTAGATATTTTATTTAGGGTTTTCTGTATAAGCATCTACATCGATCGTATTAGGATGTATGATGCCATACATGTCAGTAAAGTAATCTGGTTTGGTAGGTAGCAGGCAACCGAGAACAAGACGTTCAATCAAACCCTGGCACCATCCCCTCTGCTACTGATCCGTGATCCAACCTTCAACCACTCAAGAAAAAAAAATGGAAAAAGAAGGCAAGAAGGATATAGAGGTCAAAAATAATACCAAAAATCAAGAAAAATAAATAAACGTAATCAAATTTGAAAAAATTATAACAAAAAGTTAAAAAAAAAAGTTATGTTCAATAAAAAAAATTTATTCACCTACACAAGATACAGATGGCTCCTAAACTTCAATTCTGATCAGCGGTGAAACTATAACCCAGATAACAATCGTGCGTCGCACGTTACCCGCACGCCGTGCGTGCGAAAATGCAGCATTTTCGCACGCACGACGTGAGCCGCACGGCGTGCGAGCGTAATGCGTCGCACGACGTGAGGCGCATCTCAGTGCGATCGCAATGAGCCGCACAAAGCCGTCACGCCGTGCTGATCTCATGCGGGGCATAGTTCGTGATGGCACCGCACTGTGCGCTGTGCTCGCGTTCGTTGGCGCAGCGGCATTTCTCGCACCCCCTTTCTTCATCAGCGCCATACCTACATATCAGTGCGAATAGATACATTCGATAATTATTAATAAAATAAGTTTCTATTTTCTTCGGAGTGTATACTGTTGTTTTTTTCTCGGGGCGAGATTCACAACTCCTGATAAGTATATGTACATATATAATTTTATCTTATACGTAATAGACATATGCAGGTAAATGTCAACGTTCATTATAACCTCCAAACTTTTTATAACCATAAAACTATCGTTGTACTTATGTATATGTATAAATGTGGTTCAGAAACGCGATTCTCGTAATCGATCTCTCGGAACGTAAATGAATAAACAAAAAAAAAAAATTATATGGTCTGAAGCAATTATTGCTCAAACAAACCGTTGACATTAATGTTAATATAACTTAAAAGGAAAAAAAAAAAAAAAAATTAGCACAACACATACAAGCCATATAACAAAGACTGATTTATTTCAAATCGATATTTTTCTTCTCGTTCCCCCTCGATAAATCTTCACTTAACTATAGGATCAGATCGAAAAACGAATCTCACAAAAAGCGAGTGTTTACATTCAATTTAAGGTCAATCAGTTGATTTTGTGTTTCTTCATTTGAATAGCACATAAATTTTGTTTTCTTCATTTCCAATGAAATACTACTTATTATAGTTGGAAAATTTCTTTTCTGAATTCTGCAGGGCATGGTTTCATAAGTTCTTCTGAAGTAAGGAATCATCTTCATTATTGTTTTCTTCCGTGGAGATCGAAATATACTGATCTAAGCAAAAGTAGGAGAATGGATGAAAGAAATAAAAACTTTTCACTCCTCGGTAAAAGACAAAAGAGGAGACGTTTGACTACAATGCGTAGTGCGACGCATGACTATGAGCATAATGTACACGATTCTGACAATGCTAGTAGCTCAGATCGAAGATCAGACAATGGACCATTGCAGGCTGATCCACCGTTGGCATTGAGAGAAGATTTCCAAAATTCTGACGAAGAAATGTCTTCCGATGATTGTGCAGATACTGAGAGCTCTCATGAGGAAGATACTGAGCAAGAGATGGAGGAAAGAGTAGAAGATGAAGGAGTAGAAGCACAAGAAGAAGAAGAAGAAGTATTGTAACGGATCAGGCGACCTAGGCCTGACCGTTAACAATTCGAACGCCAACCGTTGCGAGCGTCGAACGATCTAGAACATTCGACGAGAGCGACAAGTCGCGTGACGTCATAGCAAGTATATAAATCGAGACACAGCTCTCAGCAGGAGCAATCTTCGGCAAAGCGACCGGGTTGACTCACCGCGCATCTATTCAATAGCAATTCTACGGTATAGCACCGGGTTGACTCGCAACACTCTCTCTCAATAGTCACAATAGGCAGAGCGCCTTGTGAACTAATAGCTTCACTTCAATATAAATTCTATTCTATTTTATTCGCGAGAGTCAAATAAAGTTAAATAAATTACAAATATTATTAAAGAAATTAATTTAGAAAAAAGAATATTATTTAGTCAATAGATTCATAGTCATACGAAATCAAAGTATCAAATAAAATAAATCAAATACGAAACTGTCAGAATTCAAAAATAACGAATAACGGAAAACAAATAGTCTTCGATATTAAGAAATTTAGTAAGTAAGCAATCACTGTAAATATAGTTTAGGAATTGGTTGCAACCGCATGTTTTGGTAAAATTAAAATAAATCGAATTTCTTGATTAGCTAAAAGTAAGTTACTCTATGCAGATCCCTTATCCGCCATTTCCAGGTTCTTCTTCGTCTGTATAACCAACCAAAGCTAAATACAGCCTTAGTGTGTCTCTGACGCACTCAGGTCTGGCACAGCTGGTTGTATTGTTTAGAAAATTTGGGAATAAACTAACTTTAACATAACTGAAATCAAAAGGTTAGGTGGGTAAAGTGCAGCCTTAGCGCGTTTACGTGTTCAGGTCTGTGGGGAGGCGGCTTTAGTTGCACGGCGACTCAAGTCCGTAATAGGGAACATTAAATTATTGATATAAAGGTCTAGAACATATAAAATCGAGCAAAGAACTCACAATTACACTCGGTTCACGATACCGATGGTATCGCTCAAGAACCGAAACGTAACAGTATATGATGGTCATAATCCTGCAGAGAATTTCAGAGAAGGCCACCATATGAGCTAATCGGACACATCAGAGGATGAGAACGCAATTGTTCATATTCGACACGATCCCGCGTATTTGCAGAGGCAGGCGTTAAAAAATGTATTTCTTGCTGCCAACATAAAACACAAGCAAGGCAACATGTTATTGAAAACCTTAAGGCGATTTCCGTTCAATTTGATTTCTCTACCTACAGACAGCAGAACATTATTGCAGACTCCGACTGTTGTGGCGAGTACATTTGTGGAACAGATTGCGGGTGGAGAATATCTGCATATTGGTTTCGAATCAACCCTTAGGAAGAAATTGAGAAGCCTGCCCGCAAATATGTTGCCAGAACAGATAGTCATTGATTTGAGTACGGACGGTGCTATGATGGACAAAGGCAGGGATCAGTTTTGGCCTCATCAGTATCGAATCTTCAATATAAAAGATCAAAGACCTATTATCGCAGGTATATTCCAGGGTAGACATAAACCGTCGAACCCATTTGATTTTTATGAACGATTAGTTAGAGAAATTACTGAGATACGCAATCAAGGTGGAATTCGTTTAAGAAATCGACAACTTCCTATAAGAGTACGTTGTTTTATCGCTGATGCGCCCGCAAGAGCATTCGTTTTAAACCATTATGGTCACATGTCATCAAACGCATGTTCAAAATGTCATGTCGAAGGCCATCGGTGCACAGTGCCCGGCTTCATGGGAACGATGATTTTTGAAGGCATCAGACATCGACCACGAACTGACGAAGAGTATCGTAATCTCATAGACGAAGATCATCATAAAGGTAGATGTCCATTGGTCGAGTTGTTGGGGTTGGTCTCAGACGTTCCATTTGAAAGAATGCACTTAGTGTGGCTGGGAAATGTTAAAAAAGTAGTATCAGCGAAAGTGGATGGAAAGCACGGTCATCAAAGGCTCAACGGAAGAAACTTGAATATTCTTGACTCAAGAATGAGATTGCTCAAATCGTACTGTCCCTCGGAGTTCAATCGTCGAGCAAATGAATTTAATATGTATCATAGTTTCAAAGCCACAGAATTTCGTCAACTGCTGTTGTATACTGCTCCTGCTGTTTTCAAGACTGTCTTCGATCCTGATTATTACAGTCATTTTATGATACTCCATGCCGTTATGCGCCTTCTTAGTTCAGCAGAAACACCACGTGAAATGTATACTTTCTGTCAAGAGGCTCTAGAAACTTATGTGACGATGTGCGAGCAGCTGTATGGGCAGCAATTTCTGTCATATAATGTGCACGGTCTCTTACATTTAGTAGCTGATGTCGAAAATTTGGGTAGTCTTGAAACATTCAGTGCATTCTGTTTTGAAAATAATATGCCAGCATTGCGTAAATTAATTCGTAAACCTGGTTTCAAACTGGCACAAATATACAAGCGAATGTGCGAAATGAACGATGTCGTCTTGGAGCAACAGGAAAATAACATTCCTAATATACGTTTGTCGCAAAGTCATACTACGGGTCCTCTTGTAGAAAATATTCTTCCTCAAAATTGTCAACAATTTTCAAAGCTAGAGGTTGATAAATTCACTTTTTCAACCGCATTACGCAATAGTTGCTGCATTCTTCAAGATACACGAATCTGCATCATAAAAAATGTTGTGAAAATAGAAGAAGATATCATTCTAATTGTTGAAGAATTTCGGACAGTAACTGAGATATACAGGGTGATTCAGAATGCGGTACTTTCCTTAGACCGGTGGAGTCCTTGTCAAAATCTAAGACCAAAATTACTCATCCTAAAATGTCGAAAGCTAAGCCGTTTTCAGGTAGGAGTAGTTTAAAGTAAGCCAAAGTAAGCCAATACGAGAGCAGATACGAGAATGGCTCAGCCGCCGCTACGCCGTTATTGTTGGCCCGCCACCGCGATCTTGCAAAGAAACGACGATCAGACGTTACATTCATAGTTCGGTAACATTCGCACGCTTCTGTTTCCATTGCATCGCCTGTATAGCTTAGCTACATACAGCAGACCAGCCACGTCTGATCAACAATAACGGCGTAGCGGCGGCTGAGCCATTCTCGTATCTGCCCTCGTATTGGCTTACTTTGGCTTACTTTAAACTACTACTACCTGAAAACGGCTTAGCTTTCGACATTTTAGGATGAATAATTTTGGTCTTAGATTTTTACAAGGAATCCACCGGTGTAAGGAAAGTACCGCATTCTGAATCACCCTGTATAATGTTGGAGTAGCATCAAATGATGTAGGCGTGTATCATTGCACTGATTTATCAGATAGGGTTCGAGCAGTGAACTTGAAGGACGTAAAATCCAAGTGTTACAGAATGCCACAATGGAGTGACGTAGAAGGAGAGGAGGAACTTGTGGTCGAAAATAGATGGATCTGTGTTGCCTTACTGAGTCTATTAGTGTTGCCTTAGAATTAGGTTAACAAAATCGGATAGCAAATTGAGAATCTCACCATTAATTGATATTATATATGTACCTAATTGTGTGTCAACAATAATTTATCAAATCTTTCTAATTCAATTGCACCCAAATTCATGAATACCATATAATAATTGATTCTGTTTTAAACTGTATCATTTTATTTTTGATTGACATGTTAGAATTATGGACAATACTAGATTTAAAAAATTGAGCAACTTGAAGAAGTCGAAGTCGGGTGATAAATATTCAAGAGTCTCAAGTAAAGGTAGAGTGATTAAACCACCAAAAAAGATAATGACAACATCTTCCGAAGATGTTCCTGGGCGTAAGAAGTCTGCATCCACTAAAATTATGGGCACTGAGCTGCAGCATCTGAAGAGAATTGCTGATGACATTAAAAAAAGAAATTCAAAACCAAACGATGATACGTATAACAATACGCTCAAAATAGTGGAAACTCAAGAACCTTGCAGAGCCAACGCATCAGATATAAACGCACAAGTAGACACCTGCATTCAATGACCATCTAGTGCAGTTGTCTCACAAAACTATTTGTAAGTAATTTGCAAAAATTGAATTTACATCATCATTTGGAATTAAAAACTAGAAATTCACACTCAAATGATTGAACCTCTCTTTTTTTTTCAGAAAAAAAACACCAAATGTCTATGTCTGTAGTGCCACGAACACAGCTAAAGCGGGTATACCCTTAACCGCTGTAACGGTAACAGGCACATCACAATTGTCCTCGTTGATTCACAAAGACACAAGCAGACACAATAATGAACAGGCGATAAGAACTGCATTGGACGATCGTTTGAAAAAAGTAGAGGAAACACTAGAGTAGGTGCAATATTATACAATGTTTTTTCTTGACGAAACTGTACATTCCATACATACAATATTTTTTTACACGGAATCTGTTATGTGTTGATTATTTATTTATAATATAATCTGTGCAGGAGAATAGAAACAGGCAACATAATAATAGCCGAGCAGAATGAAGAAACACTTCAAAATTTAGGATCACAAAACAATGGGACTGCAGCAGGATTAAATGATCAAAGTTTGTATGAACGGCTGAAAGGTTTTCCTCTGAGAACGTTAGCTGAGTTCAAAGAATCAGACGACGCTGACCTATGCAAAGAAAAACGGAGGCAACTGGTGAGAATTTTTCAATAATATTTGTAATAATCCGCTATTCCATCACCGCGTTCACATGCACCAGGTATACTTCTAGATTCATAACTGTACATATATATAATATATGTTCCAGTATTACCATTTACTTCGGTTAGGAGGGACCAAGCTCCGAGAATTTCTTGCTTGTGCAATGAAGGAGTCGATGACAGACAATTAAGTTTCTCAATTTACATGGAAAGGGAGCAAAGGAACAGAAAAATTTGGCAACACAAAATTTGCCTATGTCTTTTACCGTAAGAATTTATTCTCTCAATTATAAAGATTATTAATTGATCGACAATATCCTGATGTATACATTGCTGGGGATATTGTCTCATTCAATAGAAAATCAGGGTTGCTGCAGAGCCACGAGAACTGTGTGGACAGGGTTTCTCATGCTATTTGTGTTATGTTTTACAGAAGCAGCAAGAGATTGCCCTTTGTTTCATGGCTCAGGAAACAAAACTGAATTCAAAACTGATGACGTTTTCGGTTGCTACACCGGGCTACACTCGGTGTAGCCGAACATCCCCGATCAGCTCCGAAATTTTCAAATCATTGCCGAACACGTTGCCGAGGCTTCGATTTTATTTGGTTATGCTGCTATTTGTTTTTTTTTTTTTTTCTTGCAACGCTAATGTTTCAGCGATCTGTTAATCAAATAAAATCGAAGCCTCGGCAACGTGTTCGGCAATTCTTTGAAAATTTCGGAGCTGATCGGGGATGTTCGGCTACACCGAGTGTAGCCCGGTGTAGCAACCGAAAACGTCATGACTTATAAGCCATTTCAAGAAGGAATAAATATTAGTTACAATTTAATATTATGTTTCTACTGCGACTCGCTCTTGGGCTCTAAATCACGTTTTGAAGTAAACGAGAGCTCTACTGCTCGCTGTTTAGAAATGAAATTAATATTTATTCGGTTTCAAAAATATGATAGGAGAATGAAAGAATTAATTATAACAGAAAGAGAGAATTAATGAAATTAGTGAATTAATGAAAAAGATTTTTAGAGATTTAGGTATACTGAAAGTTGCGCACGTAACATTAGTCTTAGTTCTGCTCACTCTATCTATATCTTCATTCTGTATCTTACTCTGTGTATCTTATTTTGTCTTTCTATCTCTGCTTACTATTTTGTTTTAGTAGTCCAAGCGGGTTAGACAAAAAATAATGCTGAAATAGAAAAAATTAAAAGTAGCAATTTTTCTTCGCGAATCGTCGGGGAGGTTCACTGAGAGTCTAAATCTCGATTTTCGGGAATCCACCCGGTTTGCGTTGGTCGCCATCTTAAAATTAAGGGTGAATTTTCGTTTATCAAATAACTCGTTCAGTTTCAATTTTACACTGAAAATGACAATAATCAAAGTTGTTGGAAATTAAATTTTCCACAGCTTTAGTCCTTATCATTTTTTCCCTAGAATCGATACTTTTCGATTTGAACCCGAAAGAAGGGGTGAAATTTAATTATTGCATTATCTCGTTTATTATTGATTTTTACGTATAAATGGAAAGGAACAAACTTATTGGGAATCGAATTTTCTACAACTTTTGTCCCTATCGTTTTTTCCGTAAGATCGATATTTAGTGATATAGACTAGAAACATGGGGGGTAAAACTTAGTTATTGCATTATCTCGTCTGTTATTGACTTTGATGTGTAAACGGTGATGAACAACCTTATTGGAAATTTAATTTGCTACAACTTTTGTCCTCGTCGTTTTTTACGTAAGATCAATATTTGTTGTTCTAGGCTAGAAGGGAGGGGGGGGAGGGGGAGGAGTTGGTTAGTCATTGCATTATCTTGTTTTTTCGCCCTATCGTTTTTTCCGTCAGACTTCTGGTATAATGAAAGAGGGGTGTAAACAATAGTATTTTTCGATACTAGTGCGAAAGTGTTGATTCTCGGACGAGTGTGAAGTTTTTCACCCGAGCAAAGCGAGGGTGACAATCACACGAGTCGAGAATCATCTTTCGCACGTGTATCGAACTTCATTTTTCAACACAGCGTGCGTTAAGTTGAATTTTATGCACGCGAAGCGTGCGCAAAATCGAACTTTGCGCACGCCGTGTGGAATAGTACATTACGTAACGATGGCGGGAAGTTGGTGATCCCTGCACGAGTGCGATGTTTGCCACCCGAGCGTAGCGAGGGTGGCAAGAAGCACGAGTGCAGGGATGACCAACCCGCCATCGTTACGTATACTATTTTTTGACACGCGCAGGGAAGAAATCATAACATAACATAATAACCAAGTATTTCTAAGCGCGTGTACGCTCGAGAAATAAAAAAGCTGATGGCCAGCTTGCAATAAACAGACGAAAAACCTGGAGCGTATGGTGCCAAGTTGGCTATGACTGAGTGTCAACTCTCGCGATAATGTAAACAATGAAAATTTGTGGCTCATTACGGTTCACTTCAGCCGACTTCAGGGATCAATCACTTCCCGCACGCTCCACAGGCATGGGAAAACACTCTTCCCGCCCGCTGTGTCAAAAAATAGGTTTTCGAACCATTTTACAGCTGTATGACTTTTACAATGAAAAAACTGAAGATAAATTTTGATTCAAAGTACATTACTTTTTGGTAAAATCCGAGTTATGCATTTTTTTTTTTTTTTTTCCGTTTCGCTGATGGTCCAGCCCAATTTTCGTCGTCTGCAGATTCTTCTCCACATGCATCTTCGTCTTGAAGCTCAGGTCGGTTACTGAAGGTTTGTTCCGACAGTATAGATCATTGATGTTAGTTTCGTTGCTATTTTGGCGTAATAATGAGCTTTTTGGCGTATTGGGAAGTATTCCACTCGGACACTCTCTCTGGTGGATAAATTATGAACTAGAGCAACCGGGTCGGAGTTTCCTGCCCCAACTCTCGCCACACGCCCTTGGACCTACAAGTTTTGTGTTCGCTCTCTGGCGGACTACTGAGAAACTAGTGCAACCGGGTCAAAATTTTAAGCTCCGCCCCTGCAATACTTCCCAATACGTCCTGTTGCTTTTAGTCACGCGAATTGATTCCACCTCAGCCCCCCCCCCCCTTTCTAGTCTGGATCAACAAATGTCGAAATATCGATCTTACGTGAAAAACGATGGGGACAAAAGTTGTAGCAAATTAAATTTCCAATCAGGTTGTTCATCATCGTTCATCATCGATAATGCAATAACTAAGTTTCACCTCCCATGTTTCTGAGTCTATATCACCAAATATCGATCTTACGGAAAAAATGATAGGGACAAAAGTTGTAGAAAATTCGATTCCCAATAAGTTTGTTCCTTTACATTTATACGTAAAAATCAATAATAAACGAGATAATGCAATAAATAAATTTCACCCCTTCTTTCGGGTTCAAATCGAAAAGTATCGATTCTAGGGAAAAAATGATAAGGACTAAAGTTGTGGAAAATTTAATTTCCAACAACTTTGAACTTTGTAAAATTGAAAATGAACGAGTTATTTGATAAACGAAAATTCACCCTTAATTTTAAGATGGCGGCTAACGCAAACGGGGTGGATTCCCGAAAATCGAGATTTAGACTCTCAGTGAACCCCCCCGACGATTCGCGAAGAAAAATTGCTACTTTTAATTTTTTCTATTTGAAATGCTAACCCGCTTGGGCTATAGATCCTGTTTTAGCCTTTAGCTTTTAGTTTTTAGTTTGCTCACTGGTGTTCTTATTTCATTTATTTATAAGCTCACCCTGTTCTTTTCTACCTACTCGTTTACAGCGTATGACTGATTGTGAATGCGCTGTATTCTTGTCCAATATTGTCATGGACAAATAAATATATATCTATCTATCTATCTAACTGGTCCCCGTGCAGAAATCATAGAACGGCAGCCACTTTTACAAAACGGGCCAGCGTTAAGCCAATATTGGCAATCTGATACAACGGTCTTGCATTAGTAGTTTGGTCCGGCCCTGCTCTGGTCCAATATCGAAACTTGATAGAATGGTGAAGCAGCGGTGAGCTATGTCGGTCTACCCGTACGGAAAAAACTACTGAAATACTACTTGGAAACTACTGGAATAACTACTTCTATACTTTTGAATACTACTGCCATTCTTCAGTAGTTCCCAGACTGTGAATTCGCGAATACTGGGGACTACTGATACGTAGTAACCACTGCTGAGTAGTAACCATTAGCGAGTGGTAACTGCGCGCGGGTAATGTAAATCATGTTCCAGTAGTTTCCAGACTGTAAATTCGCGAATACTGGTGACTACTCACTACGGACGAGTAGTTATCATTGGCGAGCGGTGACTATCCAATAGTCACTACTTCTTCTTCTTCTTCTTCTTCTTCTTCCTTTTTTCGACTCAACGCTCTTTCGAGCATGTAGTCAGAATAGTCACTACTGTCGAGTAGTACACTAGGTATTGTCCAGTAGTAATTGCAACACAAAGTCGTACACTGCAGGTAAGAAGTCACCAGTAGTGTACCACTCATACATGGTGTAATAGTACTCAGTGAACTACACAACAGTATAGTGACTATTCAATAGTCACCACTCGCCAATGGTAACTACTCATCAGTATACTTATCGTCAGTAGTTACAACTAAATTAGTACTTACCGGCAGTAGTTACTACTCACTTACTACTTATATTCAGTAGTTACGACTCACTTACTACTTATATTCAGTAGTTACTACTGACATCTTAGGAGTTTTTTCCGTACGGGTAACATTGGTTTTAGAACGGCACCATTGCAATGGTCCAGCATCGGTAAGCTATCCCGTACGGAAAAAACTACTGAAATACTACTGGGAAACTACTGGAATAACTACTGATAAACTACTGCTATACTTTTGAATACTACTGCCATTTTTCAGTAGTTCTCAGACTGTAAATTCGCGAATACTGGGGACTACTGATAAGTAGTAACTACTGATACGTAGTAACCACTGATGAGTAGTGACCATCGGCGAGTGGTAACTGCGCGCGGGTAATGTAAATCATGTTCCAGTAGTTCCCAGACTGTAAATTCGCGAATACTGGTGACTACTAACCACGGACGAGTAGTTATCATTGACGAGCGGTGACTATCCGAAAGTCACTACTTCTTCTTTTTCTTCTTCTTCCTTTTTTCGACTCAACGCTCTTTCGAGCATGTAGTCAGAATAGTCACTACTGTCGAGTAGTACACTAAGTATTGTCCAGTAGTTATTGCAACACAAAGTCGTACACTGCAGGTAAGAAGTCACCAGTAGTGTACCACTCATACATGGTGTAATACTACTCAGTGAACTACACAACAGTATACTGACTATTCAATAGTCACCACTCGTCAATGGTAACTACTCATCAGTATACTTATATTCAGTAGTTACTACTAAATTACTACTTACCGGCAGTAGTTACTACTCATTTACTACTTATCTTCAGTAGTTACTACTGACATCTTAGGAGTTTTTTCCGTACGGGATGTCTGCCCAACATTGGTTTCAGAATGGCAACCATTGCAATGATCCTGCATCGGAAAGCTATATCGGTCCAACATTGGTTTTAGAACAGCAACCATTACAATGGTCCAGCATCGGTAAGCTATGGCTGTCCGATATTGGCTTCAGGATGGCAGCCATTGGATGGTCAGACATCTGAAAGCTATGTCTGTCCAAACATTAGTTTCAGAACGGCAACCATCCAATGGTCCAGCATCGGTAAGTTATGTTTGTCCAACATTGGTTTCAAGACGGCAACTATAGCGATAGTTGGACATCAGTAAGCTATGTCTGTCCGATATTGGCTTAAGGATCGCAGCCATTGGATGGTCAGACATCGGAAAGCTATGTCTGTCCAAACATTAGTATCAGAACGGCAACCATCCAATGATCCTGCATCGGAAAGCTATGTCGGTCCAATATTGGTTTTAGAACAGCAACCATTACAATGGTCCAGCATCGGTAAGCTATGCCTGTCCGATATTGGCCTCAGGATGGCAGCCATTGGATGGTCAGACATCGGAAAGCTATGTCTATCCAAACATTGGTTTCATAACGGCAACCACCCAATGGTCCAGCATCGGTAAGCTATGTCTGTCCGATATTGGCTTCAGAATGGCACCCATCGCGATGGTCAGACATCAGTGCGCAATATCCATCCACAACCGCTTTCAGGTCGGCCACCGATACACCGGTCGATCCTCGACGCGCGTTACCTGTCCAATATCGGTTTAGACCGAGCACCAATGCAACAGTGAAACCTCGGTGCCCACTATCCGTACAATATTGGTGTCAGATTGGCGACCGATGGAACGGTCGAACCCCGGTACGCAATATCCATCTAATATAGGTTTCAGAATGATTTCCGATCCGACGGTCATACTAAGGTTCAGAACTTGAGCTAGCAGCTGATGTATGGGTCAAACCGGAGCGCAGTATCCCGGCCCAAGATCGGGCCCAAATCACCCATTGTATGTGCGCGCTATGTACAGTGGAACCTCCCTAAGTGTCCATCTGCGGCCTCTGTTGTTGCTTCTGACTCTCAGCCGTCGGGATCGGCGGCTGCCGCGATGTCTATTACCAGTCTGTCTGCGCGTTTAGATGAGCGTTTCGACTTGTTATCGGGGCGGTTTGCTCTTTTGACCGCCTTGGATGAGCGTCTAGCTGCCGCTGAAGCCCGTATTTTGGTGCTTGAAAATGATAACAGTGTGCTCTCCGAGGATAATGCCGCGCTGCGTCTGGCTCTGCAGGCTCAACATGCTGACTTAACTGCGCTCAGCACGAATGCGGCTCGGGTCGCGGATCTTGATGAACGCTGTCGTAGCCTTTCTTCCGAAGTAGCCGTGCTTAAACAAGCCCAGCTCGATCAGAGGGCTGATCGGCGGGTATCTGGACAGTCCTCCGGTCCCGTTGAACTTATTATTTCCGGAGCTCCGTGTTCGTCGCCCGATTCTGTACTGTCGACCGTTAATAGAGTAGTTGCCTCGCTGGGCTCCAGCCTTGCGGACGGTGACGTCATCGATTCTCGTTTTCTCGTCACTCGTGAGAAAGCTCGCAAAGCCTCACCACTCCCGATCGTCGTCAAATTACGCAGTCGCGCCATTCTATCGCGTCTTATTGCAGCCAAGAAAGCTAAGGGTCGTCTCGCGACCTCCGATCTTGTCCCGTGTCCTGCAGGTCCGACAACCACCATCAACTTAAATGAGGCCCTGCCTCCGGATATTTACAAGCTATTAATTGCTGCTAAAGCTGCTGCTAGTGCTGCCGGGATTCGATTTGTTTGGCATTCCAACGGGGCGATCTTTGTTCGTAAGGCTCAAGGCGCGCCGGTAATGCGTATCTCGTCATCAGCCGATCTCACCCGTCTCGCGTCGATCTGACGGTATCCTCCGCAGCCGGCTCTAAGTCATCCTCTCCTCCCCGCTGGGGCAGCTAACTCCACCGGCTCCGTCACCTCGCCCCATCTTAACTTCTGTCATCTTAACGCCACTTCCATTCGTGGCCATATTGATTTACTGCGCTGTCATTTTTCGTCTCGCTCAGTTCACATTATTGCTATTAGTGAATCATGGTTGCATGCGCAGGTCTCTGATACCGATGCCTCGGTCTTGTTGCCGGGTTATTCTATTTTGCGCAATGATCGTATTGGTAAGATTGGGGGTGGGGTCGCACTGTATGTACTGCAGTCTCTTCGGGCCAAGCTGCTCGCTGTCTCTCCGGGCCCATATAGCTGCAGCCCTGAATATCTCTTTGCGGAAATCGGATCCTCGCACTCTTCTCCGTTTCTCATAGCAGTCGTCTACCGTCCGCCCAAGGCGACTAACCTGGCCGCTTTCGAGGCTGACTTCGATCGTCTTAGCGTGGACTACCATCTCTCCGTCATCTTTGGTGACTTCAACGCAAACCAGCTAGGTCAGTCGTATGACGCCGACAATGTTCGTGAGTTTTCTTCCTCCCGAGCTCTCTACCTGGTACCTTTTGCGGCTACGTGTCACACTCATACCTCTGACACGCTCCTCGATCTGTGCATGCTTAGCGACCAAAACGTGCTCGAATCCTATGGCCAGTCCGCTGCGCCGTTTATTGCGGGGCATGACCTTATCTCGATTACCATCTCGATTTCAGCTCCTCCGCCATCCTGTCGGGTGGTCAGAGCTCGCTCATTTGCTAACTTTTCGCTTAACTCTTTCGAGCAGGACCTTATGGGAAGCGATTGGTCACCTTTTGAGGCTCTGGTCTCTGTGGATGGACTGCTTTCCTGCCTGCAGGGTAATATCACTGCTGCTCTTGATAGGCATGCCCCGTTCGTGACTCGCGCCTTTAAACTCAGCAGGCCGCCATGGATCACTCCAGAGCTTTTCACTCTCACGCGTGCCAGGGATTCTCTCTACCGGGCCTACAAGCGCTCTCGCTCGTACGTCGCTCATCTTCGCTTCCGGGATGCCAGGGACGAGCTTCACAGGCGCATTTCTTCAGCTCGTGCCACTTTTTTCGCTGATCGGCTCTCCTCTATTCGGGACTCGCGGGTTCTCTGGAGGGAGCTTCGTACTCTCGGCATAGCGCCCCCTCGAACCAACGGTTATGGTGACTTTGCGGTGGATGACCTGAACCGTCATTTTGCGGCTGTGTCTCAGTGTCCCTCCTCGGTAAATGAAGTTGCTGAGTTCTTTGCAACTCTCCCGCCACCCTCCTATAACGACTCGCTTTTTTACTTTCGGGATATCTCTCCGGGTGCGCTTCTCCGAGCCCTCAATCATTTCACCTCTCAATCGCGAGGCTGCGATGATCTGTCACTTCGTGATGTTCGGCTTACGCTGCCCATTATCTTTCCTTACCTCCTGGCTCTTTTCAATCAGTCTCTCTCTACCGCTGTCTTCCCCGAGGTCTGGAAGCGGGCACGCGTACTACCGTTAGGTAAGGTTAAGTCGCCCTCTACTCTCGATCAGGTCCGGCCAATTTCCAACCTCTGCCTTTTATCTAAGGTCCTTGAGCGCGTTGTTTATGAGCAAATCTCCTCTTTCCTGGAGGATCGGCAGGTACTGGACTCCCGCCAATCCGGCTTCCGCCGCGGGCATAGCACACAAACTGCTCTCCTCCGACTTACTGAGGACGTTCGTAAAGGTATTGATGGCCGTAGCTTAACTGTCCTAGTCCTTTTCGACTTTTCTAAGGCGTTTGATACGATCCCACATGCAACTTTGCTTAGCAAGCTCCTCGACCTTGGCTTCTCGCAGCATGTCATCCAGTGGGTCGCCTCTTACTTACAGGGCAGGATGCAGGCAGTCGCATCTCAGGACGGCCACCTCTCTCCTTGGGTGGGTCTCGATCTCGGTGTCCCGCAGGGTTCAGTCTTGGGTCCGTTGTTGTTCTCTTCATTTATCAATGACATTTCCACGGTCCTGAAGCACTGTAGCCATCTGGTCTATGCGGACGACCTGCAGGTTTATTTTCGGTTCCTGCCTTCGAATGCTGCGGATGCTGTTGCGTGTGTCAACGAGGATGTTCAGGCTGTCCTTGGCTGGTCTAGATCCTCATCTCTTCGTCTGAACGCTGCTAAAACTCACGCGATGATTCTTGGTAGTGGGCCCTATGTGTCCAAGCTTGAGCTCGATCTCTTTCCCGCTGTCCTTCTCGATGGTCGCCCTATTCCCTACCTTGACACTGTGCGTGATCTCGGTGTCATCCTTGACTCCAAGCTATCCTGGACAGCTCAGGTTAATCTTGTGTCTAGCCGCGTACATGGCACCCTCAGGCAGCTCTCAGCATCCCGCCGTCTGCTCTCAAAAAACCTACGTAGACTCATGGTGGTTAGTTTGATACTTCCGCTGTTTGACTACTGTTGCGCGGTCTTCGCTGACCTCCAGGCGGGTCTTGACACCAAACTTCAGCGGCTCCTGAACACCTGCGTCCGCTTTGTCTGCGGTGTGCCTCGCGATGTGCACATCACGCCGTATCGGAGGGAGCTTGGCTGGCTTCGGGTTAGGGACAGAAGGATTTACTTTCTCCTCGTCCAGATTTTCGTAATTCTGCGTACCGGGCAACCTGCTTACTTACGCGAGCTCTTTGTACTGGCCGATCATGGTGGTCCCGCCGCTCACCGCCCCTCGCGGGCACCCAGGAGTGATTTTGTGGTTCCCTGGTGTCGGACTAACGCGTTTTTTAACTCCTTCGCGGTGGCCGGCGCGCGCTACTGGGACTCTCTGCCCTCTGCACTTAAGACCGCGCCTACATTAGCCTCTTTTAAGCTTGGCTTATTCGCGCATTTGCTGGGCACCGAAGATGCTCGTTCTTAGCTCTTAAGTCTCACTCCTAGTTTCCTGATCTGTACGGCTCTCTTATCTGTTAGGTGTTGGTAAACCAATCTAGCTTCTACGTTGCTCTTAGTCTTAAGTACTCGTGTATTGGATTATTGTATCTCTACTTCGTTTGTCACAGAGTAACCCTTTGTAATACTCTGTGGCTCCATTGTCTAACATTGTCATAGACATAATAAATATATCTATCTATTGTGACGGGCACCGCCGACGGTGGGGGGATTTATTCCGGGCAGCTACGCGACTACAAAATAAGACACTTCCAACGTTCTGTTTCAATTAGAGTTTGGGCTAGCAAATACTACTTCTTATAATCTAGCTTCGTCTAACTGAATTTACGGTATGTTGGGCGCCAGGTACCTTCAGGTACCGCGGTACGAAACGAAACTCCAAAAACTCAAAATGAACGAATAATAATAATTATAATTATAATAATAATAAACGAAATGAATTAAATAAAATAATCGGAACGAAATTAATTAAAGGTAATAAGTGAAATAAAACTAAAGGTTAGGTAATTGAAACGAGTACGGTATTACATGGTAAGCTCAGCGTGCGGGGAACATGGGGGCTAAATAATATAGGGGAAGACTAATATATTTTTATGGTTTATGGATCAAGTCACAAAGAAACCCTTTTATTAAAATTATCGGTAACAACAATTAATCCGAATAATCAAACACACGATAAACTAATTAAACAATCAAAGCCGATCGCTTAGGTCGGGACTAACGCAAGTTAAACAACTTAAACTAAAATAATCGGAAACAGCTGACTGACTAGGTCACCAACGAAAGAGTAGGACATTAGACAATATAGAACATAAGGTAAGGTAGGACACAAGATAATATAAACAAGGTATAGGTAATGTAGAACAAATAAAATAACAGAACAAGAAAGGAAACAAATATCTTATGGTACGGTAGAAATAAATAATAGGAAGGTATTAGCTTATAACCAATAGGTCGATAACATAGAGAGATCAAAAGTCCAGAGTCAATAATTTAGGGACTTCTAGTAACTATAGGAACAAGTCGGTATTACAGAATATTTCCCTAGACAAGGGCAAGGCGTCGGAATCTAATTCAAATAAGTTCGCACAAAGGCCGCCAAAGGCAACGTTACACGAGATACAGGCGTCGTTTACACAATAACAAGTTAACAAAAGGGACGCTAAAATCTATTACAAATAATAATTCGAAACATAATAATTATACCAGCTCAAGGTTTTACTAAGGTCTTAAAGTTACTTTTAATCGGAAAGAGACTAGACTAATCGGAATATTAACACGATATCAGATCTACAACCAGTAGATCGATTCTTCCAGAAACACGTGGCTCAACAAGCCGTCGAGATCAATTATCGTATTTTATTACTCAACTAATTTCTCCACGTGGGGATTCTTATTTCTGGGACTTGACAAAATAATAATGACCGGAACTCAGACTATCAATTAAGGGGACCAGTACAGCGACTTTTCGAGAAATTATCATAGTCCGAAATCAATTTATTTCATAACCAAAGTTCATTTCACATCAAAATATTTTTCTTTTTCAAAATCATGTGTCGTAAGGATTTCAGAGCACCGTTGGACCGATTCAGGTCATCTTGGATTCATTTTCTTCAGAAAACAAATCCTCATCATGTGAATGTAGGAATTTTGAAAATTCTTCGTTTTGGCCAAGTTATTTAAGAAATGAGTGATAATAATTTTTGCAAATTTGGTAAATGGATCATAACTTATGACATAATTTTTTATTTTTAAATTCCTACATTCACATGATGAGGATTTGTTTTCTGAAGAAAATGAATCCAAGATGACCTGAATCGGTCCAACGGTGCTCTGAAATCCTTACGACACATGATTTTGAAAAAGAAAAATATTTTGATGTGAAATGAACTTTGGTTATGAAATAAATTGATTTCGGACTATGATCATTTCTCGAAAAGTCGCTGTACTGGTCCCCTTAATAACGTTTACAAGAGAATAGGTACGGAAAGATACAACCAAAAGACACAGAAATAACAGTAAGATAATTAAATGACGATATGGTAATAAATGACGATACTATAATAAATGACGATAATGACGATATGATAATCAATGACGATACGATAATTAATGACGGTACTTTCTCGAAAAATCGATCAATAAGACAATATTACATATAACCGAGAACACAATAATCGATAATATAATCAACAATCAATCATTAAACGAAACTAAAGCACAACAATTCGATGATATGTTAATGGCGTCACCCTCATGGAAGCTTGACCCAAGTACGCAATAAGAAATGAATCTTCTTTTAATCAATCTAATATCAATCGAAGGGTTTTCCAGATTTGGAATCTTACCTTGAGTAGACTCTACACTCACTAACTGAGGTGACAGATTCTATAAGGTTTTAGGCGTGATCTTTTATAATTTCGGAATCAAACAAAAATGTAATTAAAGAGTTATTGACACAGGACGTTACTATACGATATCCAAGCAAGAAGTGAAGCGTCTAGCTCTATCTCTACGAAGATGCAATTTTGGGGGTGGAGGGGGTTCTACGCTTCTAATTAATGGGCGTATCTTCTTTCTGCCGGGTTTTGTCGCGGGCCTGACAGGGCCTTTTGGCACTTCAAGCTTTCGCCAGGGGGTTGTTAGATGGCTCGTCATGTTCTTAATTGTCGATATCCTGGAAGGCGGAATTACTGCAGTTTGGACCGGTGGACCAAGCCGGTACGGGACAGGTAGAGGAAGGGAGAAGGCTACTCCATGCGATTGATTCTTTATGCAGCGCTCTTCCAGGCATATCTCTGGATACGACGGCAGGATTCCCCCGGTTAATCACTCGAAGGCCGGGTGGCCCGCCAGGCCGGATGATCCGAAGGGATGATCGTGCTCGTTGTTTTCTCGGAACGGTACGAGACATATGAGATATAGGGAACGGGAAAAAGTATTAGTACATGAACTTATAATTACTACAATGGACCTTGGGCACTTGAGCTGGGACTTCTCGCTTTGATTTCAATATTCTATATTAAGGTGGTCACTTTGGTCTGGGGAAAGAGGAGATGGTTCATTTACGAGGCCTAATAATCCGCCTCGTTACACTATCTATCTATATAAGTGCTCCGTGTCTCGGTGCGAAAGGGGAATCGTTCCCCCACCATCATGTTTTTCGCTCGCTCGTTTTTTGTCCTATGCGCGATATTCATGTGCGATAACCATGCGCAACGGCGTTTTGTTTACCCGGCAAAATGGAAAAATCAGAACCTAAAAGAATATTGAAATCGTGGGATTTAAATGTTAAATTGAGAGCGATAGATGAAGTGAAACGTGGTACTGATCCCACCTTCGATTGAATTGATTTTTTTATTGTAATTTTTCACTAATTATTTATTTCTGTCATATCTCGTATTTAAATTCCGCAGGCGCGCGAGCCTGTGATTGGCTCTTTCCCCCACCATTGCTCGTATACGTATCTCTCTTCGATTCTGGGCGCTCTCGCTCTCTCACTGACCGAGTGGGGAGCTTTATAAGTGCTCCGTTCCGAGAATCTAAACCCCCGAGCGTGGACACTTAGGGAGGTTCCACTGTATACAAGTAACAAAAAGTAGTATCGATAGCCATGCGACGAACTGGCGTGGTGGCTAGTAGTCCAGGGAAATGAACTGTTCAAGAGGCCTAAATGACGATTTTCGCCTACCCGAAAAGTAGCTGTGGATTCCGGTAGAAACAGGTGTCGTTATTATCCCCTAAAGTTTGCGCCAAATTCTGTCCGTGCGTTTAGCAACAATTAGCGGTTGAATGCCGGAAAACACAGATTTTTTTAGTTTTTCGCTTATATAATGAAAACTATTGGTCGGATCGAAAAAAAAGTTGAATTGAAAGTTGTAGACAATTGAAAAATCTATCGATTAGCGTTAGTCCGATGTCGATATTCTAATTTGTTGCTTAACTATTGCGTTCGGAAATTAAAAAAAGGCGTTTTTTTCATTATTTTATAAAAAATGTTAGAAAGCATTTGAGGAGTTGCAATTGTGGATTTGGAAAGCTTTCAACTATAGACCAGGCAACGGGGAAAAAATCACCAAGAAATTCTTAGAAGGTAGGGAATAGTTATATCGTATAGAAGACGAAATTCTAAGACCTCCCACGTTTTTTGAAGGATCCTAAAAGTGGCAGATTTTCTGCCACAAGCCCTCAAAGTCCGAAATTTGCGATATTTCGTGCTTTTTCGATCTAGTCACTCAGGTGTTGATCCTAGACAAAAAAGTTAAGCGGGCGCGTTGTAGGCCATAAAAAAACCTATAATTTGAGACATTGTACGTTCGAATCCGTTTATTAGTTATTGCGAAAATAACAAAAAAATAATTTTTTTTATTTTTGCAATAACTATTGCAAAAACAACTCTTTCTTGTTTTTTTTAGTTTCAACAGATAGCCCTTATGATAACGAAAACAACGATATGCCTGTGCGCGCTGTACGCTAATTATTTGCTAAGAAACGTTCGAGTGTTTATTAAAACGTTTTAAGTTAACAATGGCTGGATTACGTCAAAAACGACTGTATCGACTCAAATCAAATGGGAAGTTACTTGGAAGACTCTACAGTTTGTCCCCTTTTAATTTCCGGCGACTTAGTTGATGGTAACATCCCGATTTTTACCGTCAAAAAAGAGGTAATTTTCAGGTTATAAACAATTAGAGCTGGAGCCTCCGATATGAGTTGTACGAACTTCTTTCCTTGACAACTCAAAACCGGCATTTTTTGGCAAATTTGAAAAAAAAAATAAATTATCCTATGACCAATAGGAGCCGAGTTCGCTTTTTTTTTTTTGGAAAATCACTGTGACTTTGTTTATAACAATTAAGAATTCAATCAAGCGGTATTCGATAGTTGATAAGTTATATTTGATGTTACCGATAATGGTTTTTGTGAATTAGTAACGCAAATTGCTTAAAACAGTTATGAAAGTGAAGCGGCGTCTATGACCATGAAAGTGGTGGGGGGAAGGCGCCTCGCTGATCTCGCGATTTCGCGCGCTCAGAAACCGATCGCCCGACTTCAAAATCACTTCGCGTTGAAAATTTGTCGTATCTCCGTTAATTATGAACGAATTTTGACCTTTTTTTTTTTAATCTGGGGTAACTCGTCATGATAATAACAATTGCCACACTGGTTTTGACGAAATCATGCACCAATTTGTTGTCAACAACTGTTACTGCAAATTAACTCCTTTTTCGTATATTATCTCGAGTGCCATAGGTACTAGCGAAAAAAGAATCCAATAAAAGGTCTGCGCTTTTTGAAAATATACAATTTGGCATTCTTCACTTTTTCCGCTGGAACCGATGTTTAGCTGACGTAAAATTGTCATCTGTATTTGTGTGTAATAATTAGATTTATAATCATTTTATACGTGGACTTCGAGAAATATTTTCTTTTATATTTTAAAACATGCAAGTGAACTCATAGAATATTACATATATTACATACATTACATACATTACATACTACATTACATATAGTATAACTTTAAAATATACATTGAACAATTGAGAACTCTGATTGATCAATTAAAACATTAATCTTTAATGGTTTTTCTTTTTTTAGCAGGTTGCGATAATTCATCAGCTTCTGAATCAATTAATATGCTATCTAGTAATTGATCAGAAGACTTAGCATCGAGCACACTCTCTGATTCATTTGTGTTCAATAACTCCTCTATGGCAGCAATATTACTAGTATTCGTACAACTCTCCCCTTGACAATGCGCACACCACTTTGAGCATTTCAACCCGTGTTTGCGACAACCGCAAGATTTCGCGCAACCTTTCTCGCAACGACAAAAAATCATTTTTGTGATATCCTCCGGTATTAAAGGATCTTTGGAGTACACTGCTCTAAAATCGTTATCATTCTTCTCCCAACCATGCTCAATGGGATCTAATGAATTGCCTAGCCATGCCTGAACTTGCAAATAAGTCCTGAGGCAATGTTGAGCAGCTGCACCTTGTGTTGGAGGTATATTTTCTAACTTGAACGCAGACTTTATCGACGATTTTTCGAACTGATAAAATCTGACTTCGTTTAAAGATTTGTCTAATTTTTGTTTCTTTTCTTGTATTTTGTCAGCCTTAGTAGAATACATCGCCTTTATGATTTTTGATCCGTTGTCAATAACTTCGTCGTAATTAGCAGGGTATGTATAAAAAGATGTAGCAAGTTTAATCAATTCTTGACTTTCGAAACATTGCAATATTTTGTTTTTTCCAGTATTAAAAAATGCTGAAGTAGTGTCACAACCAGTAAAACTATATAAAAATGCCACTATTTCTTTCAATTGTTCATATTTAAAACTATTGCAGGTGAAATACTGTATTGGTGTTTTGCCGGTAGTAATTTTTTGAAAAACTATATTTGACTGTTCCTTTGCTAATTGTGACAAAATTATCAACAAGTCGGTATCATTTCCAACTATGATGACGTTGTAGTCATCACATTTAGCTGCCTGCAGTGCTGACTGCACGATTAAAACATCAGCGTCTTCGTTGGCATGTTTAGTGCGATAACCTGCCTCGTTTAATTGAGAAGTTAACAATTTGATGAGATGAGATTTGTTTTTATTGTTTGATAAAAATTCGGTTGGTTTTAACTCTATCTTCGTAGCAGTCGTAAAGCGAATCTCACGGCCTTGACACGTATTCTGCCTACGAAGCCGCTCTGCACTTTTTGTGCCTTCTTGATCATAGCCATAAAATACAATAACACTGTTAGTGACAAATTTTTTTTTCACATAATTTACGTATTTATCTAATATGATCGCCACCGTATCATTTTTTCGCCACGTGATTTGATGTAAAAGAAAACCACCGTCAACGATATGCATGAAAGGCGGCTGTAGTGGGCACGATAGAGTGTGATTGTAATTATCCGCGAATGCGCTCTTATTCGTCTTTCTCATTCCATTTTCGTCAAAAAGAGATAACGGGTATGGAGCCAACTCGAAACACAAGTAGGATTGCATATTTTTGTCTTTGCCTAATTGAAGAGAAATTCTCTGAAATATTAGTAACGGTTGTGCTGTGGTAGTTATATTATTAACTGTCAATTGCGAAGTCATTGCGCTCAAGGGTGAAACCTTCTCTTTTCTTTTAAATTTCACGGTGTTGTATGTTTTACCGAAATTACCGCGTACTAAATTAACACCAACGTCATAGGCTTTGTGGCAGTTAATTGTACTGTTTCCTACAAGGCCAGAATAAATCGAATGAATATTTTCAGACACTGGGAATGGATCGTGCTCGTTGTAAAATTCCATCAACAATTTGAGATCAGATGCATCTCTGTTCATTCGACTATGCCCGCTATCCGCGTGTTGTTCGCTATTTTCGTATGTAGTGGAACAGAAGTTTTCCATCTCCATACATACTTCTATTAAAATAATGCTGCAAGCGATCCACATCGCAATGGTACTCTCGCTGATACCTCGACCATGTGTTAAACCACCAGCAACCTTCAAGGATCGCATAAGTACTTGCTCAATCGCCATATCGCTCCAAACGCCGCTCCAATATTTATTGGAACGTCTAATTGCGAAACAACCTTCTTTTGCAAATTGATTGAAATCCTTTGGAGATAATTTTTTTCGCAATTGGAACATATCTTGCAAATATAAATGCGCCGTTTTCGCATAGTGATTGTGGCCACTTGAATGAAAGAATGGTAACATTTGCTTGACACATTCCAAATGCAGTTCAAAATTTGCGGACCGCTCTGCATGATAGTAATTCAAAACTATAATAACTAATCGCAAATATTGAACATATAGCTCAGCCGTTGGCCCATTTTCTTTTAAAAGTTCCAACTGCTTATCGAATTTGATTTTTATTGATACGAATAACGAGTCTTCAGACAAGTTAATATCCCTCAAATTTTCATTCTTTGACAGATCATCTAGATATTTCAACTCTTTCCCATCAAAATCGCATTTATCAATGACTAAGCCACCAATGGCCGCGAAGTTAAGTATATGACCTCTGATCGCACGCGAAAAAGCATGTCCGGCCATAATTTTGTCGACAGATCCCTCTGCGAACACCAAGGTGAATGCTTCTTTCAAGCCGCTACCTTCCATAAAATATCCAATCGATCCTAAGAATGACATTAACAAATGAAACCCACCTAATCTCAAAAGAACACTACGGATATCGCATGGATCATTATTCGGATCGATTGAATCTATCAATTCTCGTGCTTTCAAATACAGAGGTTGATCGAACGTCACGAATATGTACTCTTGCTTGTTAGCCTGACCGTGAAATACAGCTTCAATAAGCACCGTAAAAATTGTATCATAATCGCTAGGAGGCGCATTTGCAAATTTTAACGGGATAATTCTCGATACGGAATATTCAGTAATAGGAGAATATGTTTCTCTAAATCCATGCCAACCTTTTGTAGTCAAAGGTGACTTATTTTTTGCAAAAAGCCATAGAAAATCTAGTCCGGAAAAGGCGAATTTACCATTACTACAATAATCTAGTTCTTCAACGCGTATATTTTTTAAACCCGACAGTTGATTTTCGAATTGTTTTATTTCCAAAAACGGAAACGACTTGGCCAAATCTGCTGCACGTGGTAGTTTTTGTAATCTTGGAATACTTTGATCAGTTGTTACAGCCGAGGAAGGTGTTACGCATAAAATACCACCCATTGCGTGAAATGTATTCCGACCATCAACAGTAACTGAATTATGATCGGCATTATCGAATATGCATTGAACAAAAGATTCCGTAGATATTTTATAGTTGGCTGGATATTTAACAATAGATGCTTCAAACAGAGTGGTTTCGTGATAAGATGCACATAAACCTAAGTTTGCAAGGCTGTCTATCAGAGTTCTAGATGCATGTTTCCTATGCATCATAGATGAAAGTCCCAATAAAATGGAGGATGTGAACGATTTCGGTCTAATTAAGGTAATAATTATGTGGGCGACCGTTAAAATTCGGTTTCTCCATTTTTTAATATTAGCTTCTGTCTCAAGCTTCTTATGAGTTAAAACAAGAACCTCTAAATACTTTAGTAGTGTAGGGGGTATTTCAGTTTCTACATCGGCGGTAAAAGTACTAGGAGCTGTATAACTCGAGGTATCGTAATGGGAAGCACGAACATCTTGCAACGTGATGTGTGCGGCTGCCGCACTTATACGTAATCTCTCTTCTTTTTTATTAGATCTCTTATTTTCGTACCACCTATCGTCGATTTCATTGTCTTGTGAACTTAGAAAGCATAGGGGAGAGTGGGGTAATTGCGGACGGCGGGTAATCCCGGACACCCCTATTTAAGGTACTTCGCGTTACCTGACCCCCCTATGACTTTGTCACGTGACAGTCTATGCCACGCTCAGTGCCTAAAAAAAAAAACAAAGGCAGGCCACATACACTGCCAAAAATAAGGCTCACTATAGATTTTTGCTACGTTTGATGTAATATTACGATCCTAAATATTTGGGTGATGTGTCCATAATAATCACAACAAAATCTTGCCTACATTTTTTGCTGCTAAGGAGCATCATAAAGCATCGATATACCGTAGGAATTTTTAATCTGTTCATGGTGTACTTGTTTAGTTTACTTTATAGCCATTCTCTCTGTTTGGGGCAATTGCGGACATCGTCGTACGGGTAATTACGCACGAAGAATTAGGGGCGAGTGGGGTAATCACGGACGGCGGGTAATGGCGGACACGCCAGATTAACTTTTTTTTTTCGTTTTTTTTGTAATTTTTTTTTTAATGGGATTTCGCTGTGATTCCGGTACTATTTAGACCTATGTCCGTGATTACCCCACGCACCATCCGTAATTACCCCACGCGTTGTGGGGTAATTCCGGACACTAGCGTTTTGTTTTTTCGTTAAAATTTGATTCTATTTTGAAAATTTATCTACGTTGTTGATGAGAACGTGAAGTTGGTTAGTTTAAGTACACTTCTAGTGATATATAACATTCGTAACTTGATCTGGTTTTGTGTTATTTCAGTTCTCCCTTAAGTGTTCACAATTACCCTACTCTCCCCTACATGTAAATCTCTTCTGAATGAATAAATTATGATTTCATCACCAAAATGTGATTCAAGATGTTTCCTAATGCAACTGAAATCAGGTATTTTTCCATCGTAATTGCTTAAAATTTCTTTTATAGAAAATTGACACTCGCTTTTGTTCTCAACAATATTTTCTATAATGAAAGATACGACCGCAGTCATAGAATCTGTTAATGGTCGGCCCGTTCGATTACAACTTTTATAACTGTAAAATTTTGATAAACATTGCGCATGATAACGTGATTTTAGATTGTCAAAATCAGTGTTGATGGAAATCAATCGCGCACGAATAGCCTGTTCTTCCTGACTCAAAGTCTTATCTTTCGTTTCTTGCAGCATAGACCGTATCGTTTCTATATTTGAAATAGTGCTCATTTTAGTGATTCCATTTTTCTTTTGTGCTCCGCAAATGAAGCAAACCTTGTCATATTCAAACGAGCGCGAGTCTTTAAAAGCTTGTCTATGAGCCGCATTGATCGCAGATTTTTCCTCACATGCTTTTTGAATATTACTGGCAGTTGTATACCAAACGTAACACTTATGGTGAATTTCTAACTTATATAAACCCAGGAGACAAATATGCTTTTCATCTTTTCTTTTACGACTGGCCTCAATAAACGTTGTCAAGGCTTTCTCACCAAGAATTCTTGTACTACTTGTCGTTAATTTTTCATTACAAACAATACAAATTTTGTCCGCTGGCAGACTAGCTTCGTGTTCAGGTTCACTTGGGTCGGGTGGGATCGTTTTATCCATTTTTGGATAGTTGTGGAAGCACTATTTTTTGTAGTACATGGACACTGTAAAGTACACATTTGACAGCGTGAAACATCAAAAAAAATATTGAAATAGTCAACGAAAATTGTAATTATTTTACTTACAACATTACGTGAAAAATTATGTGTCGTGAACAATTGCAGCTAGCGTGTGAGTGTCGCTTTGATTAATACAATAATGCACTCAGACGGTTTTCGACAGAAACTGCAAAATATAGGTACATGATTGTGGGTCTTATTCATGGTATTTTTAAAATTTCCTGTAGACAAAGTGAAAAAAGTTTGCAAATAAATTCTAAAAAAAAGTACGCGAAACTTTTAGTCTGTAGGTCAACTCAAAGTACTGCCTACAGGGTAATGAAATTTGGCATACGTCTTCAATACAGGGTTAAAGGTTTTTTTGTTCCAAAAAATCGCTCAATTTTGTTGTGGAATACCTATGACTACAGGAAAGATGTGTACCAAATTTCAAATTTTTCGAAGCACTATCAAGGTAGGGAAAAAAAATAATGCAGTGGCCAGAATATCCATGTGAATCAAACGAAAAAATTCGCTGCCTTATAGGTAGTACTTTCAGTTGACCTACAGACTCCAAGTTTCGCGTACTTTTTTTATAATTTATTTGCAATTCTTTTTTCACCCTGTCCGCAGAAAATTTTAAAAACACCCTAAATAATGGACCACCCTAAGGTACATATACACTGAGAAAAAACTGTAGTTGTGGTGACTATTTTTCGACTATAAAAAATAGTAACTAAACGGACTTAAACCGATTTATAGTATACATAACTCAACGAAGTTGAGTTATCGCAACTAAAATCGCTAGTTCCAATCACTATTTGCTCAACTATTTGGGCATAGTAAAGAGTACAATATACCCCAGCAACTAGAAACAAGGTTAGCCTTACCATACTACGAGGTTGTACTGACTAATCCCACCGGTATCATGTACTATAGTGGTACTATGTAAACAACTAAACCAAATGGTCAAATAATGCCCCTGCTGTGCGGAAAAAATAAATTTAGCTCGTTACAATGAATTTATAACATTGTATGATGCGCCGAGAAACACCTACTAATTGCATTCAACCGCATATTAACACAAAGTAAGGATTTTTAGATTAGAAAAACATCGCATTATTTCGGGGCCGGGATTCGATCCGGGACGCACGCATCGCTCGCATTACTAGTCGCACGCTCTACCGACTACGCTAAACTATTTGTTGAAATCAGTAATCACTTTTTCCTATTTATTTTGAACTCTGCATCTGTCTCAATGATATCAATGTTTTAATGCAACTAAGATATCTGATTAACTGAACATCTGAGTTCCAAATACCTTTTTAATTCCATTTTTTTCCCCAGAGTTCTAAAAAAGAGTATTGGCTCAACTGTAGTGTACATGGTACGAATTGACAATATATATAGTTCGCAAAACTGGATGAGTCGGTACCTCCAACTATTAACACGTTTATGGCAACGGAAGAATAGTGTTGACTCAACTATAATATGTATTGCGTGAGCGACTATTGTACATGGTGACAAATACTGAAAGATGCAGTAGGTTCGACTATGAGTAGTATTCCGGTAACGAAGAAAAGTATTGGCTCAACTATAGTGTACATGGTACGAATTAACAATATATATAGTTCGCAAAACTGGATGAGTCGGCACCTCCAACTATTAACGCGTTTGTGGCAACGAAAAAATAGTGTTGAAGGCACTATAGAGTTTATTCTATCAGTGATTATTGTGCATGGTAACAAATACCCCAAGATGTAGTGGGTTGGACTATAGGTACTATTGTGGTAACTAATGAAGATATCTTTCATAACTATGGCAGTTTAGTACCCAGCTGACTGAAAATTATAGTTGATTGTACTATAAATATAGTCATGTTCACGAACTTATCCATTTTGTTGATTTAACCAGGTTGAAATAGTTCAGCGAACTATTTTTCAGTAAGCTGCACTATAAAATTGGATTATCTTGACTAAAACACGTAAACTAAAATAATATAGTAACCCCAACCAAATTATTTCTCTCAGTGTACTATTGAAATGTGAAATTCAAATAGCTATCATTTTGAACAAACATATTAGGTATTATACTTACATCAATGTGTCCACATGTGTAGAATAAACGATTCATAATTAATGATAGCTAAAAGTTTACTCCAAATATTCACTTGATTTGAGCGAGAATCGTATCCGAACTAGGATCTATTTTGATGACAAAGAATTTCACTATTGTCACCACAATTATTTGTGAATATAATGATATAATAATAATAATATCTGAGCGACGCTACTAAGCAACTGCAGCCATTGAAAAACAAAAAAGAAAAACCATTAAAGATTAATGTTTTAATTGATCAATCAGAGTTCTCAATTGTTTAATGTATATTTTAAAGTTATACTATATGTAATGTAGTATGTAATGTATGTAATGTATGTAATATATGTAATATTCTATGAGTTCACTTGCATGTTTTAAAATATAAAAGAAAATATTTCTCGAAGTCCACGTATAAAATGATTATAAATCTAACTATTACACACAAATACAGATGACAATTTTACGTCAGCTAAACATCGGTTCCAGCGGAAAAAGTGAAGAATGCCAAATTGTATATTTTCAAAAAGCGCAGACCTTTTATTGGATTCTTTTTTCGCTAGTACCTATGGCACTCGAGATAATATACGAAAAAGGAGTTAATTTGCAGTAACAGTTGTTGACAACAAATTGGTGCATGATTTCGTCAAAACCAGTGTGGCAATTGTTATTATCATGACGAGTTACCCCAGATTAAAAAAAAAAAGGTCAAAATTCGTACATAATTAACGGAGATACGACAAATTTTCAACGCGAAGTGATTTTGAAGTCGGGCGATCGGTTTCTGAGCGCGCGAAATCGCGAGATCAGCGAGGCGCCTTTCCCCCACCACTTTCATGGTCATAGACGCCGCTTCACTTTCATAACTGTTTTAAGCAATTTGCGTTACTAATTCACAAAAACCATTATCGGTAACATCAAATATAACTTATCAACTATCGAATACCGCTTGATTGAATTCTTAATTGTTATAAACAAAGTCACAGTGATTTTCCAAAAAAAAAAAGCGAACTCGGCTCCTATTGGTCATAGGATAATTTTTTTTTTTTTTCAAATTTGCCAAAAAATGCCGGTTTTGAGTTGTCAAGGAAAGAAGTTCGTACAACTCATATCGGAGGCTCCAGCTCTAATTGTTTATAACCTGAAAATTACCTATTTTTTGACGGTAAAAATCGGGATGTTACCATCAACTAATTCGCCGGAAATTAAAAGGGGACAAACTGTAGAGTCTTCCAAGTAACTTCCCATTTGATTTGAGTCGATACAGTCGTTTTTGACGTAATCCAGCCATTGTTAACTTAAAACGTTTTAATAAACACTCGAACGTTTCTTAGCAAATAATTAGCGTACAGCGCGCACAGGCATATCGTTGTTTTCGTTATCATAAGGGCTATCTGTTGAAACTAAAAAAAACAAGAAAGAGTTGTTTTTGCAATAGTTATTGCAAAAATAAAAAAAATTATTTTTTTGTTATTTTCGCAATAACTAATAAACGGATTCGAACGTACAATGTCTCAAATTATAGGTTTTTTTATGGCCTACAACGCGCCCGCTTAACTTTTTTGTCTAGGATCAACACCTGAGTGACTAGATCGAAAAATCACGAAATATCGCAAATTTCGGACTTTGAGGGCTTGTGGCAGAAAATCTGCCACTTTTAGGATCCTTCAAAAAACGTGGGAGGTCTTAGAATTTCGTCTTCTATACGATATAACTATTCCCTACCTTCTAAGAATTTCTTGGTGATTTTTTCCCCGTTGCCTGGTCTACTAGTAGAAACTACAGTTTCAATTTGGTTGAAAAAAAGTTGATAGTTTAGCAACAATCTATTTTGCATCTAAAAAAGGTGTCCCACTAGATTGTTATTTCTTGCCCTATGGATAATCGTAGAGCAATGAACGAAACGGTTTTGGATAGTCGAAGAGTTGAACTACAACTTACAATTTTTGGAAAATCGATTTTTGCAATTTGAAACCTTTAAAAATTGCGTCAAAAAGCGACGTTTTTCAAACTAAAAAACAATGAGGAAAAAATCGTCGTATCGAAATGCGACCAAATGCATTCGAAAGCTGCTATTTTTCTACGAATTTAGCCATCCTGAATTTTGTTCTACAATAATTAGGAGCCGAGATAACACTTTTTTTTTGAAAATTCCCCCTCCCTTTGTTTATTTATTCGAAGCAACGAGACCACGACGACTGCACAGAAGAAGAGTCATATTATCCATAGGAACCAGCTGAATTTATTTTCCACAATTATTTATCGTATTTATTGATGTGGGAAATGGAGGTTCTACCGGGACCGGTCGACGCGCCGTGCGGAGGGGGAAGCCGGGGAGAGCGGCCCAGCGCCACGCGCCGTCGATTCGATCGCGCGAAAAGTGATTTGAAAGATTCAAACTGACCTCGCTGTCTGTATCTCGGGAACTACTGGACGGATTTTGATGTTTTTTTTTTTAATTTGCACTAGCGCATCGAGATATGATCGAATATCACCGTGGCTTTCCCGGATTGTTATCGGAAATTCCTCAAATCACGAGTAATTCAATTTTTACGCTGTATATTTAGTAAATAAATAGATTTTTTGGAAGGTTAATAACGTCGTGACATAGGAAATCAATGTTGTCTTGAAATAGGATTGTTTCGTAGAAGGATTGAATAATTATAAATGTATATTGATTATAATCAAAAAATTTACTTTGCATTTTTTAATATTTATACATGTCCTTATTACTACTACTATACATGTATATATTTATACATGTCCTTATTACTTTACATGTATAGTAATAAGGACATGTATAAATATTAAAAAATGCAAAGTAAATTTTTTGATTATAATCAATATACATTTATAATTATTCAATCCTTCTACGAAACAATCCTATTTCAAGACAACATTGATTTCCTATGTCACGACGTTATTAACCTTCCAAAAAATCTATTTATTTACTAAATATACAGCGTAAAAATTGAATTACTCGTGATTTGAGGAATTTCCGATAACAATCCGGGAAAGCCACGGTGATATTCGATCATATCTCGATGCGCTAGTGCAAATTTAAAAAAAAAAACATCAAAATCCGTCCAGTAGTTCCCGAGATACAGACAGCGAGGTCAGTTTGAATCTTTGAAATCACTTTTCGCGCGATCGAATCGACGGCGCGTGGCGCTGGGCCGCTCTCCCCGGCTTCCCCCTCCGCACGGCGCGTCGACCGGTCCCGGTAGAACCTCCACTTCCCACATCAATAAATACGATAAATAATTGTGGAAAATAAATTCAGCTGGTTCCTATGGATAATATGACTCTTCTTCTGTGCAGTCGTCGTGGTCTCGTTGCTTCGAATAAATAAACAAAGGGAGGGGGAATTTTCAAAAAAAAAAGTGTTATCTCGGCTCCTAATTATTGTAGAACAAAATTCAGGATGGCTAAATTCGTAGAAAAATAGCAGCTTTCGAATGCATTTGGTCGCATTTCGATACGACGATTTTTTCCTCATTGTTTTTTAGTTTGAAAAACGTCGTTTTTTTGACGCAATTTTTAAAGGTTTCAAATTGCAAAAATCGATTTTCCAAAAATTGTAAGTTGTAGTTCAACTCTTCGACTATCCAAAACCGTTTCGTTCATTGCTCTACGATTATCCATAGGGCAAGAAATAACAATCTAGTGGGACACCTTTTTTAGATGCAAAATAGATTGTTGCTAAACTATCAACTTTTTTTCAACCAAATTGAAACTGTAGTTTCTACTAGTTGAAAGCTTTCCAAATCCACAATTGCAACTCCTCAAATGCTTTCTAACATAAAATAATGAAAAAAACGCCTTTTTTTAATTTCCGAACGCAATAGTTAAGCAACAAATTAGAATATCGACATCGGACTAACGCTAATCGATAGATTTTTCAATTGTCTACAACTTTCAATTCAACTTTTTTTTCGATCCGACCAATAGTTTTCATTATATAAGCGAAAAACTAAAAAAATCTGTGTTTTCCGGCATTCAACCGCTAATTGTTGCTAAACGCACGGACAGAATTTGGCGCAAACTTTAGGGGATAATAACGACACCTGTTTCTACCGGAATCCACAGCTACTTTTCGGGTAGGCGAAAATCGTCATTTAGGCCTCTTGAACAGTTCATTTCCCTGGACTACAAAGTTGCGAATACAACACTAATCAGATCGTATACGATTCAATCAGGTAACGGTCGCTATCAGGAAATACCGATAGAATTCCTTTCCGTTTTTATCAGATTCTATACGATGTGAATTCCACATGTAATTCATTCCGATTATTACCATAAAAAATGTATTCGATTGTATTCGGACCATCAAGAGTCTCATTCTATTTGATTTAATAGGGTCTGACCTGAATCAATTTCAATCGATTTCATTCCGGACTTGCAGCTTATCGTTCTGAAATTGAAAAAAACCGATTCACGTTCTATCCGGTTTCCGTGTGATCTCTTACATTCTTGTGGCTTTTCGATTCAATCCGGATTTCCACATACCTTGCCGATCCGTCTGCTTCCGATCCATTTACCTATCCGAGTTCTTCCGAAAGTCGAGCTTCTCGTTTCATCCGAATCCCACCTGATCTTGTATGTTCCAGGCGCTATACGATTTAATCCAGATTTCCAGATACCTTTCCTATCAGTTTCCTTCCGATCCATCCACCTATCCTACACTATCCGGAAGTCGAGATCCTCGTTTTATCCGGACTGCATGTGATCTTGTACGTTACTGGTGCTATAAGATTCAACCGAATTTCCAAATACGTTGCTTATCCGTCTGCCTCCGATCCATCCGCCTATCCGAGTCTATTCGGGAGCCAAAATCGCCAATTCATCCGTGATTGTGTACGTTTCTGGCGCTATTCGCTTCAATCGGAGTGTCTAGATACCTTCTCTGGTGGAGGTTTCGGGTAGGACTTCAATCCGGTCTCATCCGAACTATTCCGATCCATTGCGAAATCTGTCACCTTAACAATACGGATTCATCCGAGTCATTCCGAAGCCGAGGTTTTTAATCCATCTCAATCCGTGCATCGACTTCGAGTTCAATCCAAATGAATCTGACACCAATCCGTAATTCACGTTCAGTCCTATTCAATCCGTACGTCGCGTTCTTTCTAATTCGTCCGTTCAATCCGAGCGAATCCGACCCCAATCCGAAACTCACTTTCAATCCTATTCCATCCGTACAACCAATCCGAGCGAATCCGACATCAATCCGGAACTCACTTTCAATCCTATTCAGTTCGTACAGCCAATTCGAATGAATCCGATACTAATCCGGAACTCACTTCTATTCTATTCAATCCGTACATCCAATCCGAGCGAATCCGACACGAATCCGGAAACCACTTCCAATCCTACTTAATCTGTACGTTCAATCCGAATGGATCTGTGGCTATATCTACCAAATTTCAATACCTCTCAGTTTCTTAAGCAATGCTAACTGCAATACGAATAATTCCTAAATAACGCTGAAACAATCTTTTTTCGGCAAAGGCATTAAAAAGTCACTTTTTGACGCCTGTTTTCGATCCGTAAGTACCACTTCCCAGATAACAAAATGTCCGCATGATGCTGGCATAGGGAGTGCACGATGTGCGGATTAACTGCACGTCGTGCTGTCACTGTTGCGACATATGTGTCCTCATATGCGCCGCATATGCGGCGCACGTCGTGTGACACGCGCGTGTTGACACCCTGCTTACTGCTTAGTTTCGAGCAAAAAAGAAAAAAACCAAAAAAAGAAGTTCGCATGGGTCGTTATGTACGGAATCATCTCGTGGAAGATTTTGAGTACTATCACCTTCGAATTTATTTCCGAAAAAACTTCTGTTCCGGACCGGGGCACGAACCTGGTTTGTAGAATATCTCCTGCTGTGAATCCGGCACGCTGTCCACTCACCCACGACGTCGTTGTCATATTGTGGAGACTAATTGTGCTTATATAGTATATCGTGCGGCTGAGGGAACTTTTATATTGTGCGACGTGGATTTTTCCTGGTCCTCAGACCAGACCGGAAAGCTAGTCTGAGAACCGTCCACTCGACAATTGGCCAACTGAAAATTAATAATAAAACAAAGATGTTGGGCGCCAGGCTTATAATCGCCAACTTCTGAAAATCTTACTAATAAACAAAAAAACAAACTAAAGATACTTGAGCGCCGGCTAGCGTCAGTACCGCGGAGAGGGGTCGGGATTAATTGAAGGATTAGCAGGGCGTATTAACGACTCGATTATTTGGTTTTAACAAAGAAAATAGAATTTATTCAAGAAGGATGGTAAAAAAAAATATCAATAATAATACTAGTACCCGGGGGTACTCCCCAGCGGGTATAAATCGACTACAGGTCGTGTAAAAGCGACCTGGCCACGTTTGGCGAGTTTTACAATAAAAATCAAACTACACTGAAAAAAAAGTATAAGTCCTATACGCATACTCTATATGTGGATATACACAATACTCAGTATCGCTGTAGGACTTATATTTTCCGTACGATACTATAGCAAGCCACCAGTGAGTATAGTAAGAAAGTTCCCGCGTTGCGCGTATCTCTAAACAAAACATAACCTTCAAATCGTTACGAAGTTTTTATAAAAAAGGATTGCATTTAATTTAACCATAAGGAGTAAATTGTAATATTTTTAATAACAAATAGTAATAACACGAAAGAGGTTTTATTATTATTTTCTTTATAATGACATTTATAATGTCTTCATAACCTTTAACTTTTCAAGAAATCTGTAAGTGTGGAGCTTATACGAGTCACTATACGAGTATCGTGGTGGGACTAAAACTCAGTTTAAGTGTATAGCGTATACGAGTATTGCTATAGTACAGAAATGTATCGCCGTAGGACTCATACTTTTTTTTCAGTGTACTAGCTTCCACGTGGGAGAGCAATAACAATCAAAAATCATGCAAAAATTATGAACTCGTCAAATCAAGTCCTCGCTGGACAATACTAACTAAATTACTAATTTATTAAAGATATGCTACGAGCAGAATTGATGACTAGCTCGTCTCCGAGAGACGAAGTCTCTCGTTACCGTATTGCTCCGAAAAGCTTATTATTTACAAAATATTTACAAACTATTTACAGACTTTTCCTACAACTAACTTAAACTACCTCTGCGGATAATTTATCGAATTTATTAACTGCGCAAATTAAATAAAGAATCCGAAATTCTAACGCGAATAACCCTTTACGTCTCTCCCCGCCGGAGGAAGAGAGAGCGACAGTGACCGACTCGTTCTGTCTCTGTCTTACTCGTGTACTACAGGTACGCACTTGACTAAATTATTAATTACGCGAATAATGAATCCAAAATATAAAGACTCGAACTACAAAATCTAAGGCAAAGGGACACTGGTGACGGCCTACCCTTCGGAGATCGGCTTAATTCGATCCCAGGAATATTAATTAGCCTCGTGGCTTAATCTATGGCAAGATGGCGGATAGCCGTTGCCGGATACGAATTATCCTGGATAAGAATGGCTAACGCTTACCGTCTTCCAGCCAGGCCAGGAACTGTCCTCTTTCTAAGAAGGGATCCATCCCTCGATTTCTAGCTCCCTCGGGGAGTTTTTCAGGCAGACTCACTCTTCACACACAAAACCAACTTCGCAAAATAGTGAACCCACGGGGTTGAACGCAAAAAGAAACAAGATAATTGCTTTAGACTAAGAACGCAAAAACAGGAATTCACACAAGTGATCCGGACGCTAGTCTAACGCAGAGTGAGTAGACCGCATGGCGCCGGTACTTAGCGCACATATCAGGCGATCGACAATTGATTTCCCATCGACCGAAAGATCCCTAGTTTCGCTACGCGCGAATATTCAAATTTCACCCCGGTTGTTGCGGCTCATTTCATCAAAGGGACACGGGTTGCAGGCTCTTCTAGGCGGCGGGAATCTCTTCCGCCACCGTTATCCCTCGTTGCGGAATGCCCTCGGCATTCCCCCCGTGTCCTCTATTTCGGCGGTGGAGGTAGCCTGGCCAGTACTACCTCCTAGAGCTCCGGTGGTGTTCTTGGTTGGTAGGGATCCTTCTGGTCGATATTAGGCGTCGTGCGTGTGTCTTTCCGTGGTTTCGGAGTAACTGGTCGCCTTCGTCTAGGCCTCGTCTCCCACATGCCAGAGAAAATGCGTAAAGAAAACAAAAGAATAAGCAAAACGTTCTACAGATTTGAGTCGGTCACGGTCGTCTCTCGGAATTATTGCCAGGCCTCAGGGCCATCCCAATCATTCATTCAAAAATCAGACACTCCGCTAAGGTCGTCCAAGGGGTAAGGAGTCTGTGGTAACATGCAATGTTACAATTGATACTGAACTAAATTGACCTACTTGGTACATATATTTGATAATTATTACGTCAAAATTTCATTTTATGTGCATAGATAGTATTCTCAGCTAGTATTTGGGGAAAAGGTTCGGAGCAAGTGGAATAAATTGCTTGTAAAGTCACACTTGGTTATCTGAGAATTTGTTCAACTGAAGATATAAATTTTTTAATTGAACAAAAAAAAAAAAGGAACTGAGAGTGACTGCTAATAATTTTTTTTTTTTTTAATCACAGATTCCATTTACAGTGATAATAACTATAAAACAAAATGTTAGGCGAATTGAAGTTCCCATATGGGTAATTCCACCTCAAATCGGCCGAGAAATGACCTCGTATTTTTTGAATCGACTTAAACTTTTTTTACGTGAAATCTACGTCAAAAAAGTAGACCCGTATTTTTTCGTTGGTCAAAAAAAATTTTTTTTACGCTAGTTATGAATTATCACATTTTACTGTGAAATTAGCGCGCGGGCGGCTTTGACAATTAATATCTCGGGTCCCTTTCACCGTAGAGAGATGTTCAAAAACGCGTTTTAAAGGCGATAAAAGACACTTTCCGATAAAAATTTTCAACTTTTCGAAAAATATAATTTTGTTATTTTTATGAGCAATCAAAATGTTTATCGATTTTTTTCTCAAACTTGGTCCATTTTTAAAATTCTAAAAAAAATATGATCGCATTCCTTATTCAATTCTGAAGATGGCGATTTTTTAAAAAAGATGGAGCTATTTTTCTAAGTATTTTTTTTACAATTATTTGTCCGGCGCTGCGTCAAAGTGGCGCGCCGCGCGCCTCGCTACTACCGCGTCGTACGGGGCTCGGCCAATGGCGAGGCGCGCGGCTTTCCATACATGGAATGAGGCGGTAGTAACGAGGCGCGCGGCGCGCCACTTTGACGCAGCGCCGGACAAATAATTGTAAAAAAAATACTTAGAAAAATAGCTCCATCTTTTTTAAAAAATCGCCATCTTCAGAATTGAATAAGGAATGCGATCATATTTTTTTTAGAATTTTAAAAATGGACCAAGTTTGAGAAAAAAATCGATAAACATTTTGATTGATCATAAAAATAACAAAATTATATTTTTCGAAAAGTTGAAAATTTTTATCGGAAAGTGTCTTTTATCGCCTTTGAAATGCGTTTTTGAACATCTCTCTACGGTGAAGGGGACCCGAGATACTAATTGTCAAAGCCGCCCGCGCGGTACTTTCACAGTAAAATGCGATAATTCATAACTAGCGCAAAAAAAATTTTTTTGACCAACACAAAAATACGGGTCTACTTTTTTGACGTAGATTTCACGTAAAAAAAGTTTAAGTCGATTCAAAAAATACGAGGTCAGAAAACACCCAAAATTGGCCGATTTGAGGTGGAATTGCCCATATACATATGGGCGTTTCCATGCCAACTGACCTGGTCGCTGACCTTCGACATTTTTGATTTGTCCAATTTTTTTTTATATGACAGTTGTCGATCAATACGAAACATTCACCAAATTTCAGAGCTTCATCTCAATCCGCCTTCGAGTTATGAATTTTCGAAAAATCAACGAATCATTACATTTGTTCAACTTCAAGTAATCGTAACTCTGGATAAAAAACCGATATCGTCATAAGTAAAACGTCTTTCTCTTCGTCTTGGATTGTACTTTAACTCAAAAATAGGTAAAAGAATATGCAACGTTAATTTAATCTTTTTCATACGCTTTCAAGTAAAAAAATCAATTTTAGTCAATTTCGACCCCTTCGATTTTTTTGAAAAAAAGGTCTCGTATTCTACAGCCGAAGCCCGAATTTTTGAAAGCAAAACGAAGACGGACCTCCAATTTCTTCTATTTTATTTTTATTTTTCAATATTCAAATTTTGTGTATTTCAACGATTTATTCAATGCCTTGAGTTTAATCGCTATATTCAATATTTGGACACTTATTTGATATGGTGCTACTATATGACATTGAAGTTTGCATCGTTGGAACGCAACGAAATTCAACGTAAATTTAAAAAAAATACACATAGCATAAAAATGATCCTACTAGGTTCATTAACATTTTCAAGTTATGTTTATTCGTTTTCGTTTTTCAAACATAGCAGGATCATTTTTGGTAAATTAATATGTTTAAATTATTTTTTTTTCGGACTTCGTTGCGTTCCAACGATGCAGACTTCAATGTCAGTGTGTTATAAAAATGATTCGAATGAAGCGTTCATTTATTGGTATTTTTAAGAATCTTGTGGCATTCGACCACGTTCAATTCTTGTCAATAAATCGACATACTAATAAATTTCAGAAATCTAAATAAAATAGAAGGAATTGGAGGTCCGTCTTCGTTTGGGTCTTAAAAATTCGGGCTTCGGCTGTAGAATACGAGAACTTTAAAAAAAAAAATCGAAGGGGTTAAAATTGACGAAAATTAATTTTTTTACTTCAAAGCGTATGAAAAAGATTAAACTAACGTTGCATATTCTTCTACCTATTTTTGAGTTTAAGTACAATCCAAGACGAAGAGAAGGACGTTTTGTTTATGACCATATCGGTTTTTTATCCAGAGTCACGATTCATTGAAGTTGAACAAATGTAATGATTCGTTGATTTTTCGAAAATTCATAACTCGAAGGCGGATTGAGATGAAGATCTGAAAATTAGTGAATGTTTGTAATTGATCGACAACTATCATATAAAAAAAAAAAAAATGGACCAATCAAAAATGTCGAGGATCAGCGACCAGGTCAGTTGGCATGGGAAAGCCCATATACAAGGTGGCACAGAATTCGTATGACGGGGATTTCACAGAGTAAATCCTGATCAAAAGCGGAATCGAAATTTCCTTAGCCGTTTTTTCTGGAATGGAAAAGGATTCCCGTTCTAATTATTTTAATTTCAGTCAATTGTCAAAAATGGGTTTTTCAAATTTTTCAAGGTGTATACGTCCCCCTAATATATCCGCATTATTTCGATGAGTTATAATTTGCAGCATCAATTTTTTAAATATTTTCACTATAACTTTATTGTATCCCCAAATAACTTGCATCTATACAAAGGATGATATACAGCTCGGAAACTGATGAATATACTATGTATATGTGTACTTCAAATGCCGCTCCTTCAATTTCGTTGAATTATACACAAAATGTAATATAATATACCTTTCGGAATTCAGTTACTTCAGAACGATGGAGCGGCGGGTTATAGATTTATTTTAAATCCTCGACAACGCTTAATCAGGACGCACTCATGATGACCGCACACTATGCTACTCATTGTGCTATTCGAGTGCGGCCACCATGAGAGGATTATGCGCACTCATGATGGTCGCACGCTATGCGGCACATTGAGCTGACCGAGTGCGACCACCGTGAGGTCACATTCTGAATTCTCACGTCGTGCTATCATCATGCGGAACTTGTGCAGACACATCGCGTTGCACGTCGTGCGGGTGCCATGAGTCCGCACGTTTTGTTATCTGGGTTTGTACGGCTAATTTCAGAACGCCCTATAAAGTATTTATACCGCAGTCTGGACGCGCAGTACAAAGTGTGCATTCCAAAGCTGCCGTATAAAGTCTTCATACTGCAGTTTTGATGCGCAGTTCGAAGTGCGCGACAGATCGCGCCATAACCTCACTCTTCGTCGTAACAAGTGTGAATCTCAACAGGCGTCAAAGTGACTTTTCATCCCTATTCCGAAAAATATGGTATGGGGCGTACCCGTGTACCGTTTTTGACTTGAAGAATAATTTCAGAACTCGCTTACGGCTCGCCTTTAGCTCGTCCTGAAATCACTATCCTCGCCGAAAAACACTTGGTCTACGGGTATGCCACATAATATACTATATCAGTCTGGTTGTCTGGTTTTTCAGATTGACTCAGATTCAAACAGATTGGAATTTCCGCTTTTTCAGATTAACTCGAATTGGGTCGGATTCAAGCGGATTGGAATCTCCACTTTTTTCAGATTGACTCGGATTCGGTCGGATTCGAACGGATTGGAATCTCCGCGATTTCGGATTCGGTTGGATCCGAACGGATTCAAGCGGATACAATCCGGATTTTTAACTGATTCACTCGGAATAAAACCATTTCGGTCGTGGACAGATTTCGTAATGAAATGGATTCAAACGGATAGAAAAGTTGCCCTATCCGAATCTATCTGAAACCTCCACCAGGGTTTCCTATCAGTTTCCTTCCGATCCATCCACCTGTCCTACTTTATGAGTATATCCGGATAGACGACGATGAGTAGATCCGCTGTAGCAACATGCGGATAGAAACCTATACAGACCATGCCCGTTGTAGGATAGATACGAATCGATACCTACGCTGGTTGAAAAAAGCGATAGAAAACAATAAAATCCAATAGCAACCAATTAGAATTAAATCGGATTCGATTGGGGCAATCGATGGAGCTTTCGGCGGCCAATAGAAAATGAATTTGAATTAACGGCTCTCAGCTAACGGCTAAAGTTTACCTATTGAGTCGAAAAGTGTTAGAGATTGCAACAGGCGACGATTAGATCCAGATCAACACCGGACGTCAGTTGTGTTGAGAATTGTTACTCAATATCCCATTGCATTTCGTAATTAGGCTATCCTGAATAATTAAGCAAGGCATGACCTGGAATGCGACAAAGCGCAGCGCATGCAGGTTACGCCAATAATCGAGTAAGCATTATGTAACTATAAATTAGGCTAAAGACTGAGCCGCGTTTCAGTCTTGAGCAGATACCTTGAAGAAAGCGGAGGCTATCTCCGAATACTCATTGACTCGAACCGGAGCAAGTACTACAAATGAGGCTGAATCTAGCGGCCGGAGCTAGCGGCCGCTAGCCCGTTAGTGAGCGATTACCAATATTTAATAATTTCCCAAAGATCGTCCCCCGGGATTTTAACTTTTTTCTCAGTTTGAATGTCAGTCGTGAGTATGTATACGAAATTTCAACTCGATATTAGCTTGCAACAACTTCGCTCGCTCCGAGTGGCCGCTAGCTCCGGCCGCTAGATTCAGCCTCATGTAAAGTACAGTTATGTCATATAACTTATTACCGTCTGTAAAATCAAGTACGGTTCAGTAAAATCAATATCTTTTGGATAATTTAGTATCGTAACTATCGATCTAGTATCGTCAGAATTTAGTAAAAGATCAAGAAATATTCCGAATTAATTTGTTATCGTTGAACTTGTGATTCGCGTCTTTCGAATGACCGTGTGGTGTCTATTTAGCAGTAGATCTCGAATTATCGTAAATCGAATAGCTTAGCGTAGCTAATTAATTACTAGGGAATCTATATCGTTTATTACTGATTTTCATAGTTCAATATCTCACGCTTAATACGCTGGTCTAAGGATGGGTTATGAATAATTTTGCATTCGGTACGATGTATCGCTCTGTGATACCAAGTCTGGAGTCTAATTAATTCGTTTTATATCGAGTCAACTCTGACACATCCTCGGGTCAATCGTATCGCAATCAAGTAAATTCTACCGCGAATAGGTAATTTCTCGTAATAAACTGTCATAGAAAGACTATAATTCTGTATTGATCTCGCTATATTATCTAATCTAATGAATAAATAATTGATTGATGTGTTCTCAAATATTCTCAATGAAATGATATTGTTTTTATGGTGTACCCTGCCCCTCTATCTAAGGCTTTGTTATCTGAGCAAGTCGAGTTATCGCTCGTCGCATTTCCGTAGATTTTTGGCTTTATTTAATTTGTCTTATGGCATACCCCGGCCTTACTGTGCTCTTCGGAGCAGGCCAAGCTCTAACTGACAATTAGTGCGACCCGAAATCCCCTCGGTCTACCTGAAAACGGTCACTCGTCCTTACCTGGAAGTGCGATGGTAGGGGCAGCGTTCAGGAGAAATAAAAGGAACTAAGGGGTGTGCGGTCTATTTGGGACGGCAACAACTGCGTAAGACCGTCCAGGTCTTTTCATACTTGCATATCCCCACTCATACCTACCAAAATCCAAGAAATGGCATTAAAAGGATTACTGCCGGTGAACGGGTTAAGTGGATTAACAGCTTAGACTCTTTCGACTAATGAGTGTGCCGGGGTATGTCTTATGGTATCGTATCGAAACGACGCATTAGCGTCTGGCGCCCAACATTCAGTAAGTTTAATAATTAACACGGAAGAGTGCCGAATTGCAGCGGAGTAAAATTTAGGTTTTCCTCGCCTAATAAAAAAAACTACGTTACAGTACATAAATATCATTCATCGTGAAGGTATCACTCGAACTAGTTAATTATTTAAGTAGGGGCTCAATCAAACGAGTCGAGTCAAATTTTGTAAAATTGCCTAGTTCGAGTGATACACGGAGAAAAAAATATTATCAGAATAGATATACCCGTCTAAAAAAAAAATCGTCTATCTAGATCTACGATAGATCTACGAAGGACGTCTATGACAAGTCTACCAACTGGGACGATCGTAGACGTGAATATAGACATGTCGATTGTGACGAACGTCTACAGCCCGTTTACGTAGATCTGCGTAGATCTACGTAGATCTACACAAACGGGATGTAGATCTACGTAGATCTACGTGGATCTACGTAAACGGGCTGTAGACGTTTGTCATAATCGACATGTCTATATTCACGTCTACGATCGTCCCAGTAGGCAGACTTGTCATAGACGTCCTTCGTAGATCTAGATAGACGATGTTTTTTTTACACGGGTACGCATCGCTATTTCAGCTATGCGCTGTATACTTGTTTTTCTCGACGATGCGCCGTATAGCCAATTCAGCTATACAGAGTTTCCTCACACGGATAAAAAAATATTGTCAGAATGAGTATACGTATCGCTATTTCAGCGTCCGCAGTATAGTTGTCGTGACGATGCGCCGTATAGCTAATTCAGCTATACAGAGTTTCCTCACCGTATATCGTCAAAATGACGATAGTATCATTGTCTTAGGTATCGAAAGGATTTTTGAGATGGTTATTCTACGAAAATGATGTAATGCATTATATAATTAATTCTGCAGCGAATAATAATAATAATAATAATAATAATAACAATAACAATAACAATAACAATAACAATAATAATAATAATAATGTAATTCATTTAGTGATCGTAGAACGAAGTCCCCTAACGACCAAAAGAAAGTTTACAAAAAGTAATAGTCACATAGTAATATATATATATATTGTAACGGATCAGGCGACCTAGGCCTGACCGTTAACAATTCAAAGATCAACCGTTGCGCACATCGAACAGTCCAGAAGGTTCGATGAGAGCGACAAGTCGCATGACGTCACAACGGGTATATAAATCGAGACACCGCTCTCAGCAGCAGCAATTCCATGGTATAGCACCTGATTGTCTCACTACGCTCTTGTTGTTCGGACACTAAAGGCATAGCGCCTAGTGATCCAGTAGAATCACTTTATCACTTCAAATATAATCTATCAAAATCACTAGCTCAAATAGAATCAAAAATATAGAAAGAAAAATTAAAAGATAACAGCATAAACTAAGAAAATAGAGAAATTAAAAAATAGCATCGTATTGAATAAAACAAACCAAGAGAATATCACATTAAATAAAAATCTTGTAAAACAAGTAAGTAGTAAGTAAGGCAATCATTGTAAATATAATATAGGTAGGGGAGACCGGGGACAATTGTAACATTTTGCAGTTATCATCTTCGTGCTCGTATCTCCGTATACCAAAAAAAATTTCGTTGGTACAGCAAGTGAGGGTAACATTTATCTACATATAGCAATCATAATTACAGAGAAATAATTGTGCAGTATCGAGATTTTAGAGATAATACGGCAATCTGCAGAGTGTTACAAACGTCCCTATATCTGGGTCAATTGTAACAGGACTCGGGGTCAATTGTAACAAGTACAGGTTGAAGTTATTACAGGTTGACTTTATTATTGCGCGTTTCTTTTTTTGTATGCCTTCGTACGGGATACGCATCCGTTATCGTAGTCCAGGTCCTCTGCTTCGTAGTTTCAGTCGTCCAAGTCTTCGGCTTCGTAGTTCTCGTAGTTCAGGTCCTTCGCTTCGTGGTTTTCGTAGTCCAGGTCCTCCGAATCGTAGTTCTCGTAGTCCAGGTCCTCCGCTCCGTAGTTTGAATCGTCCAGGTCTAGAACTACGAAGCGGAGGACCTGAACGACCGAAACTATGGAGTGGAGGACCTGGACGACTGAAACCACGGAGCGAAGGACCTAGACGACTCAAATTGTGAAGCGGGGGATCTGGACAGCTGAAACTAGGAAGCCGAGGACCTGAATTACGAGAACTACGAAGCGGAGGGACAGAACGACGATAGGGGATGCGTATGCCATACAAAGATATCTCCAGGAGACGACGCCGTCATACTCATCCAGAAATCGGACTGAAACGTCGGATGATAAGAATCAATTCGAAAAAAAAGAAAACTAAACATCGTTTTCTCGTTCGAGGCATGCTAGAATCGATAAATAGATAGATTATGACATGTTACAATCGCCCCCGTCCGTGCTGTTACTTTCGTCCCCGGTCGCAGTTTTACAATTATCGGCCTGTTCTACCATTACATGTGAATATTTAATTATTGCCATTGTACGTTTTCGAAAGAGGGAAAAAAGTAGATTGTAAATACACAAAATAACTAAACGTAACATCAACGGTTCGGCAGAAATGAAACAAAGAAAATGTCAAACAAAATTTACTGACCTATATCGAAAAGACGTTTCCAATTCTTACATTGTCTGCTAGAAACTGAGGCAACTTATGAATTCGTCAAATGTAGATATTTTATGCATGATTCAAACGCCACATATCAGCACGGCACCAAACCTTGTATCTGGCGAAAATTACGAATGTTACAATTGACCCGTGTTACAATTGTCCCCGGTCTCCCCTACTGGTTGCAACCGCAAGTATAAGTTAAAATATAAATAAATCGAATTTCTTGATTATCTAAAAGTAAGTGAATCTATGCAGATCCCTTATCCGCCATTTCCAGGTTTTTCTTCATCCATATTACCAACCAAAGCTAGATACAGCCTTAGTGGGTCTCTGACGCACTCAGGTCTGGCACAGCAGGTTTTATTGTTTAGAAAATTTGGGGATAAACTAACTTTATCATAGCTAAAATTAAAAAGTTAGGTGGGTAAAGTGCAGCCTTAGCGCGTTTACGTGCTCAGGTCTGTGGGGAGGCGGCTTTAGTTGCACGGCGACTCAAGTCCGTAATAGGGAACATTAAATTATTGATATAAAAGTCTAGAACATTATAACATCGAGCAAAGAACTCACAATTACACTCGGTTCGCGTTACCTGAAGGAACGCTAAAGAACCGAAACGTAACAATATATTACACCTGAGTGACTTCAATAAAATAAAAAAAGTCAAATTTCTAAGTAATGTCCTTGCAGTATGTAACTGTCATAAGAACCTAACCTCAAAATCAGGTAATGCTACCCTGGATGACGGTGTGCGCCAAATCATCGCCGAAATAAAAGAAAATGAATATAGAAGAGCAATTAATCAACTGCACCTGGACATCAGCCAGTCAGTTTCCTCAACAAGAAATAGCTCGCAGGACGTGTTAAGGAGGTTGTCTCGTGGTGCGAGGTATTAGATCGAGGGACGAATTTGAGATATTCTAGAAATTATGTAATCCTCTTTGATGTCACTGAATCCTAGGGCCTCTTATCGAACTATTTTGCGAGAAATTAAATAACGAAGATTGCTAATTTAACATATGGTTATATGGCAGATCTGCTGAATCAGCCTTTCAAACATATATTTCACACACTTCACGATTAGATTTCTCCCATAATAACGTTGCTGCTAGTGCATAAGTTTTCAAGGATTCAAACGAGCCCATAAAAACATGGGGTTATCGGACATTTGGCAAAGAAATTTCAAGAAAACTATCGCTAAAACCGAGTACCCAACTGACGTATTGGTGCATTGAGGCTCCCAGCGAGAATTGGCAACACCGCTTATCTCGTTATATATGAAATAAATAGTTTGAGTGGCCATTTCCACAGGCTTTGAATTTATCATGAGCCGACTAAGTATTTCCATTATTTTATAATAAATAGTTATTATGTAAATAATTATTCTATTATCAATAATGATTCTATTACACACATAAAATTCATGAATTCATTGCTTTATTAATTTTTGTACACACGAAATTCATAAATTTGCTGCATTTTTAATCTTTTCGAGTTGTTCCACAACTCCCTTTACGACTTTAGCGTTTTTCGTTACACGAGGCCGACCTCCGGTATCTTCCCCGAGCAACATTTTAATAGCGCCTTCACCACCGTCCAAATATGCTTTCTGCAGTATGGTCATCGAAATATCAGATTTGGCTATTTTGGAAATCATTCCAACAGATACGCCGGGTCTTAAATTTTGCAGCGTAGCTTTATTCGTCGCATGAACAGCTGCCATGTCCATCTCTCTCATTATTTCTGCTGTCGTCTTTGCTGTGCTATGAATATCTTCATCTTTAATACCGAGGGTATCAATTAGTTGTCTCAATATTCTAATATCATTCTGAGCATCGTGAGCTCCTTCGATTGCCTCGTTACCCAGATAATCGATGGCCAAGGCAGTTTGACTGAATTTTTGTTTGTTTTTTCTACGGTCTTCTAGGCGACCGCGAAAAGTGTGTAAAGTATCAGCGAACCCTATAACGACATCTGTAAAGTCCGCAAGCAATCCGGCTTTCCGCATGTTTCGTAGAATCATTTGGGCATCAAACCTACAGGGAAATATAGATGATTGATTGAGCCCCTCCTCAAATGAAATATACATGAATTGAGAGATACTGCTTGGCTGAGGAATTATCTTTTTGGGTCGTATAGCAACGGTATTATGAAAATCTTTTTGATTTCATTATAGATACCTAAAGCCGTTATGGGCCACCAAAATAACTTTGCCTCCAATATCACGCAAAAACGAGATGAAATCAAGTAATCCAACACGAAGTGGCACGGTATCAAGTCTCTTATCGTTTAGGTACATTTCGCCGGAATCAACGCTCAATCCGGTAACTGCAGCCGCTGCAGATGACATACTTGTAGGGACCATGTATACGTTGAATACCTCCGTTTGAGTGCCCGCCGCGATCTACGAATATTTCAATTGATATATAAAAATATATCGTCCGAAAAGTAGACAATTATTTGAAATAATAGTTGAATAAATTTTACTTGACAAATTTCAGCTGTGCGAGAAAGACCACTCGTCTCTAGGTCGAACAGAACGATCTTGTGATTCGTCCAATCAATATTATCACCTGAAAACACGGATGATTCCTTGTTCAGTAAAACATAGATTGGAAAAAATATTTTTCAGGAAACGTACTCGCAGATAGCGAATTGCAGATTATTAGTTCTGACACTCCGATTAGTCCGCACTCCGTTTCGTAGGTGATTCCTTCTCGTCGTTGCGTGGCTGCATTTTTTTGGGCTCTTTCCTTTGAGATACGTAGTCTCCTCCTCTTGGTTTCTATCAAAGTTGCTTTTTCGGCTTTCACCGCCCTTGCTTCATCTCTTTTTTCTCGATGCTTTATCGTGTTATTTCCAGGAGAGAGAGAAAGTTTTTCGAATACTTTAGCAGCGTAGATCGTACCAATATTTTTTTGGCAAACAGCTGCCGCAACCCGGTAATCGAATGACTCGGATCCTCCATAAAACCGATTTTTGTTGTGTTTGGTTGAAACCAAGTTATTGAAACTCTCATTTGCTTGGGAAGAACCGCATGGAGCGAGCTTGATAGCATTGTTCGCGTATCGTTGAAAGATATTCGTCAGATTAGCCCGAAGTTCTAGATCCGTCAATGGCCTTCCGTTCGGTAAATTTGCGTAAACGTATTCTCCTTCATCAGTTCGGGAGCGACACCAATCGCCGCAATTCTCGTGATTTCCGTACGCATGATGCACGATATTAATTATTGCAGCCTCAACTGCAGATGCGTTACCTTTATTTTTCTTCAGTGCACATGAAAACGACCGCGCAAAATAATCGATTGTGACTTTCGGCAATTTGAGTGCGTATAATGCACTAGTCAAACCCTTTTTCGCATGATTCAGGTCCGACCATTTTTCTATCCGGTGCGATGCTTCTCGACGAACCGCGGCAATGGATGAAGCGTCATCATCACCAATCATCACGGAAATAATTACGTTTTCCTCATTGAACATTTTGTTTTTTGTGATTAATTCGACGGCCATATCTGGTTCCATAGACTTTGCGCTCCGGTCGAAATTTAATCTGCAGTCGTGATCAGTTTTTACATGGCCACGATTACACATGGCACATTTTTTTGTGCGAGTTGCGAATGCTACAACGTTGCCACTATGGTAGCCTATGAGCGATGCGTGGCCTGGAAATAATATCAGTTGAATATTTTGATCTTTCAATAGTTTAATAATAGTTTCGTTACACAGTTACCAGTGAGACTATTATACCCGGGTAACAATTTGAAGTGGCAGCCGTATGGCCGCTACATGGCCAACCGACCAAGCCAATGTGGCCGCCATGTCAGCCGACCCCGGTTTTATCATGGCTAGTACCTGGCAACGACGACCAAACTATGTAGCTCCTTGATGGCAGCTAGGTGGATAAACAGCATGGTTTACTTATGGTTTCGACCTGGCAGCGATATGGCGGCGCTATCTCGCTGCCATGTGGAGGCCAACTAGTTGCCAGGTAACAATCCAACGCGGCAACCATACGGCCGCTACATGGCCGACCCACCTAACCAATGTGGCCGCTATGTCGGCAGTGGTCGGTTTTATCATGGCTTTCACCTGGCAACGACGACCAAACTATGTCGCTCCTTGATGGCAACTAAGTCGATAAACAATATAGTTCATTTATGGTTTTGACCTGGCAGCGACATGGCACCGCTTACTCGTTGCTATGTGTGGGCCATCTGGTTGCCAGTAATTTTGATACCTCTCTGAAACATGAAAGCCATGAAGTAACCATGAAATTTCCCGAGTTAGCTGTCATGTGACAGTCACTCTATTTTGGAACGAGTACCGCTCCTTGAGTTCTATTCTACTTTTAAGTATATATATCATTCACACAGTAGTTATTCCAAAAGAACTGTTATGAACTATACTACCGGGTAGGCGGTATGAGTCGCTTGACTCGTAGGTGAATTATGATTGTGGTCGGCCGGCAACGGGTAGGTGTAGTCAAGCCGATGTTACTTTACTTGCGAGCGTTGTCGCTCATCTACCGGCATAGCAAGGTACTAAGGTAGGTGGCGACGCATTGTATAGACCAGGTAAATGCCAGGCTACCTTAAGACATGGCCGTGCCAGCTTGCCCCACGTAAAAGCTATATGGCAATGCGAGGTGGCGGCCAGGTAGTTGCCAGCGGTCGCCAGCGGTCGCCAGTTAACGTTAAGACACAGCAGTACCAGGTTGGCCCACATAAAAGCCATATGGCATCGCGAGGTGGCGGCCAGGTAGTCGCCAGTTAACGCTAAGACACGGCAGTACCAGGTTGGCCCACATCAAAGCCATATGGCATCGCGAGGTGGCGGCCAGGTAGTCGCCAGCGGTCGCCAGCGGTTGCCAGTTAACGTTAAGACACAGCAGTACCAGGTTAGCCCACGTGAAAGCCATATGGCATCGCGATGTGGCGGCCGAATAGTTGCCAGTTAACGTCAAGACACGGCAGTACCAGGTTGGCCCACATAAAAGCCATATGGCATCGCGAGGTGGCGGCCAGGTAGTCGCCAGCGGTCGCCAGCGGTCGCCAGTTAACGTTAAGACACAGCAGTACCAGGTTAGCCCACATAAAAGTCATATGGCATCGCGAGGTGGCGGCCAGGTAGTCGCCAGTTAACGCTAAGACACGACAGTACCAGGTTGGCCCACATCAAAGCCATATGGCATCGCGAGGTGGCGGCCAGGTAGTAGCCAGTGGTCGCCAGCGGTCGCCAGTTAACGTTAAGACACAGCAGTACCAGGTTGGCCCACATCAAAGCCATATGGCATCGTGAGGTGGCGGCCAGGTAGTCGCCAGTTAACGTCAAGACATGGCAGTGCCAGGTTTGCCCGTATGAAAGCCATATGGCATTGCGAGGTGGCGGCCAGGTCAATGCTAGGTAGTGACGGGACATCGCAGTGCCAGCTTGGCCCACATAAAATCGATGTCGTGGCCCAAGGTGGCGGCCAGGATGGTGCAACATTGGTAGCCTAGCTTAGTTAGCCATATTATCGCCATGTGAAAAGGCTATGTTGAAACCATATAGCCGCCGCATGATTATCGAACATTGGCCTGCTATGTGGCTGGCCGACAGCATTGCCGTACTCATGCCACATGGCATTAATGTGGCTTGTGGGCTGGCCATGTAAATTGTTACCCGGGTATGCATGGCCTGTACCACGCTTTTGCCAGCCTGCATCAAAACTGGCTTTCAGAGGAACTGCTGATCCCTCGCCTCGGTGAGATGAATTTGAATTTGAACACGATGGATTATTATTCAATTCTTCGTAAGCATTGCTAAAATTCACGATAAAATAATATGAAGGGTCGCACGCGATTATGAGTTTAACAAGTATTCATCTAAATAATGTAACTGAAATCCGCAATTAGTGGACATTGAGCAATGTAATTGTGATTGCTAAAAAGTGAATACAATATGAGAGGCAACTGAAAGATTCGAAAATATATTAGCCACCGTGAATATGCCTAAGTGAAACAGCAAGCAATACAGCATATAATTACGTCGTAATAATGGAACACCTCAAATTCACACTTGCATTAGCTGCTATCGTGAGATCTCTTTCCAGCCGGACAGCCATACGACAACTTTCGTTTGCTAAAGATTCAAGTGCTTGACCCTGAGTACGTTCGTGTCGTTTAATCAAAGATTTACTGATGGGATGTATATTCAGTGCAGTCAATATTACATTGATTTGTGTTTCTCCAATGCCAGCGTCAATAATAGCTATACCAAGAGCATTAAAAACCGTTTGAATAGATTAATTTTTTTCGATCTTCACCAACTGTACGCTTCTGTATATGTATATACACCTAATATGCATAAAATTCTTGAATAATATTCCGCCGCATGATTTGCTTACCAAATACGAGCTTCACATTCACATCGTATCGGTAATGAGTTCCGCCATCCCAGGAACTTTTGCCAGTTTTTACTTGTATTAACAACCTGCATTTTTCACATCTTACGAGTAGTGCACTTGCAAGACCAATGATTTCCTCACTCTCTGTGTTTCGGAGACTCAAGGGAAGATTGCACTTTTCGCACCACAAATCTTTTGCAAGGCGATCTAATTCGACTACATGACGACCTTCGTATGTGTATGTCATACCCTTTTTTTCGTCACATTCCTCGTTCGGTTTTTTCTTCTTTGCATTGAGGACATTTTCACGCCATTTTTTCCTCTTTTGGGATATGAATTTTCCAGCAGCAATGCCGTGCTCTGCACGAATGCTGTGTCGATTCATTTAGCAGCCGGTGAGTTTGGAGGTTCAAACGGCCCGCGGTAGGATTTGTTTTGACAACAAGATACGATGTTGCCAAGTGACGTACTCGCCTATATATCCCCGGGAAAATTTTGAATCACAGCTGTCATAAGTTCTTGATTCCGAAATCAAAACAGTTACCGTACATAAAACAACTATTCAAAATATATGCTTTCCAAATATTTTGCTGTGTGGGCAGATCAGGTAATTACGCGAATTATTTTCACACTGTTCAAAGTATTTATATTTATTAATTTTAACTCGTTCAGGATTAGACGATCATTTGACCTCAATGCCACGGGACACCCTCCTTAAATTTGAGTGACGAGGAGCCTGATATGAAAGCAATCATTACCGAAAATTTACTCTTACGAAAAATAAATGATGAAGTCAACGAAAAAAACGACCTGCTTAGAAATACAATTGAATTAATGAAAGCAAATAAGCCGACATATGCGGACATGACTTCAACAAATGTCAAAGAACAAGCTAGAACCCAGGATATCAAGGTAATCAATAAATTTGATGACTCAAATAAAAAGGCTTATAACCGTGTCATTAAGTCCCTGCAAAATGAAATAATAATCCCGATCAAACGTGTCGTACAAACCAAGAAAAGTGGTACTATTGTACATTGCCTGAATAGTGATGATGTGGAAAGAACTAGCCAGCTGCTTCAGAATAAGCTTGGGTCGGATTTTGAGGTGAGTGTGCAAAAACAAAAGTTACCCAAATTGAAAATCATTGGGTTTCCTGACGATTTAGGGAAAGACGAGGCCGAAAATGATCTAAATCAAAGAAATTTCTATGAATACGAAGATAAATGCAAAATCTTAAATATGTTTGACTGTGCTAATAATAAGAAGGGAGCAATTATTGAACTTTCAAGTGAGCTCTACAAACATGTTGCTAAGAATAAATACAAGGTTTACATCGGTCATCAGTGCTGTAAAGCTTATGACGTCTTAAATACCTCAATCTTTCTCAATTGTGCCGGTTTCAACCACGGTGCTAAAGTGTGTAAAAATAAGCCTAAATGCATCTTTTGTGCTGGTGAACATACGTCCAAAAACTGCAACGTTAAGGGTCAGTTTCATTGCGCTAACTGTATCTATGCCAATGAGAAATTTGGTACTAGTCATGACTCTAATCATACCGCTTCGGATGCTCAATCATGTGAAATTCTAAGGAAAAAAATTAATCTCTCTATCTTCGATACTGACTATCCCATAAAGCCAACAATTCCGAAATTTATGGGACCAGTGGCACCAGCTAGTAATGAAGCCAACTCATCAACGCAGTCTGTTACAGTTTCGAATGCTGGTAATGTTGATATCCCTAGTTCTGTACTGAAGTCGACCTCGTCAAAATACTCCATCAAAACAAGGCAGCAAAGTAAACAGACCACTAACAGTATATCTACTACTCAAAATGGATCGAAACGCTGATGTCATTGGTAACCTGCAGAATGGTTTTGTTAAGCAAGAAAATATTTGTCATAATGTCAAAGCCCTCTGTAGATTGATTAACAACAATCATGAGCTAATTATGTATGTTAACATTCGAAGCCTAAATGCTAATTTTGACAAATTGATAGTCTTTTTAGAGAGTCTTGTGGTGAAGCCTTGCATAATCGTGTGCTCCCAAACTTGGAATCTTGTTCACCATGAATACTTTAATATAACGGGGTATAAAATTCATTATAACCGCGGGAGCTTAAACCAATCAGATGGTGTTGTATTGTATATAAGAGATCACATAGCTGAAAACACTAATAGTATCATGACAGGGAGATTAAACATACTTAATTCTTGCATAATCTTAGAGAATGACTGTAAACTGGAGATATCAGCTTTATACAGGCCTCTTGACTTGCCAAGAGCTGAATTCATTGCAGAGTTAAAAACTTATTTGAACATGAAAAAAAAAAGTAAAAAATCATTTACTAATTGGAGATTTCAATATAGATTTGATCAAGTTAGATAATTACAGTCAAGAGCATCTAAGCAACTGTTTAGCTCATGGTTTCATGCCGGGTTTTCAGTCAATTACTAGGCCTTCTGATCAAAATAGTGAATTAGGTACTTGTATAGACAATATTTTTATCAAAGCTGATTCGATTGGAACCGAATCTCTAAAACTTGAAAATCTTTTCAATGACCACTACCCACTCTTCCTAACAGTGAACAAAAACTCCTGTATGGAGAGCAAAGAGTCGCTTCAACCAATCAATTATAGCAAATTAAATAACCTTGCGGGGGAGGTGCATTGGAACTCGATATTGTCAATCCAAGACCCTAATTTAGCTACTGAAGCCCTCATCACACTGATAAAAACTTGTATTAGTAGGTCTAAGCGTAATGTTATAAAGCAATCTAAATCTGCCCCGTGCAGTCGTTGGATAACAAAAGGTATCCTCACATCTTGTGCCAAGAAAGAGACTCTGTACTCTATCTGTAAAATGGAGCCAAATAATGCTCAAGCCAAGACTGAATATAAAACTTATGCTAAGATTCTTGATAAAGTGATAAAAGTAGCCAAAGTCATGTACAGTCCGATCTCTCAATAAACCCTCTCTCTATAAACCCGCTTCCCCAGTTTCTCGCTCGAAGCGTTCCCCCACTCTGCCTATTAAGACATAGCGTAGCGAGGAAAGAGAGAGACGGAAAACCATTGGTGCGACTAGCGAAGAAGGCAGAGTGGGGGTACCTCATTTCGTGGAAATACTCTTCCCCTTGGCGGCTTGGGAGGGCTTATAGAGAGATCGGACTGTATTATAAACTGCACGTTGAGAAGAACATCAATAATCCCAAAAATCTATGGGGTTTTATTAATGATAGACTTGGTAGGAAAGCAGAAAAGAGCGACTCAATCAGCTTCATCTACGATGAAAAAAGTTCAAAGATTCGGGATCCCGTAAAAATCTGTAATTGTTTTAATACGTTTTTTAGTAATGTCGGGACAGTGCTAAGCAGCAAAATTCCGCAACCGATCAACCTTAGTTTGGAACTTCCACCACTCAACCCTAAGACGATTTTTCTTAAACCAACTAACATGACTGAAGTAAGCAATATTATAAAAAATATGAAAATCAAATGTGGTGGCGTCGATGATATAAACACCAAATCGATTTTAGCCCTAGCCAATCACATAGTACAGCCTCTTGTTCACATAATCAATGCAAGCATTGAAAAATCCACGTGGCCAGATGCGCTTAAGGTGAAGTGAAACGTTTCAAGGCCACGGCCGGGTGCCTTGCACCGCGGTAAAACAGAACTACCGAACGTTTGGTACCTCTGTCCACCGCTAGATTATTTGCAAGTATACTGGCTGCAATTTCGATACATGGCTGTGATCTCGATTAAATGTCGATACGGGTTGTGATCTCAACTGAATGTCGGTTTTTTAATTATGAGTAACGGAGAATCGTCAATTCTTAGTCATTTCTCCATCAAATGACACGGGATTAGGCTCAAAGTGTGTGGTTTTTAATTGCGGAGTGGCTAATTATCGGGAAAATGCGATTATCTACGCCAACAGTGAATAATCTCGCGATTTATGTGGTCGGTACGTCAATCTGTAAAAATTTTTGTCAAATTTTGGAAAAGTGAAATAATCAGCCACTTTCTGCCACAATTATGTGTAATCCCTCAAAGTCTCATCGCGATTGATTCAGTAGTTCCGAAGAATTCACGATTCCCGTTTTCGAGGTTCTGACAAACGTTTCACTTCACCTTAAGCGAGGTGATGTAAAGCCAATCTATAAAGCTAAGGATAAGCATAATATGTCTAATTACAGACCTATATCTTTGATCTCGAATATAGCGAAAATTATGGAAAAGGTTATCTACCATAGAATTCTGGAATTTGTTAATATGCATAAAATAATATCGAAAAGACAGTATGGTTTTATGAGCAAAGTGGGAACCAAAGATGCTCTCAATTACTTAACTAACTTAATCTACGAAAAGCTTGACAAGAGTTCACCGATTGCAGTTACATTCCTAGACTTAGCCAAAGCATTCGATACTGTTAACCACAAAATATTACTTGACAAGTTGTACAATTATAGGGCAACGCACACCATTGCCGTGCGGTGCCGAGCGGCAATGGTGTGCGTTGGCCTTATGGAATAAGAGGTATTGCTCATCAGCTTATCACTTCTTATTTGCACAACAGATTTCAGCGTGTTACGGTCAATGGGGCTGCAAGTGAATACGGTTCAGTGTATACGGGTGTTCCGCAAGGGACGGTACTGGGCCCACTGTTATTTATTTTATATGTTAACGATTTACTGAAAAGCATGCCGGAAGATTTAATTTTGGCATTTGCTGACGACACAGCTCTCATATCTGTTGGCGAAAGTTGGACTGAAGTAGAAATAAATATGAATAATCAACTCCGTGATATAAGTAAGTAGTTGACCTTAAACCGGTTATCATTAAACTTAGATAAAACTGTGTATATGACTTTTGGTAACTACTCCAATAGTGTTCCAGTGAGCCTGAATATTACGATTAATGGTAAAATCCTGGAAAGAGTCGAGACATGTAAATACTTGGGAGTTATTTTCGACTATAGACTGAAATGGGATAAGCATGTAGAGTACGTCTTAAACAAAACTAAATACTTGATTAGGGCCGCGTTGTTTAACGGTTAGGTGCCGACGTTTCGTAAACATTGCAGTTTACTTCATCAGGGCGAGAAACAACCTGATACTGGTTGCTCCCCAACAGGGTGTCCCTATTTATGCCAGTTGCGGAGCCGTCCATGTGTGACGTTCCGCTCGGGTGGAGTTGACCAATCATATGTTTTTAAATGGTTGGCCAAACATTTAAAAAACCGGGAGGATGGCGTTCCAAATTGGATGGGTTTGAAGTCCGTTGTCTCTGTTGATGTTGTTAGGATGTTTACGGATTTCAAGGGCTTCTCTGTATTTTCGAGGAAAATACTGATTTGAGTTAGCCAAGGAGGTGGTTTGGTCAAATAAGATTTGGTGGCCCGTTTCCATTTGGTGTTCCGCCAGAGCTGAGATAGTAAAGTGCCTCAGTTTGACGCCTCTTTGGTGTTTGGCCAACCATTTAAAAACATATGATTGGTCAACTCCACCCGAGCGGAACGTCACACATGGACGGCTCCGCAACTGGCATAAATAGGGACACCCTGTTGGGGAGCAACCAGTATCAGGTTGTTTCTCGCCCTGATGAAGTAAACTGCAATGTTTACGAAACGTCGGCACCTAACTGTTAAACAACGCGGCTCCATCCCGGAAGCCAAGTCTTATTCAGAATCTCACCGCGAAAGCCTCAAAGACCTAAATACTTGATTTTTATTTTCTGGAAGCTTAGCAAAATTATGAATGCTGAAACACTTATAATGTTGTACTATGCTCTTTTCCACAGCATAATAAGCTATGGAATTATCGCATGGGGAGGTGCATACTCTAACTGTCTGAACCTCCTTCAAAGTCTTCAATGCAGACTATTGAAAATTGTAAATAAAAATAAAACTAACAGTCATAGCAACCCATTAAATTTGGTACAGCTCTTCTCGCTAGAGTCTTTAAAATATCATTACAGCGAACTGAAAGAAAAATTTTTAAATTCAAATAGCAACACCAGGAATAAGAGTATTCCGCTCCCGTATAAAGCAAAAAGGGTCAGTATTAAAAATAGTTATATAAGAGCCATCTATGTTTTTAACGAACTCCCTAATGAACTTAAGGTAGTACGATCGCAGTAGCTAGTCAATGAAAAGACTATGATTATAAAAATCGCAAAAGGCGATATAATAATAAATTTAGGTATGATAATAATAAAAGTAGGAAACAATACGATTTTAGCAATACGTATCATGCCCATGTGTGAAATTATACGACACGAAATGTGTTATCTTAAGGTATTCCTTTCACGAACCCGAATAGTTCAGAATTGACTGAATTTTTTCTACAACAAAATGCAAATACATCCCATTATACTGGAAAAATTTCAAAGCAGGTTACCGAACATTTAAGCGAAAATTAAAACTTTGAAAATCGGTAAATTTGTACAGCACTATATGGAGATTACATGCTGGGCACATTTCTATCTAATAATTTATATACTGAATAACTTCAGATGTTCAATAAAAACTATCCAACTCAGGAAACACTTCTAAAGAATTCGTAACGACGATAAAAACAGGGAGTCACCGAATGTTTGAAGAACATATTAATGATAAAACTTCGAAAAATGTCACAAGCAGACGAATTTTCGTAACCGCGATCTGCCAGGGGTTATGTCTGACAACACCGCAAACTGGCTGCTCCCGATCCGAATCAAACAATCGAACAATCGTGGTGCATTAGGGCTATGGTGATTGGTATGAACAAAGTGAAGTCCATCACATGTTTCCCTAGTTAAAATTCCATCAGAAACAGACAGAAGATGGATCCTGTCCGTATCGTATGTGTTTTTGTCACTGTAATTCCGGATAGCAGCAGTTGGAAATACTCGTCCCATACGCATCTGTGTGCAACAGCGGACAGAAATCCTATCCGCGCGTGTCTGATTCTATACGCATTTTGGTATCAAATGGGCAGAATTTCTATCCGCATCTATCTGCAGTTCTGTCGCACACGTTGCCTATCCGGAATAATGAGCAAATCCAGATAAGAATGCAATCCATAATCTATACGCAGTTTGATAGTTCATCCCACCCGCTTCTAATGTATCTCTATCCGCACCTGTTTCAATACCATCCACATATGAATTCTGTCCGTATCTATGCGCAGTTGAATTGGTTGATTCTATCCGTTTAAAATGTACCTCTATCCGCACCATCCACGTATGAATTCTATCCGTATCTATACGCAGCTAATAAACCAGTTCATTCCGTCATTTTCTATTGATGTACCTGTATCCGGATGTTTTTACATGCTTAACGTACATCTTTAGAGCACTGCCTTTTATATGTGGATCGTCAAATCCCAAATAATCTTTTTGTTCGGAAATCAAAGTTTTGATGTAGTCAGTTTACAGATGAAGGAGAACATTTGATTTGTTTCTGTACAGCTATGTGTAATCATATGCACTATTGTGTACAAAAAATAAACAACTGCGAATTGATGTGAAATTAAACTTTGAATTAATTCTGAAAGGCTGACGCCGTATCCTAAACAGATGCCTAACTTCAGGGAGAAATGAAACACGCGTTACCTATATAGACGTGCGAGTGCATGAGAGATAGCTGAATAAAGGCCTGCCACGGCGGGAGCGAAATCAGACGCCCGGTAACGTTTTTCATTTGCTTTCAAGCCTACATTACATGGACACTCACCTGGACGGAGACTAACATGTATAGGTACACATAACCGGGAGTGAAGTATATAATACAGTCGACCCTCTCAATAAGGCCGGTCAACGCGGAAAGGGGAAGAGTTTTTCTGCGAATCCTAGTTCCCCCACTCTGCACCGTCGCGCTCGCCGGCGATGTTTACACCGCAACTATTCTCAATAAGGCCGGCACCTCGTGCATATCTAAATACTGATTTTGCATTTAAAAGTATATGTAAACAGCCAGTGCGTCGAGCGGCCTTATTGAGAATATTTTCGGATGAAATTCGAGCTCGCCTTATCTGCTTGAGAGTGGGGGAACTGCTCGACGTGCTAACCTGGGGAAGCGGCCTTATTGAGATGGGCCTTATTGGGATGGTCGACTGTATTAGACTGTGTCAAAGAAAAATCGATTTTTTTTGTTGTTTTTATCGGACGCGGAGAGAGGCCGATAGAATTTGTACATGCAATGGATCCAGATGGGTTCGGATGCCGCTCAGCGATGCATACAGATGCGAACAGCCGGGCTGTCTGTAATTGCAGTCAAAAGCGGGTGTTTCAATGTGGGTAGCGGACGCGGATAGAGACCGATAGAATTTGTGTACGCAATCCCAGACAGGAGCTGATGTCTCGTTGTGAGTATCGGACGCGGATAGAGGCCGATAGAATTTGTGTACGCAATTCCAGACAAGAGCGGATATCTCGTTGTGGATATCGGACGCAGATAGAGGCCGATAGAATTTGTACATGCAATTGCGGATGGATCCAGACGGGTTCGGATGCCGCTCAGCGATGCGTACAGATGCGAATAGACGGGCTCTCTGTAATTGCAGTCAGAAGCGGGTGGCTCGTTGTGAAGAGCGGATGCGGACAGATGCTGATAGAATTTGTACACGCTATTGCGGATAGATGCCGTAAAGCAGTCAGAATTCCAATAGATACGGTTTGAAGTTCATAGTGATGCGTACATAAAGCTGATAGGAGCTGATAGAAATTAAATGTTGGGTCACTTGTGCAGATACAGCGGACAGAATTCCGTCAAGTTCCTATACATTTCGGTTCAATATTCTGTGGGTTTCTGATGGAATTTTAACCAGGGTTGGCATTGAATGGTGAAGATGCTCGCAAGTCGAAATTGTGAATTGCGGCGTTAGCACATCGTTTTTTCAGCCAATTTATGTGGAAATGTAAAAATTTCTAAATGTACACAATTTATGAGAAATTTTTGATTCTAGGTAGTCGTTAGGTATAATAATTGATTATAACTTATTTTTATTACGAGCCAGTCTAATTTACGAATGATTGACAAGGGCCCTACTTATTCACCCGCAATATACGGCCCTCCGCGAAAGGAATACCTTAATAGTCAGATTTGACTCACATTTTCTAATCGGCCACGAAATCGGCCGATGCACGCGATAATTAGTCAATACAATCGACGATTTCTGATCGAAATGTCCGGCGACCCTAATTTTTTACGGGACGTACGTAATCGTGACATATTTTTCAACATTTAACACTTTTATTTTTTATTTCATTGAGTAGTGACTCTATCGTTCGAAGCCTATTAATTCATACCATATGTGAATTTATCGGACCAGTCGAACCAAATTTTTAAGTCTTCTAACTGAAGCTCACCTCTATATGAGCGTGCAGTCTTCAGATAGACCGAAAAAAACGGAAGTGCATCATAATTATTTTTTCAAGTAAAAATTCCTTCAGCCCGGGTTTGAACCGGGACCTCCGCATTTGTACTGCGACGCCTTGTCCAATTAGACCACTGAAGGACTGGAGGAATCTTTACTTGAATTTCATGTTATTGTCATTGACCTTCTTAGTCCCAGGTCTGTGTTTATTTCATTGAGTAGTGACTCTATCGTTCGAAGCCTATTAATTCATACCATATGTGAATTTATCGGACCAGTCGAGCCAAATTTTTAAGTCTTCTAACTGAAGCTCACCTCTATATGAGCGTGCAGTCTTCAGATAAACCGAAAAAAACGGAAGTGCATCATAATTATTTTTTCAAGTAAAAATTCCTTCAGCCCGGGTTTGAACCGGGACCTCCGCATTTGTACTGCGACGCCTTGTCCAATTAGACCACTGAAGGACTGGAGGAATCTTTACTTGAATTTCATGTTATTGTCATTGACCTTCTTAGTCCCAGGTCTGTGTTTATTTCATTGAGTAGTGACTCTATCGTTCGAAGCCTATTAATTCATACCATATGTGAATTTATCGGACCAGTCGAACCAAATTTTTAAGTCTTCTAACTGAAGCTCACCTCTATATGAGCGTGCAGTCTTCAGATAGACCGAAAAAAACGGAAGTGCATCATAATTATTTTTTCAAGTAAAAATTCCTTCAGCCCGGGTTTGAACCGGGACCTCCGCATTTGTACTGCGACGCCTTGTCCAATTAGACCACTGAAGGACTGGAGGAATCTTTACTTGAATTTCATGTTATTGTCATTGACCTTCTTAGTCCCAGGTCTGTGTTTATTTCATTGAGTAGTGACTCTATCGTTCGAAGCCTATTAATTCATACCATATGTGAATTTATCGGACCAGTCGAACCAAATTTTTAAGTCTTCTAACTGAAGCTCACCTCTATATGAGCGTGCAGTCTTCAGATAGACCGAAAAAAACGGAAGTGCATCATAATTATTTTTTCAAGTAAAAATTCCTTCAGCCCGGGTTTGAACCGGGACCTCCGCATTTGTACTGCGACGCCTTGTCCAATTAGACCACTGAAGGACTGGAGGAATCTTTACTTGAATTTCATGTTATTGTCATTGACCTTCTTAGTCCCAGGTCTGTGTTTATTTCATTGAGTAGTGACTCTATCGTTCGAAGCCTATTAATTCATACCATATGTGAATTTATCGGACCAGTCGAACCAAATTTTTAAGTCTTCTAACTGAAGCTCACCTCTATATGAGCGTGCAGTCTTCAGATAGACCGAAAAAAACGGAAGTGCATCATAATTATTTTTTCAAGTAAAAATTCCTTCAGCCCGGGTTTGAACCGGGACCTCCGCATTTGTACTGCGACGCCTTGTCCAATTAGACCACTGAAGGACTGGAGGAATCTTTACTTGAATTTCATGTTATTGTCATTGACCTTCTTAGTCCCAGGTCTGTGTTTATTTCATTGAGTAGTGACTCTATCGTTCGAAGCCTATTAATTCATACCATATGTGAATTTATCGGACCAGTCGAACCAAATTTTTAAGTCTTCTAACTGAAGCTCACCTCTATATGAGCGTGCAGTCTTCAGATAGACCGAAAAAAAACGGAAGTGCATCATAATTATTTTTTCAAGTAAAAATTCCTTCAGCCCGGGTTTGAACCGGGACCTCCGCATTTGTACTGCGACGCCTTGTCCAATTAGACCACTGAAGGACTGGAGGAATCTTTACTTGAATTTCATGTTATTGTCATTGACCTTCTTAGTCCCAGGTCTGTGTTTATTTCATTGAGTAGTGACTCTATCGTTCGAAGCCTATTAATTCATACCATATGTGAATTTATCGGACCAGTCGAACCAAATTTTTAAGTCTTCTAACTGAAGCTCACCTCTATATGAGCGTGCAGTCTTCAGATAGACCGAAAAAAACGGAAGTGCATCATAATTATTTTTTCAAGTAAAAATTCCTTCAGCCCGGGTTTGAACCGGGACCTCCGCATTTGTACTGCGACGCCTTGTCCAATTAGACCACTGAAGGACTGGAGGAATCTTTACTTGAATTTCATGTTATTGTCATTGACCTTCTTAGTCCCAGGTCTGTGTTTATTTCATTGAGTAGTGACTCTATCGTTCGAAGCCTATTAATTCATACCATATGTGAATTTATCGGACCAGTCGAACCAAATTTTTAAGTCTTCTAACTGAAGCTCACCTCTATATGAGCGTGCAGTCTTCAGATAGACCGAAAAAAACGGAAGTGCATCATAATTATTTTTTCAAGTAAAAATTCCTTCAGCCCGGGTTTGAACCGGGACCTCCGCATTTGTACTGCGACGCCTTGTCCAATTAGACCACTGAAGGACTGGAGGAATCTTTACTTGAATTTCATGTTATTGTCATTGACCTTCTTAGTCCCAGGTCTGTGTTTATTTCATTGAGTAGTGACTCTATCGTTCGAAGCCTATTAATTCATACCATATGTGAATTTATCGGACCAGTCGAACCAAATTTTTAAGTCTTCTAACTGAAGCTCACCTCTATATGAGCGTGCAGTCTTCAGATAGACCGAAAAAAACGGAAGTGCATCATAATTATTTTTTCAAGTAAAAATTCCTTCAGCCCGGGTTTGAACCGGGACCTCCGCATTTGTACTGCGACGCCTTGTCCAATTAGACCACTGAAGGACTGGAGGAATCTTTACTTGAATTTCATGTTATTGTCATTGACCTTCTTAGTCCCAGGTCTGTGTTTATTTCATTGAGTAGTGACTCTATCGTTCGAAGCCTATTAATTCATACCATATGTGAATTTATCGGACCAGTCGAACCAAATTTTTTTTTTTTTTTTTTTTTTTTTTTTTTTTTTTTTTTTTTTCAAACCCGGGCTGAAGGAATTTTTACTTGAAAAAATAATTATGATGCACTTCCGTTTTTTTCGGTCTATCTGAAGACTGCACGCTCATATAGAGGTGAGCTTCAGTTAGAAGACTTAAAAATTTGGTTCGACTGGTCCGATAAATTCACATATGGTATGAATTAATAGGCTTCGAACGATAGAGTCACTACTCAATGAAATAAACACAGACCTGGGACTAAGAAGGTCAATGACAATAACATGAAATTCAAGTAAAGATTCCTCCAGTCCTTCAGTGGTCTAATTGGACAAGGCGTCGCAGTACAAATGCGGAGGTCCCGGTTCAAACCCGGGCTGAAGGAATTTTTACTTGAAAAAATAATTATGATGCACTTCCGTTTTTTTCGGTCTATCTGAAGACTGCACGCTCATATAGAGGTGAGCTTCAGTTAGAAGACTTAAAAATTTGGTTCGACTGGTCCGATAAATTCACATATGGTATGAATTAATAGGCTTCGAACGATAGAGTCACTACTCAATGAAATAAACACAGACCTGGGACTAAGAAGGTCAATGACAATAACATGAAATTCAAGTAAAGATTCCTCCAGTCCTTCAGTGGTCTAATTGGACAAGGCGTCGCAGTACAAATGCGGAGGTCCCGGTTCAAACCCGGGCTGAAGGAATTTTTACTTGAAAAAATAATTATGATGCACTTCCGTTTTTTTCGGTCTATCTGAAGACTGCACGCTCATATAGAGGTGAGCTTCAGTTAGAAGACTTAAAAATTTGGTTCGACTGGTCCGATAAATTCACATATGGTATGAATTAATAGGCTTCGAACGATAGAGTCACTACTCAATGAAATAAACACAGACCTGGGACTAAGAAGGTCAATGACAATAACATGAAATTCAAGTAAAGATTCCTCCAGTCCTTCAGTGGTCTAATTGGACAAGGCGTCGCAGTACAAATGCGGAGGTCCCGGTTCAAACCCGGGCTGAAGGAATTTTTACTTGAAAAAATAATTATGATGCACTTCCGTTTTTTTTTCGGTCTATCTGAAGACTGCACGCTCATATAGAGGTGAGCTTCAGTTAGAAGACTTAAAAATTTGGTTCGACTGGTCCGATAAATTCACATATGGTATGAATTAATAGGCTTCGAACGATAGAGTCACTACTCAATGAAATAAACACAGACCTGGGACTAAGAAGGTCAATGACAATAACATGAAATTCAAGTAAAGATTCCTCCAGTCCTTCAGTGGTCTAATTGGACAAGGCGTCGCAGTACAAATGCGGAGGTCCCGGTTCAAACCCGGGCTGAAGGAATTTTTACTTGAAAAAATAATTATGATGCACTTCCGTTTTTTTCGGTCTATCTGAAGACTGCACGCTCATATAGAGGTGAGCTTCAGTTAGAAGACTTAAAAATTTGGTTCGACTGGTCCGATAAATTCACATATGGTATGAATTAATAGGCTTCGAACGATAGAGTCACTACTCAATGAAATAAACACAGACCTGGGACTAAGAAGGTCAATGACAATAACATGAAATTCAAGTAAAGATTCCTCCAGTCCTTCAGTGGTCTAATTGGACAAGGCGTCGCAGTACAAATGCGGAGGTCCCGGTTCAAACCCGGGCTGAAGGAATTTTTACTTGAAAAAATAATTATGATGCACTTCCGTTTTTTTCGGTCTATCTGAAGACTGCACGCTCATATAGAGGTGAGCTTCAGTTAGAAGACTTAAAAATTTGGTTCGACTGGTCCGATAAATTCACATATGGTATGAATTAATAGGCTTCGAACGATAGAGTCACTACTCAATGAAATAAACACAGACCTGGGACTAAGAAGGTCAATGACAATAACATGAAATTCAAGTAAAGATTCCTCCAGTCCTTCAGTGGTCTAATTGGACAAGGCGTCGCAGTACAAATGCGGAGGTCCCGGTTCAAACCCGGGCTGAAGGAATTTTTACTTGAAAAAATAATTATGATGCACTTCCGTTTTTTTCGGTCTATCTGAAGACTGCACGCTCATATAGAGGTGAGCTTCAGTTAGAAGACTTAAAAATTTGGTTCGACTGGTCCGATAAATTCACATATGGTATGAATTAATAGGCTTCGAACGATAGAGTCACTACTCAATGAAATAAACACAGACCTGGGACTAAGAAGGTCAATGACAATAACATGAAATTCAAGTAAAGATTCCTCCAGTCCTTCAGTGGTCTAATTGGACAAGGCGTCGCAGTACAAATGCGGAGGTCCCGGTTCAAACCCGGGCTGAAGGAATTTTTACTTGAAAAAATAATTATGATGCACTTCCGTTTTTTTCGGTCTATCTGAAGACTGCACGCTCATATAGAGGTGAGCTTCAGTTAGAAGACTTAAAAATTTGGTTCGACTGGTCCGATAAATTCACATATGGTATGAATTAATAGGCTTCGAACGATAGAGTCACTACTCAATGAAATAAACACAGACCTGGGACTAAGAAGGTCAATGACAATAACATGAAATTCAAGTAAAGATTCCTCCAGTCCTTCAGTGGTCTAATTGGACAAGGCGTCGCAGTACAAATGCGGAGGTCCCGGTTCAAACCCGGGCTGAAGGAATTTTTACTTGAAAAAATAATTATGATGCACTTCCGTTTTTTTCGGTCTATCTGAAGACTGCACGCTCATATAGAGGTGAGCTTCAGTTAGAAGACTTAAAAATTTGGTTCGACTGGTCCGATAAATTCACATATGGTATGAATTAATAGGCTTCGAACGATAGAGTCACTACTCAATGAAATAAACACAGACCTGGGACTAAGAAGGTCAATGACAATAACATGAAATTCAAGTAAAGATTCCTCCAGTCCTTCAGTGGTCTAATTGGACAAGGCGTCGCAGTACAAATGCGGAGGTCCCGGTTCAAACCCGGGCTGAAGGAATTTTTACTTGAAAAAATAATTATGATGCACTTCCGTTTTTTTCGGTCTATCTGAAGACTGCACGCTCATATAGAGGTGAGCTTCAGTTAGAAGACTTAAAAATTTGGTTCGACTGGTCCGATAAATTCACATATGGTATGAATTAATAGGCTTCGAACGATAGAGTCACTACTCAATGAAATAAACACAGACCTGGGACTAAGAAGGTCAATGACAATAACATGAAATTCAAGTAAAGATTCCTCCAGTCCTTCAGTGGTCTAATTGGACAAGGCGTCGCAGTACAAATGCGGAGGTCCCGGTTCAAACCCGGGCTGAAGGAATTTTTACTTGAAAAAATAATTATGATGCACTTCCGTTTTTTTCGGTCTATCTGAAGACTGCACGCTCATATAGAGGTGAGCTTCAGTTAGAAGACTTAAAAATTTGGTTCGACTGGTCCGATAAATTCACATATGGTATGAATTAATAGGCTTCGAACGATAGAGTCACTACTCAATGAAATAAACACAGACCTGGGACTAAGAAGGTCAATGACAATAACATGAAATTCAAGTAAAGATTCCTCCAGTCCTTCAGTGGTCTAATTGGACAAGGCGTCGCAGTACAAATGCGGAGGTCCCGGTTCAAACCCGGGCTGAAGGAATTTTTACTTGAAAAAATAATTATGATGCACTTCCGTTTTTTTCGGTCTATCTGAAGACTGCACGCTCATATAGAGGTGAGCTTCAGTTAGAAGACTTAAAAATTTGGTTCGACTGGTCCGATAAATTCACATATGGTATGAATTAATAGGCTTCGAACGATAGAGTCACTACTCAATGAAATAAACACAGACCTGGGACTAAGAAGGTCAATGACAATAACATGAAATTCAAGTAAAGATTCCTCCAGTCCTTCAGTGGTCTAATTGGACAAGGCGTCGCAGTACAAATGCGGAGGTCCCGGTTCAAACCCGGGCTGAAGGAATTTTTACTTGAAAAAATAATTATGATGCACTTCCGTTTTTTTTTCGGTCTATCTGAAGACTGCACGCTCATATAGAGGTGAGCTTCAGTTAGAAGACTTAAAAATTTGGTTCGACTGGTCCGATAAATTCACATATGGTATGAATTAATAGGCTTCGAACGATAGAGTCACTACTCAATGAAATAAACACAGACCTGGGACTAAGAAGGTCAATGACAATAACATGAAATTCAAGTAAAGATTCCTCCAGTCCTTCAGTGGTCTAATTGGACAAGGCGTCGCAGTACAAATGCGGAGGTCCCGGTTCAAACCCGGGCTGAAGGAATTTTTACTTGAAAAAATAATTATGATGCACTTCCGTTTTTTTCGGTCTATCTGAAGACTGCACGCTCATATAGAGGTGAGCTTCAGTTAGAAGACTTAAAAATTTGGTTCGACTGGTCCGATAAATTCACATATGGTATGAATTAATAGGCTTCGAACGATAGAGTCACTACTCAATGAAATAAACACAGACCTGGGACTAAGAAGGTCAATGACAATAACATGAAATTCAAGTAAAGATTCCTCCAGTCCTTCAGTGGTCTAATTGGACAAGGCGTCGCAGTACAAATGCGGAGGTCCCGGTTCAAACCCGGGCTGAAGGAATTTTTACTTGAAAAAATAATTATGATGCACTTCCGTTTTTTTCGGTCTATCTGAAGACTGCACGCTCATATAGAGGTGAGCTTCAGTTAGAAGACTTAAAAATTTGGTTCGACTGGTCCGATAAATTCACATATGGTATGAATTAATAGGCTTCGAACGATAGAGTCACTACTCAATGAAATAAACACAGACCTGGGACTAAGAAGGTCAATGACAATAACATGAAATTCAAGTAAAGATTCCTCCAGTCCTTCAGTGGTCTAATTGGACAAGGCGTCGCAGTACAAATGCGGAGGTCCCGGTTCAAACCCGGGCTGAAGGAATTTTTACTTGAAAAAATAATTATGATGCACTTCCGTTTTTTTCGGTCTATCTGAAGACTGCACGCTCATATAGAGGTGAGCTTCAGTTAGAAGACTTAAAAATTTGGTTCGACTGGTCCGATAAATTCACATATGGTATGAATTAATAGGCTTCGAACGATAGAGTCACTACTCAATGAAATAAACACAGACCTGGGACTAAGAAGGTCAATGACAATAACATGAAATTCAAGTAAAGATTCCTCCAGTCCTTCAGTGGTCTAATTGGACAAGGCGTCGCAGTACAAATGCGGAGGTCCCGGTTCAAACCCGGGCTGAAGGAATTTTTACTTGAAAAAATAATTATGATGCACTTCCGTTTTTTTCGGTCTATCTGAAGACTGCACGCTCATATAGAGGTGAGCTTCAGTTAGAAGACTTAAAAATTTGGTTCGACTGGTCCGATAAATTCACATATGGTATGAATTAATAGGCTTCGAACGATAGAGTCACTACTCAATGAAATAAACACAGACCTGGGACTAAGAAGGTCAATGACAATAACATGAAATTCAAGTAAAGATTCCTCCAGTCCTTCAGTGGTCTAATTGGACAAGGCGTCGCAGTACAAATGCGGAGGTCCCGGTTCAAACCCGGGCTGAAGGAATTTTTACTTGAAAAAATAATTATGATGCACTTCCGTTTTTTTCGGTCTATCTGAAGACTGCACGCTCATATAGAGGTGAGCTTCAGTTAGAAGACTTAAAAATTTGGTTCGACTGGTCCGATAAATTCACATATGGTATGAATTAATAGGCTTCGAACGATAGAGTCACTACTCAATGAAATAAACACAGACCTGGGACTAAGAAGGTCAATGACAATAACATGAAATTCAAGTAAAGATTCCTCCAGTCCTTCAGTGGTCTAATTGGACAAGGCGTCGCAGTACAAATGCGGAGGTCCCGGTTCAAACCCGGGCTGAAGGAATTTTTACTTGAAAAAATAATTATGATGCACTTCCGTTTTTTTCGGTCTATCTGAAGACTGCACGCTCATATAGAGGTGAGCTTCAGTTAGAAGACTTAAAAATTTGGTTCGACTGGTCCGATAAATTCACATATGGTATGAATTAATAGGCTTCGAACGATAGAGTCACTACTCAATGAAATAAACACAGACCTGGGACTAAGAAGGTCAATGACAATAACATGAAATTCAAGTAAAGATTCCTCCAGTCCTTCAGTGGTCTAATTGGACAAGGCGTCGCAGTACAAATGCGGAGGTCCCGGTTCAAACCCGGGCTGAAGGAATTTTTACTTGAAAAAATAATTATGATGCACTTCCGTTTTTTTCGGTCTATCTGAAGACTGCACGCTCATATAGAGGTGAGCTTCAGTTAGAAGACTTAAAAATTTGGTTCGACTGGTCCGATAAATTCACATATGGTATGAATTAATAGGCTTCGAACGATAGAGTCACTACTCAATGAAATAAACACAGACCTGGGACTAAGAAGGTCAATGACAATAACATGAAATTCAAGTAAAGATTCCTCCAGTCCTTCAGTGGTCTAATTGGACAAGGCGTCGCAGTACAAATGCGGAGGTCCCGGTTCAAACCCGGGCTGAAGGAATTTTTACTTGAAAAAATAATTATGATGCACTTCCGTTTTTTTCGGTCTATCTGAAGACTGCACGCTCATATAGAGGTGAGCTTCAGTTAGAAGACTTAAAAATTTGGTTCGACTGGTCCGATAAATTCACATATGGTATGAATTAATAGGCTTCGAACGATAGAGTCACTACTCAATGAAATAAACACAGACCTGGGACTAAGAAGGTCAATGACAATAACATGAAATTCAAGTAAAGATTCCTCCAGTCCTTCAGTGGTCTAATTGGACAAGGCGTCGCAGTACAAATGCGGAGGTCCCGGTTCAAACCCGGGCTGAAGGAATTTTTACTTGAAAAAATAATTATGATGCACTTCCGTTTTTTTCGGTCTATCTGAAGACTGCACGCTCATATAGAGGTGAGCTTCAGTTAGAAGACTTAAAAATTTGGTTCGACTGGTCCGATAAATTCACATATGGTATGAATTAATAGGCTTCGAACGATAGAGTCACTACTCAATGAAATAAACACAGACCTGGGACTAAGAAGGTCAATGACAATAACATGAAATTCAAGTAAAGATTCCTCCAGTCCTTCAGTGGTCTAATTGGACAAGGCGTCGCAGTACAAATGCGGAGGTCCCGGTTCAAACCCGGGCTGAAGGAATTTTTACTTGAAAAAATAATTATGATGCACTTCCGTTTTTTTCGGTCTATCTGAAGACTGCACGCTCATATAGAGGTGAGCTTCAGTTAGAAGACTTAAAAATTTGGTTCGACTGGTCCGATAAATTCACATATGGTATGAATTAATAGGCTTCGAACGATAGAGTCACTACTCAATGAAATAAACACAGACCTGGGACTAAGAAGGTCAATGACAATAACATGAAATTCAAGTAAAGATTCCTCCAGTCCTTCAGTGGTCTAATTGGACAAGGCGTCGCAGTACAAATGCGGAGGTCCCGGTTCAAACCCGGGCTGAAGGAATTTTTACTTGAAAAAATAATTATGATGCACTTCCGTTTTTTTCGGTCTATCTGAAGACTGCACGCTCATATAGAGGTGAGCTTCAGTTAGAAGACTTAAAAATTTGGTTCGACTGGTCCGATAAATTCACATATGGTATGAATTAATAGGCTTCGAACGATAGAGTCACTACTCAATGAAATAAACACAGACCTGGGACTAAGAAGGTCAATGACAATAACATGAAATTCAAGTAAAGATTCCTCCAGTCCTTCAGTGGTCTAATTGGACA